>OZ026624.1:71732090-71857090 GCA_964020975.1 Hermodice carunculata
GTATTTTTAATACAGGATCTTTATGTCATCCATAAAAAGAGCCCTGTGAAGATTCAAAATGGTAGAAGCACATAACATAACCCTTACCTTTGACAGGTGGTGCTAGAAAATTCCTGTCGTGCAGATGAGCACGACTGCCCCTTTGCCAAGGCTAGCCTGGAGCTGACCACCATGTTGTGCGAGATACTCAAGGTTGGCGAACAACGTAAGTACAGCAGTAACAGTTAACTCATTCCACCCGGATAGAAAACTGAGTCAACAGCTTTCCTTGGCACGCTCTGGGCGCATTTCACCCAGAGCGTGCCAAGGAAAGCTGTTGACCATAGGCATATAATCTGGAATGATCATCCATGCAAATTTCATCCAAAGTTTTGAAAAATAATCCCAGAATTAGTTAAATGCAATGGGCAGACGACATTTAGATATAAATGGGAAAAAACGTCATTAGGGTGGAATGAGTTAAGGTACTGGATTTCAGGTATATGACCATCTGTATGTGTAGGATGGTTCTAAAGTTATGCTTATATGAATTATGTTAATGGTTCTAAATTCAATTTTTTTAGTAGAGAGACCTTTCATTCAAGTACCTGCATACTTTGGGTACATATGGGCCAAAGCGTAATGACTCTGTCTCTAATAATAATAATAATGATGATGATGATAGTAATTGTAATAGTATCATCATCACTATCATTATTACTGTTAGTGCCTCACTCCTTGTATTTTCTTGCTGATGATTAAAAGTGATTAGCATGTAGAACTATCCACATGTTAATTGACTATGACTCGCGTTCAGACATACTTTGAGGTGATAGGTAACACAGTGAGATTGAAGCTCCCTCTGTTGGGTAACAAGGAAACTACAAGAGTATAATTTTAAATACTCTGAATCGGATAAATTTGTGCATAAATCCCAACTGTACTTGATGACCCAAGACAAAAACTTTTCATACGAATTTTACATGACTTTAGACAAACACAGTGGACTTTGTTTTTAAGGAATACCTGGTGAAAATCCATATTTATGAGGTCACTAATTCAACATACATGTAGTCCATGTTATAATACCTTAATGAGTGTTTTGATGGATGACTTTGGATCTGCTGTTTGGGGATATTTTTCTGTACATTTAACCTTCTCCTAGTTGAGCAGGACTGAATCAACAGCTGTATTAAGCATGTGTGGGCTGTGGCCAGCCCATGCCGAAGAAAGCTGTTGACCTCAAGCCTGGTGTCTTGATGGATCTCCTTTACAATCTGCTATCAAAATATTTCCCATGAATGAGAAAGTTAGGGAAACAATATGAAGCAGACATTTTATATCCTTGCATTTTGGGCGTGACATGAGTATTAAGGCTGAAAGCGCTGATTTAAGACTGAGTCAACAGCTTTGCTTGGGACACCTTGCGTGCAAAGTGTCCCGAGGAAAGCTGTTGACTAAGACTGCTTTTTGCTTTCGACTAGTCTTGCTGATATTTGAATGAAAGGTATCTTCACAAGATTTTTGAATCTTTAAACCATTATATGCTTAACGGTAATGAGAAAATGACTATAGCCATGATTAGCACTTTAAGGGTTAAAGGGTTTAAGTTTACCAACAGGAATCATTATCTGTATGTTTTTAGCATGACAAAAGGAAGCAGTAATGATGCCACCATCATGCACATTCTATTTTCCATTCTGTTTTCAGCCACAGAAGAAGGCCAGGTTTATTACCCCATGTTCTTCACGCATGACCACCCCTTTGAAGAGTTCTACAGTATATGCATCCAGCTCCTTAATAAGACATGGAAAGAAATGAGGGCAACATCGGAAGATTTTACAAAGGTAGGCAATTCATGCAATATAGCACAAACTGCATTTTGACAATGACTGTGGGTGAGAGGAGGTAGTAAGTGGATGAGCTTGCTTAATGGACAGGCAATTTAGGAAGGTCTTATGTTTTACCAACATCTTCTAATTAACCCTTGCAAGATAAGCTATCAAACTTATCCAATCCTGGAACTATTGCTGTAAGACGAACATTCTGGTACTTAAAATAAAGGTCAATTTATAATGAATTTGAATCTTATCTTGTATTAATAGTTCAAATGAGCAGCACTTTTCTCAAGGTACGTGGGCAATGGTTTTATGGCCAAGTTTCCAGAGTGGGGGCCAGGTGCCATATTTACTTACCATATGCATGGAGCCATTCGCCGTGGTTTATTGATGTTACATGTATGGATGGAAAACCTCCCTGCGTATCTGTTCTGTCATTGGTTATCTTCACTGGTCACATGACTAAGCTAATGATCCCCCATCTGTTACTTTATCATACAGGTGCTTGCAGTTGCACGTGAACAGGTTTCACGTGCTTTGGAGGAACAGCCAACTTCATTTGACGGGTTCAAACAGAAGCTGTCCCGACTGACGTACGGAGACATCACCAACCTGTGGCAGCAGGAACGTAGGCACAAAGAGGAGTGGGAGTCACAAGCCAAGCCTATTGTGTAAGTGTCACACCCACATCAGCATGTACAGTGATGCTCTGGCTTATGTTATTTGTGGGACAAATAAGGTGACTTGCTCTCTGTGACCAGTCATATGCAGCCAGTCACATCATTAACCCTTTCCCCTGTGATATAAGACTTGAGTCAACAGCTTTCCTTGGCATGCGTTGGGCACTGAGTGCCCACCTGGAGCACATTATCTTCATAGGTTTCATTCTACTATTCTCAAATTGTTTTTCACTACTGTTGAAATTAGTTGAAAACACTGAAGCAGATGACATTTGACCACCGGCCAGTTTATGGGGAAAGGGTTAACAATGTGTAAGGAATCAATATGTTGCCAACCAGGAGGCCATATCATAATGTATACTGCACAAGTGTCAGGGAACTCCTTGGGCCCCTGTAGACCCAGTTGCCTGGTATATCCACCCTATTGCCAGCAACATACAATGTCAAGGAATTAAAACCACAGAAAGAAAATTTTATACTTTACAGACACTAAACATGGACCATGTATATAATTAGCCTGATGCACCAATGTCCAACAGTTCACCACTCATAGCATTACATTAAATGTATGACATTTCAACATCTGTTTGCATTCAATCCATCACCCAGGTATCTTGCCCATAGTATTTGATTTTATATGGATTATAAATAAACATTGTAACATAAGATCTACAAACCTCTCTTTGTGCTCAGAAGGCTGGCATCTTCTAAATTTGATCAGTATTAAAGGGGGTTTGTGATTATGATGATGGATTCCTATTGTAAACTTCATGATTATGTTGGTAGCTGTTGGTAACAGTTTTAACCCTTAAAGCGCTGATTTAAGATTGAGTCAACAGCTTTCCTCGGGACACTTTGCACGTAAAGTGTCTCAAAGAAAGATATTTACTAAAATTCCGTTTTGCTTTAGACTAGGCTTGCTGGTATTTGAATGAAAGGTATCTTCATGAGGAATTTTAATCTTTTAACCATTATATCTTTAACGGTAATGAGAAAAGGACTATAGCGATGGTTAGCACGTTGAGGGTTAAGGTATGCACATATACCTGTATTAAATACTGTGCAGTTCATTTCATTGGTATGTTTGAAACAGCCAATCCAGCACATAGCATGTTTTTGAGGTAATACTTGTCTCCTTTAAATTCATGTGTAGTACTCCTTTTACATTTTAGTTATACACTCAGGCAAGTGATCCGTTTGTCTATATCGCTTCAGTCTGTACTTGGATGTTGTAGAGAGTTACGAGATCAGATCACTCCAGAGATCTTGGATCTTATCAAACAACAGAGACTTCACTACCTGTCAGAAGGCACCAGGTTCACCAAGTACAATGCCAAAGGTCACAGGATGAAAGGTCAGTGTATGTCAGGTCATGGGGTTAAAGGTCATTTTATGCATTGGGTCATGGGATGAAAGGTCAAACTGTATGAGGTTACAGAATTAAAAAGTCAAAGTGTACAAGATAGGGATGGTCCAGTTTCAACGTTATACAAACAGAAGTCAGCAACCAAACCTTTTTTTTTTAAACTGAAAATTTGTATTGTCTTCCAGTTCGTAAGTTTTCATGTCAGTGTCAAGTACAATGGCAAGGCTGCCTTCATTGTTGCAGTTAGCTAGATAAATAGATAGACATGCTATAGTGAGTGTAGGTGTCTGGGCCCACAGAACACAGGAACGTCTTCTGTGGGCCCAGATACCCAAACGAGCTATGGTTTGTATTTATACCGTGTTTTACAGTGAAATAAATGCACAAAAAAGTGACTTCAAACCGTGTTTTATTCATGTTGATGGCATGTAAACAAAGTGCTCATCTGCATATGAACTGTGTAATATGAGGGAGCAGATCACATAGTTGTAATACATTGGTGTTTGTAGCTAGTGCAAGCGCAAACATGGGATAATTATTACTCTTTGAAATGCTAGTTTAGTAGTTGTTCCTTTGGGAGACTAGCCCAAGCAGACCCAAAAGTGGTCACATACAGCAGGCGAGCTCCCCATGGAGTTCACATGGAAAAAAAGGAATGGGGACAAATGTGGCCTTAAAAGGCAGGTGATCTGTCAACAGAGTGCTATTTCAAAGAAGGGACTACTGGAATATTTTTTTTCTGGGAATATTTTGACATACGGTTCTGATTTAATTGATCCTAAATCATTCTCATAGAGCTCATATATTTTTTCTTGCTGGGATGGAGTGCATAGTGAGTATCCCTTACTTCCTTTGCAGACAAGTTCTGGTACTGCCGTTTATCGCCCAACCACAAAGTGTTCTATTATGGAGATTGCGAGGAGGACAAGGTTCCTTCATTTGAAGATCTTGCCAAAAGCCGGATGACCAATAAATGTATGTCTTATGTGTTGCAATGGTATATTGTGTATTTTGGTTCTGTATATAATTTGTTTGTTAAATAAAATAAAAGAAAAATAAAATGAAATGAAATAAAATAAAACAATAAATTAAATTAAATTAGGAAAAATAAAATAGATCAGATCAGATCAGATCAGTCAGTCAGTCAGTCAGTCAGGAAGAAAAGAAGGAAGGAAGGAAGGAAGGAAAGGAAAAAGACAAAACCCCTCACAAAAATCTTAAAACCTTATGGTAAATTGCAAGATAGATGTTGCTACTTTGGGTAAAACCTGGGGCTTGTAATACAACAAGGTGTCTTTGGTGAGGATGATGGAGCCAGTACTGTTTCATCTTGAGTAAATTTGCAAAGAAATTGATGTCCTCAGAAATGGAGTCATTCCAGACATAGTTTTTATGCCTCCTCATGAAGACGTGGGGAGGCATTATGTTTTTTGGTTCACTGTCCTTTTCATCTGGTAAATGATTGTTAACACATTATTTCAAAAATGCGAGTACAAATTCTGTTTCGGTTTGTTATAGAAGTCCCTGTCGAGGCTAAGATCTACTCATCCATTACTGTGGCATCTTTAGAGATGAGCTTGTGTCAAGTTTTTTTGGTCAAAGACATCTTGGTTCTCAGAGGCACCATTGCACCATTATGACTGAAGTTGAGCACCAGATATAAAATTAGTGTTCATGATGGTTTTTTTTTCTGGTCATGACCAAGACATATCATGCCAGGGAAAACATGTCAGTCAATATGTCCACTCAAAGTTCTCCTAGTTTGCAACGTTTGAAATCAAATAAACACAAACTCTTTGTACAATCACAGTTGTTACTGCGGTTAATTGTGATGATGGCTAGTGTGTCATGTACCCAGACTTGACTTCCAGTACTCAGTTCTGTCCTGATGTGTCACTGTCTTACATGTTCTTGCAGTGCCAGTTGTGGACATCAAGAGTTTGGTTACAGGTAAAGACTGTCCACACATCAAGGATAAGAAAAAGGTAAGTTAACTCATTCAGTTCTCATCACAACAAAAGTCAACGTTCATCTGAATTAGTATAATGATTTAACTCTTTCAGTGCCAACAGTGACTAAAGTCAAACTACCGTAGATGAACTGCTCTTAATAGGTAAGGTCAGGATCAACTGATGCATGTGGTTTCCCAGTAGAGGGCTCTGTGGGCAGGCAGGTTTGGTATATGCGTTCCCATAAGTTTCCATTGTAATTTGCATATATGTAACTTTAAAACTGCTCTACCTTAAAAGCACCAGATTTCTTCTGGTGACTGTCTGTGTATAGTTCGAATACTCCTGTAAATTTTATAACTTTTGCTGTAAAAATATTCAGTGTATTGAATGTTACATTAACATAGAATCTTATGGGAATACACACCTGTAGCATGCAAGAATTTTGAGTATTTGGGTTGTGTATTCAGCCAAAAGCACATAGTATTGCCTGATGCAAAGTGTTCTAAGGATGCTATATTCATATTTGTTGTAAAAAGACCTTTCATTCAAGTACCAAAATGCCTTTGGTTCCAGACAATACAAAGGTCTAAGTCAACAACTTTGCGCGTTGTGCTTTTCACTGGTGCCAAAGTGTGCCCAGGAAAGTGTTGACTCAGTCCAAAACTTGGCACTGAGAGAGTTAAGATTCACATTTCCCCATCAGAAGGCCTCTCATTCCTATAAGTTTCCAGCCCCCTCCTCCCCCCCCCCCCCCAAAAAAATGAGCCAGGTCAATAGTTTTCTTTGGCATGCTTGGGCACATATTACACCTGAAGTGCTCTGAGGAAAGCTGTAGAGTCTGTATCTAACCAAGTGCTGAAATGGTTATCACTGTGGCAAATCATGCGATGTGTATTATACTTTCTCCATGTTGCCCAACATGATGAGGTTAACAGCTTGGTCAGTGTCACAGGCCAGGGTTGTATCCGTCAACACTGGGGACATGACTCCATCTTTGCGTATTTAATGTACAAAATAGTCAAGAGCAGTATATTCCCAGATTTCAAAGTGTGTACATCAGATTTACCAGGGAAACACCAGTAGATCAGTACTGTACTGCTTGATGTCCTTATAACTACACAGGGATCAGACATTGTTTTGGTAAATAGTCCTTCCAAATGAATAATTGTCAATACCTTTTCAGATGAATATGGGAAACACCCATCAAAGGAGTATTAAAAAATAGGATGGACTTGTTTGAGATATTTAGGAGAAAGGCAATACTGTTAAACACGATAAAGAAGTAGACTCACATGGATTTGTTTAATACATGTACATATATAGTCAGTAACAAATATGCTGGATCTTATTTTCCTCATATTTCTGTGCCCTCTTGACCTATTGCCTCCTGATTTGGTGCAGATAATCTATGGGTCTGGGAAATTTTTGCAATATAATTATATATAACCTTGAGGTCAAAGGTCAAGGGAAAAGCCTTGTGGAATTTTTCTGCTGACTCAGCAGTTTTCAAATATTGACTTATACCGTCTTTTAAAATGGTGCATCATAGGCCCAAGGTTACTGTTCAACATTAATAGGAAAGTACCTATGGACCTTCAATGTGTACGGTTCATTTTAAACCTGACTGACCTTGAAGGATCAAGCTACATACATTCCTGGTGATTACATTCACTATGCAAATTAATGGGGATTGCAATGCTAAGTCACATTTTCAACTACTTCTGCAAAACAGTATGCCAGATTCACTTCAAACTTGGTGATGTTGTACATTGGGTAGGTAGCTACCAACTGTGTTCAAATGGCCATGCACCAATCATTTTTATATGTTGAATGTTTTTTTTTTTTTTTTCTTTTTTTTTTTTTTGTTAATTTTTGCGTTCCTGTTGATTATCATTTAAGTCTATGGGGTCTACAATGGTAGTTCACATTTTGACTTCTTCAAAACTGTAAGCCAGATATCACTTGAAATTTTTGGTACAGATACTGCATAGATTTGGGGATTTTTATTCATATGATTGTGAATGACCTTCTAGTCAAAGTCATAATGCCTTGCAAATAAAATAGTTTCCCTGCCACATCTTCAAATGAGTACCGGTATGATTGAAGTCCATCAAACTTGGTCATTATTTACCCTGGTGAGATTTCCCTTAAATTTGCTCAGAGGTGACCTTGATGTCAGAGGTCAAGATCAAACTTTCTGCAGAAGAATGGTGGCCCTCTTAGAGAGGTGGCCTCAGGTGAGAGGCGCCTGCTCGGGGATGCATAATGCCTACGCAGGAAAAACTCGCTTTTAGTTTTATGGGGTAACATGCTCATTGCTAGTAAGCTATGTCATCACATACGCTGTAATTACACACAAAGAAATCATACAAAGACTGTGAACTTAGTTGCCATAATCAAATATAATTCACTGTTGTTTGAATCTTCTGGTCTCTCATTGGTTGAAGACCTGAGTACATTTCCCTGGGATCAGTGAGTGTGATGTATTTAGGCTGGAAATAACTGTATAATGATACTACACCAGAAGCCCTGAGCAGGGACTTCAGATTGTAAAGGTGACAGTTGCTGATGGAAGAGATGTTGAAGATCCAGTCTTGCTAGGTAATTGTCGTGGAGGTGACATTGACAGGGTACAATTGTATCTGTGTCTCTTGTTCCAATGAGAGGGTACTTTAGCATAATGGTGGGTGAGCTCTGATAACAACATAATCTTTCTTACATCTGTTTTGGTGTTTCAGTACTCTCTCTCTCTCTCTCTCTCTCTCTCTCTCTCTCTCTCTCTCTCTCTCTCTCTCTCTCTCTCTTTCTCTCACCAATTTGGTCAGACTTTTGAGAGTGGCCTTTCAAGACAGGCTTCTCTCTCACTCTCCATATATATATATATATATATATATATATATACATATGTATATGCATGCACATATGTATATATATACACATACAAACATCTTTGCTTATGAAATTATATAAATCATGTAAGAACATGCATAACTTTTTTTGTTTTTGTTATTTGTGACGATTCCTCTCACAAGCAGCTTCATTGTCACAAGTTTTTAGCTTAGCATGTTCTGAAAAACAGTGACAGATTTTACTTTCTGTTTCAGGGCTCCAATGTAGCTACGGGTCTTGCATTCAGTATTATATCAGAGGCAGACGTGACAGAAACTAATGTTGACTTTATAGCACCCAACGAAGCAGATTTCCAGATATGGACAGATGGTATCAATGCATTGCTAGGAAACCCAGTAAGTAACCATTCAATATATCACTTTATATATATTTTACTTTTGCTCAGGTTGATTCCACATTTTCATAAAACTTTGGCATAAAAAAAAGATAAAAAGTGAATCAACTGAATGCAATCTGGTACATGCATGGAATTTGCCTTTTACGTGCACAAAAGACACTCTGTCAATGAGACAAAATATAAATCAAACTAGAGGGCTGTGTGAACAGCCTGTGCTCAGCTGAACTAAGCTTGTTCATAAAATCAAAGTTGCAACTGAATACACCTGTGTTTAGCTTTAGCTTAGTGCATATGGCAGTTACAAGTATTTGAAATAATTGCCTGATGAAAAATTCATTGAAAACTAAACTTGACTGGAACATGTGAAATTGAAGAATATTTAAAGAGAACTTTGAAAAGAACATAGCTACGTGGTGGAGAAATTCATGATATTGAGCTTTAGAATGCCCATTGACTAACATTATAATCAATAGTAAATTTTAAAAATCTTTAAAAATCAGGAATCCACAGCAGTACCACCTAGTGAACAGCTTCGTTCGACCCATTCAGGAGGAGCATATTCACAAAGTTTCAGCCTTATCTGACTGTTTTGGAGAAGTCGAAATTAGTGAAAACACAAAAATTTACAAAAAAATTAGACAAAAATTGCAGTGCCACCTGGTGAACAAACTAAGAACTAGGAGTCCCTAGAAGTGTTCCTGTGTGACAGCAAAGCAATTGGGTGAGCGTTTTCGGATAAGAAGACTTTTTAAGATTTGCCAAAGAAAAGAAGAAAAAGTTCATAGAAATTCAAAAAATCACTGGAGCGTGACCATGTAAACAAACTTGGTAGAGATTCTCTCAAGGTACATTGCCAAGAAGTTTGAAGTCTATTGGGCTGACGGTTTTGGAAAAGATGTCGTTCCGAATATATATATATATATATATATATATATATATATATATATATATATATATATATATATATATATATATATATATATATATAAGAGGTGCCACCAGTGGTTTTTACCAGTTGTTCCTGATAAGAAGCAGTTAGCTCCGAAACTAGTCAAACTGCATGCTTGTTATGATCAGTGAGCAGTTTATGTGGGATATTTGTAATTGGTACCCCAGCTCAAGATAAGGCTGGTTCGCTTTCACTTGAGCAACATGACACGGGGTGCTGGCAGTGGCATCTGCTAGAGTGGACACTGCACTCACACATAGCACAGGCTATTGCCCTAATGCATGGGATTGCAATACTTTGTCATGAATTAACATGTACTTTTCTTAAAAGTTACAAAGTTTGTTTGCCAATGTTGATCAGATACACCACTTTTAGAGTTGGGAGTTGTAGTCTGAATTCCCAGGATAGCAGCTACACATACCTGAATAAGGTCAGTGTTAATATCATTGTCCATCTGCCTTGTCCATAAAAGCGTTGTCATATAATGTATGTAAACAAATGTTACATTATAAAGGCACAAAAATTACCCATCTCACACGCATCGTGACTTTGACACAAGTTTAAGATTCAAAATGATGTACAGAGGTGGATGTGTCTCATGAAACTTCCACAAAATAACAAGGAACAGTCACTGTCAGCATTGTCATATTCATTTTATTGAAGGGAGGTACAGGTTAGTTAGTTGGTTTATTTGTTTTCAGCAATATTATGAATGATGAAGCAATTGAGTTTCATTGTTAATTCAGAAATTAAGACATACACTTGAATGAATGGAAAGAATTTTGTAATATATTCACCACACCAAATTAAAGAAAATCTGACTTTTTATCCTGAATTTCACATATATTCCCTCAAAAGCTGTAAGCATGGACTGTTCTGAAGGTTCCTGCATACTTTCATTTGGTATTTCCTGTCAGAATTAAGAAATTACCACAACACAAACTTTATGGTACTTCAAACACTTTCTCATCATGCTTGTACCTACAGCAGACGACAGGAGTTGGCCAGCAACCAATGAGCAGGCGCTATGGTGGTCACGTGACCTATATGGCCTCTGTTGATGGTTGTTGATCACAGACAGTGATGCAAACAAAATCTTTGTTTCTGGCTTAATGGCACAAATTAGAGCTCAAAGTTTGACATGCTTTGTTTTGACAAGACATCCAGAAGGACATGAAAAGGAAAATATGTGTCTTTGTGCAGTGGACCCGGCAGTAATTACTTAATTGGTAAGTGACCTCTCCCTTGTCATCAGCGGCTCCTCTGTAGTACCAAAATTCCACCAGAAAACATATGTTTTCACTTGAAATGAACCAATTTACACCCAAGTGACACCAGATAGCTCTAATCTGTATCAATAAACAGTCTCTAAGTGACTGGGGTCCTGATGACGCTTGTCATTCATCAATCAAGGTTGGCCGGGTGATCTGACATGCCCCACTTGCAGCCAATCCTGTACGTTTGCTTGTGATCTAACCCCTATACATATATATATCTGCAGAAAGCTAAGGAAATGACCTGTCAATCAGAGGTGACAAATTTGCTGTAAGAGCAATGGACCCGCCTGTAACCTAATTCAAAGGCATGGGACGGCCCCTCCCAGACTGAGTCTGTCTTGGTAGATCCCCAACATGTCTAATTACACTGGAATTCTTATCCAGACAATTTGTTCATTTGACAGAACTGTTCTTTGGCAACATTATACACACAACTGGGAAATGATAGGGTGAACCTGGACAGTGAATTCTGGCAGTTGAAAGTGACCATGTATGAGCAGCTGTGAGACGCCATACTATCCACACGCCACAAAGGAAACAACAGCCTCAACTGGAACCAGAACGAGGCGGGGTTTGACCTACATAGTCCAATTAGGGATAAACCGCTCACTGAACCTCTTATTAAATCCAGAAATTGTATCCACTTTTTCCTGACCTTTGTGATAATTTTTTCTTGCAGATGACCAGTGAGTTGACGAAACAGGATCTTGAAATGTTGCTGGGAATGGAAATCAAGCTGCGGCTGTTAGACACAGAAGGAGTTGTAATTCCAGAGAACCCGCCGCCTATCCCCAAAGAGCCACCTAATTATGACTTTGCATACAGTTTATGAAGGACTCAAACTCAGATATATATTTGTATTTATGTTATAATTGGCCATTTTGCCACTCCTGACCATTTTGTTGTATGAGTTGACATATGTGTGTGTATGTGTATATATATATATATATATATATATATATATATATATATATATATATATATATATATTATACACACATATATATATATATATACATATATATGTATATATGTATATATACGTATGTATATATACGTATGTATATATACGTATGTATATATATATGTGTGTATATATATATATATATATATATATATATATATATATATATATATATATATATATATATATATATATATATATATATATATATATATATATATATATATATACACTCATGCACGTTTTTTTAAGTGACTTCAAACTTGATATAAACCCAGAAAAAAAAACAACCTTTGAACAAAATGTGACTGGTCACACAAAGTTTGTCCTGTGTATTTTTCATGATTTTTAATATTCATAGACAGATTTTTGATAGTCATAGTGACACTGGCTTTGTAAGTAAGTGCTTCATACACACTTTGCCTGTCATGTACATTTTGTCATTAATTTAGGGATTCAGTCTTGGGTATATGTCAGTAGTGGTCAAACTCTGCGTGGGGAATGAAAACAGAAAGCAAAGACGCAGCAACAATATAAGAAAACAAGAATTCATCCCACCAATCTCACTGTATGAGCCACTCATCAGGGACTGGACATGACAGACCTTCTGCTTATATACTGTAGTGTCAACAAGAAACATTGTTAATGTACCATAGTGATGTACACAAGCAGGTCAGTCGAGCTAACTGGCCTGGACAGTTATTCCACCAGTCTTATGAGTTGATGGTCAGTTGTGTGTATTTTGAAAAAAAAAAATCTGGTTTGGGAGTGCACTGTTAAGGACAAATTCCTAAAGAATGGACGGCTGGGTGAGATGCTAGCCTCAAATGTGCTTCTGTGCAGAGTTGGACCATCACTGATGTGTGTCCATGATAGAATCCCTTTCTGTTACAGTTAACCAACTGTGGGCCTACCTATTGGACAAAAAGGACACTTCTGCATACACATTCAAGATTCACACATTCAAATGCTGATTCCAGAAATTGGCAGATGTACCCCACACATTAATCTATAGGGAGTGGATTATGTCTGTGTTTATTTGTAATCTCTGGCAGCAAAAATGCAAGTAGGCCTACACAAAACTGTCACACTCTTGTTTGCTTATGCATGGAATTTGAAAAATGCCATCTGGGCCTAAAATAGTTTTGGCTTTTTCTTGGATGATTTGTGCCCTACACAAGTTGTGGAATCATGAAGGGCTTGGAACAATGCTACAGCAATTAAAATACCGGAGGTACGGTGATAAAATTACTGTTCAAGTGCAGTCTGGTGGCATCATTTAAATGACATTCAGGAAAAAATAAGACGTGATGTAAAACTACTTTGTAAGCCAGTGATAAAAAGCTTTATTAATGCTCAATGTTCATCAAAACTGAGCTACAACATGATCCTGTATCAAGTCTGACTATGAAGCCTAAGTTCAACGTTTCTCAGTTTTCATATATATATATATGGGGGGGGGGGGGGGGGTTTAAGGGGGATGTTACAGAAGTTGAAATTTAAGTGCTTGGTGCTATTTATACTCTCAAATGTAATGCTTTAGGTTAGTTTAGTGGTGCATTTATTGATGTTAGAAAGTGGGATGCCACAACTTGGTACTTGCCACAAACAAAACAAACAGATACGTTAACAACAGGGGTACAGGGATAACGCTTTTAACTCATACCATACCAGTTCCCAATTTTCTCCTATATCTGTATGGAATAAAATGAAGCTCGCATATTTGCATTCATCATACCTTTGATTCAAGTACCAACTAACCATGTCTAGAGTCAGTTGTTTTTGTGTTGCTTGGAAAGTCATGCTGCAGCTGCCACAAGGACAGGTGCACCATAACTTGTAACAATATTAAAGGCAATGCAAAAACCACTGACCATGGGTGTTGTCACTGCACTGTGGAATAAGTTGAGGGGTGCCCCATTGAATCTGATAGAGGCTTGGAATATAGACATTTAGCTACTGATCTTGTAACATTGCATTCATTTAAATGTATATATATGATCCATCTTATTAAAAAAAAAAAAAAAAAAAAATTAAAGTAGATATATACATATATATATATACATATATATATATACATGTATATATGAATGAATAAATAAAATTAAAAAATAAAGTAAAATGAAATAAGGACACATTTGCAGCCAATGATGTTGCTGAAGTATAAACTGTTTTCATTTGGAAACCCCAGGGAGGAGAGAGTCAATTTATTGGACAAGGGTGGAGACAGAAAACTGTTACAGCTGTATTGTCCATGATGTGCTGTAGCTGTCGTTGTTGTTTTGGTGTCTTGCACCATCTGGTTGCAAACATAAGTGTATTTTTAAAGTAGTTTTTTTTTACACCAGGATAGGAACTTCAATTTTTTGCCTCAAAATAAACCCATAAAATAGATTTAAAACTGAGTCAACAGCTTTCCTTGGGGCACTTTTGTGCGCATTGTGCACAAAGTGCCCCAAGGAAAGCTGTTGACTAAGACTACTTTTTGCTTTAGACTAAGCTTGCTGGTATTTGAATGAAAAGTATCTTCATGAGGAATTTGAATACTCCAATCATTATATGTTGAACGGCAATGTGAAAAAGACTATAGCTGTGATTAACACTTTATGGGTTAATACAATATTTCTTTGAATAAAATTTGAATACATATTTCGTTTAGAAAAAAAAGGATGCATCTCTATGATTGCTGTGTAAACACAGAACAAAGAACACCTAAGACTGTGTCAGAAAAAAATCTGTTTTTTAGCTTTCCAAAACAATGTATACTTTGTAGCACTTTTTGTTCAAATCTTTTGATTGGTCCTCAAGGTGAAACCCTACTCTTTGCGACTAAACCAACAATTTATTTATGAAGTTTATCAGGTAGGATGGTGTTGACTGACAAAATTTAGAAACTGAAAGCCGCAGGGCATAGTATATATGTAAATTTGTATATTTTTGTATTGTAAAGCATTGTACTTTTTTTGTGTGTGTGAAAATGAGGGCCAGTGACAAAATAGCACAGACCTCAAGTGTTACCAAGTTTCTGTACAATTTTTATTTGGGTCCACAGGATATGCAAGCTTCCAATTGCTGGCTGGGTGAGAGGTCGTGGAGGTTACTGGATTAAGACCTTGTCGCTTCATGATCGGAAATATGAAAACTATATTTTTGGTATTCCCTCAATGCTAGTAGCCTTTAAGGCCCTGGTTCTTGGACTATGCTACACGTAGGACTGCATCCAGACTTTGCAGACAACCATGTTGATCGTGGCGTTCAAGTGGAACTACACTGAATTTCTGATTATTGACCTTGCATGCTTAAGATTGCTGATATAAGACCGGGACATTCTGTGCTGTAAAACATAAATAAAAAATTTTTTAAAAAATGCCAGAACTATGGAGATAATGGGGTCAGAGTTGGCTAAATAAATAACCAGGACCTGTTTGTAAATCAGGGTTGATAAAGGTTCTCAGAGACATTTCTGTAAAATACTCTAATTCAACACCCCTCGAGTATCCAAACCAGAAAGAAGAATGCTGATATAAAATTATGTTTGTTTCAAGCTTTTTTTTCTTGAGAATAGCAAAATTATGAATATGAATTACAGGTGAAACCTATAAGAAGTGTATGCTCTGGGTCAACAACTTTCCTTGGTATAGTTGAGTGATCGTGGTGCTTAATTGTGCTCAACCTATGTCAAGGATTGTCATTACTCTGCCCAAGTCCTGGGGGAAAGGGTTATAATGTAAATGTAAAATTGCTGTGTAAATCAGTGCTTTTATGTCATCATGCATTGAGTGAGTTTTATTTAGTGATCAAGTATGTGGAATTTATGATGTGTATGTACATGTACTAGGACAAGTCAACTGAATAAAAGTCCATTCATCTTTACTATAATATTTTTGTTTTTATGAATTTTGTTAACATCATTAGGGGTTATAGATTTAGCAGTTCCATTCAGAACTTTCATGTAATGGCTAACATTGAACAAAACATCAAAGTACATGTTAATTTTCATATTATCCCGGCGAATAATAGTACTTTTGTCTTGCTCGACTTAATTTCACGCTTTTCTGTCTAGTACTTGCTGCGTGAAAATAAGAGGCACCAAAATTAATTGACATGATGGAAGATATATAGACAAGCCATTTATGTGCGAAATTAAAATGTGCATTTTTTTTCTAATTCACAGAAAATCAAGTTTGGGCAAAATTAACCACACGTGAAAATTTTTAGAACTACAGTATCTGCTGCTGCCATTACAGACAATGTTGACACACGCATGATCCAGGAATCTTGCCTGGTTCTAGCTTTCATGAGAAGCTCCTGTATACTTTAGGTTGAAGTACAAGATCTTTGTACAGCAACACAGATCATTGTACCAATTAATGATAATGTTTGTTTCCATAACGCTATTTCACCAGAGATGTCTCTGTGTCTGTCTATTTGATAAAAGTTCATGTTCATTTTTTACAATTTCTGAAATTGGTCAAAAAAGCCCAAAGTGAATGACCACATCCAGGATGGATGAAGAAATCTGCTGCCAGATGATAACCAACTTAAAATATATTAGAAATTATCACAGAATCTTACCAAGAAAACTTATGCTAAATATCATCCTTGAATTCCATAGAAAACACATCACTGCAACTATTAGTATAAAATAATGGGAACAATGGAGTGCCGTCCTTCTGTAACTACATGTGCAGTTTGAGTTTGTCATGCAAGGACATTTGCAGGATAGTCAACCATAGCCAAAAAAGGTCAACCAGGATTATCTGTAGTAGCAGTCTCTTGGGAGACATACTGACACCATCATCCATGCTTACCCCTCCTCCTCTTCTTCCTAACTTTACCCTCATAAGGCCCTGAGCATGATCAATGTCTTGTGCTGTTCTAGTGGTGGTCATAATAACATCTACCCTGTCAACACCAGAAAGTCTAGATGAGGGTGCTAGTACCATATTTCCCAGGCCCCAAACAATGGCCAGACTGGCAGCTCTAACCCTAAGTTTTCTCCATTGTTGATTTGCAGGTGGTGTCTTGCGATGCAGATTCTGGGATAGCCAATCTAGGGACATCAGCCCATGGCTCCTCTTCCATAGCAAGGGCATTGAGTCCACTTTTATTGGGCCAAATGGTGGAAGGTCAGGAGGGGGGGGGGGCAGGGGGGCTTGGAAATTGGAAGCAGCTCTCTTGGTGGGGACCAATCAGTAAGAGCCAGTGTTGACTGGACTGGTGGTGTCATCTCAGTAGCAGGAGTCCATCCAATCTGCTTGTGTTGCAACAGAGTGTGATGGATGGGATCACTTGCCATACAGACCTGCTGTCCTGGTGAAGGGTGTTAATAATGGCTGTCTCTGGGTGGCCCAGCAAAACGTGGTCCCAGTAAACCTGACAAACTGACTAATGGAAAATCTTTATCAGGCTCAGGTGCCCACCGGCCTACCTCCTGGAAGATGTTGAGCTCCTGCAGGTCAGGTTGAAGTGACTGAGCCAGGTGAGAGACTGAACAACTTTCCAAGCTTTGCCCATTTGAACCAGAAAAAAAACCCACATTTCTGGCCAGTGTAGACATGTGTGTGTGTGGGGGGGGGGGGGGGTACTTTCTTTTTTTAGTAGGGATGTGCAGCTTGGCCTTATGAAAACTCACCATTCTTTGGGGCACCTTTTGCCCAAAATGAAACCTTTGTTAACAAATGTTAACTGAAATGCTCCAAAATATGGCCAGATTTTGGTGTGAAAAATGCTCTATGGAGAAAATTTTGACTTCAGTTACAGACATTTTTGCAAATTATAGGGCCATAAAAGGGACAAATCCCTTTTAAAAAAAAAAATTAGCAAAAAAACGATGTTTTCAGGGTGATTTTACTGAAACAAGGGACCTTCATAGATGAACATACCTACTAGAGTCACTAATTGGAGTCCCCCTCATGGGCATCATCTGAAGTGGTGTGTGTCCCTGCTGCACTGAGCCAATGTTATCCAACTCATTCAGCTTGTAAAGTTCTTACTTTAACTCCTTTAGAATATACATGGGACATGAATACGTTAACATCATGAGTGAGTCTGAATAACTATGGTGACAACCAGATATAACCAGATCCATGTAGGTGCAGCAGTATTTTTCCTGCTTACACATCAGCTTGACCTGATTGATAGGTTGAAGTAAACTTTTTTATAAGTAGCATTGGGATTGCTCCAAATACGTGTTTTCTTTTAACCTGTGTGGTGTTGGGTGAAATAACTGCTTATTCCAGGATCCCGGCATTACAGAAACTCTGTGGATACCAAAATTGTCTCCTAACTCCTCCAAATTTCAACCTGTCAAAAGTTTATGAAGAACAAAGTCACACAGGAAGTGACCTATCAGTTCAAACTATAATTTCCTCTTTTGGACTATAGGAGGAAGTTATAAAGAAACCATAGTAACTTTGCACAAAACACTGATGTCATTGGGAATTTTGTATATTTTTACTGGCTCATGATGAAGTAATGCAGGAACTAGTTTTCCTGTGGGCTGGTGGAATACAGAACTGGTATTGTTGTACAAAACTAGATATGCACCATCATCAGTACTCATTTGCCTCACAAATTTGCCTAGGGAACATGTAGCTTTGGATTCCAACTTGGATCAGCTTTTATACGATCTGCAATATATAGCAAAAGCTGAGTAAACCTATACATCACATGGGATGTTGGAGACATGGACTTGCCATTTCAGTTTGCATGGATGTGAAGATATAACAAACCTCTGCAGATCAAGTGCCTGAGCCTGAGCCTGAGCCTGAGCCTGAGCCTGCGCCTGACCCACATTGGATCTTCATGATAACACTTGACATAAAGAAATCTGGTGGTACTGGATCCCCATTTTGTGAATCTGACTTCTAGTGAGCCTGGCAAAGTAGATTACACCTTTGGGTTTTCATCCAGGTTGAGTCCTTGCTTCTTGCATACCTGCCAGTGGCACCCGCCGAGAAGGGGAAGTTCTTTGTCTTGTTCCCCTGGGTGATTGTCTGGGTCCAGTTTTTAGACTGTTATTGCAGGAGCCAGGTTCTACCGGTTCCACAACCGGTTGACCAATTCCTGGCACCAATTCTGCTGAATAGGCTTTAAACCAATCTCTATTTTGAAGTTCAGAGTGCTTTTAATCTGAAACTCTGGAAGCACATGTGTAAATTGCTTTATAACAACATATGGACCAAGCCAAATGGGCTGCAATTTAACCCTTTCCCCCTTAAAGCAGCCAAAACTGGCTGGTGGTCAAATGTCATCTGCTTCAGTGTTTTCAACTAATTTCAACAGTTATGAAAAACAATTTGACTGAGAAATGTACATGAGACTTATCAAGATCACGTGCCCCAGGTCAACAGCTTTCCTTGGCATGGGGTGGGCACTCAGTGCCCAACCCATGCCAAGGAAAGCTGTTGACTCAGTCTTACTTCAAGGGGGAAAGTGTTGAGACTCTCTCCCACAAATTGATTGTTGGTGGGTAGGAGCCACCTGGTGAGCTCCATTGAAAGCTTCACATAGTTCAATCACTTCACTTCTCTGTTGCTACAAGGATGATAGGGCATGGTTCATGTCTTTGTCAGCAGCAGGGGCTTTTAACCCTTTCCCTCCACCAAAGGCTGCAGGGTCATCTCGTGCCTCCTTTAAAAGATGCAAGGTGCAGTTAGGGAGCATCAACCATGGCAGGAGCAAAGTTGTACACAGAATGACTCATCCAGTACAACCCCAACCTAGACTTTAGCTTCACCAGCAAATCATCTGGGGCTAGGCCATTCCCAGAGGCTCCTGTTTCTGGTGCATCACTAGACTGGGTAAGTTCCGCTGACAATTCGGCAAACTTCCCGGCCACAAAGGTAAAGAAAGGCACTTGGGCGCTGACTTGACTACATCGACCGACATTGGCAGTTCCTTGGGCTGCACCGATGTGAGCTGTCGGACCACCTGTCTGGGAAGGGTTTCAAGCATAAATATGACATTGGCCAGAAGCACAGCTTCTTCACCTTATAGGAAGATCGGTGGACCCAATCTATGACCTGCTCAGCTGAAGCCACTGACTGAAGAGGTTTCATATGCTCGGCAACCACCAGAATTGGCTGAGACTCAGCTTCCTTCTGCTACACTGCCAGGCAGGAGAAACAAATGCTTCCCTCTGCTGCCCCGGAATCGTCACTCGGGAAGTCCAAGCAGTCGAGGTCCAGAATGTCCTCAGCTGTGGAACTATCCTCCAGATTGTTTTCCGACCAGAGGAACAAATCCTCAAGTCACTCCTCGTCAGTCTTTGCCTTAGCATCTGGATGAGATCTGGGCACTGCAGGAGCTTTGACAGCCTCAGCATGATACCAAGACTACAATTCCTCCCACCCTAGAAGAGTCTCAGGCAAGATGCCTGACAGAAGTGACACTGGCCTGCTGGCACACACTAGGGGAAGAGCCATAGGGTCCAGGACAGCGACACCTGCCGCATCCTCTTGCACCGGCCCTGTTGCTTTCAAGAACTTGAGACCCTTAGCTTCCACAGGGGCAAGCTCAAGCACAGATGTGCCCCAGCTCACCACCACATCGACATAGGTCACCTGGGAGGCAATATCTCCAATGGAAGAAAGATTGACCACCTGATCCATCTCCATTGGGGTAGGAGAACTTGGCTAGATCAATTCCCTGGGTGGGACTAGACACTCAGACAACCAATCTATGTGCCACTATACCACATGTCAGAACGGGATCCACTTAGGGAGACAACTGCCATTCCCCAGCTAGGAAAACCCCAGAACAACGGCCCTGGTGCTGTACCTTCCCATCTGGAGAAGGAGAAGATGAGAGATGCCGATGACTCCTCTTCCTCTTTTTCTCCCTCCCGAGGCAGTAGAGTGAATGCCCACAATCGGGGGTGGGGGGTGGGTGGGGAGAAATGGGCCATGAGGCCAATTCCTCACCTTCCCCTGAAAAGTGATCATAATGGCCGAGTCCCCATCACTGAGGACTATCTTGTGGCTCACCTTCTGGCCCCCAAGGGGCTTGAAAACAGGGATTGCCACTACAGAGGATGCAGAAGCCACTTTAGGCTTTTGTGCACCCAACTTAGGAGGTGACTGGGCCCCACTCTCACGAGAGGGGCCAGGCAACTGTGAGCATGCCATTCATGGAGTGACTGCAGGTTCCCTGGAGGAATCATTATGCTCCAACCTATCCAGCTATTGGCCGACTGTGGCAAACAACACCTCCACTTTGCCCCAGAATCACCTGGGCAGTTGCCCTCACCTGCACAGCCAAAGCATGGCCCGGATAGGAACAGGAAGGGAAGCCTGGACTAATAGCTGCTGCAGGGAGTGATGAGGACAAAACCTGTGCTCCATCTGAAGTCCTTTTGAGTTCCTTCCCATCCCAGTGTTCTCTGCCTTTGTAATAACTAAGGTACCATCCTTTCACCGAACTACCGACACAAGGCCAGCCATAGGGCAGGCAGGATGAGAAGGACCTTTGCTCACAGACCTGCTTACTTGAGCACAAGTGACAGTGGAGGGAAGCCATGGATGGGACCTCTCAACCACAGTCCACTCAGCATCAGCGGATGGCTCCTTGCCCATAGAGGCTTTGATTCTTGGTTGATCCTCAAATCGAGGATCAGGGGCTTTAATTTGAGGCCTTGCCTCAACTTGAGGACCAGTATGAACCTGCTTGTTCACACCGGTCGCCCCACGAAGAGGGACCTCGATTCGAGGACTTGCCTCAAATCAAGGATCAGCTAGCTTGCACGCGACGATGCTGACGCCTGGAAAAGCTGCCAGGACAGCTGCCACTTTAGTTCATGCTGTGACCTGTGCTATTGATGGCCTCTTAAGAGGCATACTGTCCTCTTGCTCACAATATGACTCTGCACGTTGGATTCTACATCTGGCCAACCTCGCGTCAGCCAAACAGAGTTTCTGCCACTGATAGGGAGTCCATCGGCGACACACATTGCATGGACTCTGATCAGTGCAGAAGACACCACTCCTATGGATGCAGGAGTGGCATGCAGGATTGTCATCCCAACAAGCCATCATGTGATGGTTGGCATCACAGAGGACAACCAAGTTCATGGATCTAACCTGACAACAATATCCCTGGACAAACTAAGCCAGTGTAGGACCAGTTTTCAGGAACCTATGAACTATCTCGCGTCAAACAAAGAAGCCATAAAGTTACCGAAAAGGTAAAAGAATAATGGGAGCTTCCAACAAAATGCTAGCTTCCACCATAGATGAATGCCAGAGTAGGACACTGGTATGCATATGCTTACTAGTATGCATTACTTCTGACAGGGGTGCTGTGCCATATCACAAGGCCTAGACGGCAGTCTCTGCAGCAGCATGGATCAGCACTGGACTCACCAAAAATGCACGGGAGCTCTGGCAAAGCGCTTAAAGTGAGTGGAGACCAGCTGAAGTGACCTATGGTGTTGTAATGTGTCCTTAATGATGTATTTTGCAAAAATCAAAAAGGCATAAATGTATTTGTGATCTGACCTGTCAAGATCCCAGCATTAAAAAAGGTTTAGGAATGCAACATTGACCTTGGTGAGCCCTTTTATGTTGTTTAACTAAAGTTGTTTTGCAACATTCAGAATATGAAACAATACTTTGGTTACCAGGACAACCAAGTGTTACACCTATTATTTTCATTTTGACACTTACGAAACCTGAGAGCACTACTTCTACTGAATATGGTGATATATAGTTGTGATAACTAGTTATATCATAGATACAGAATAAATTAGGTCCAACATTTGGAATTTTACCCCAAGTCCCAAGACACAAGATACATAAGCCAATCACAGTAAAAAATCGTTATCTTGAGTAAGATAACAAAGAAAAGTATTCTGATATTCTTCAAAATCAAAATGATTTTCTTGTTATAAGAAAGAAAAATAGATTGATATTTTGAATATTCTTCTTTCAAGGGAAAAATCCTCTGTCACTCCCAAGATTTTCCATGCCTTCCTTCAAGAAAACGTTTCTTGTTCTTATCTTGAAACAGGATTTTAAAAATTTTGTGAGTGAGAGACGATTTAATTCGTGATTGCCATGTAGTGGTGGCTGCTTTGGTGGTGAATTATTGTGCAACTGCACACACTGATTGTGATAGACTGTCCGTGTAGTGCAAGGACAGCACGGGATTGTAAAACTCGACTTCTCATGAGCATGTTGAACCAAGTCTTCCTGTATTTAGTTGTGTGGGCATCGTGGCTTTCCATCCATTTCAGAGGAAATTGTGCAGTACACCAAGAAAAAAAATATAACTGCATATTTACTTGTTTCACATCACATGCTGTTCATATAGAGATGCTCAACTCCCTTGATGCGGAATCGTTCATAATTGCATTTCCTTGCTTTAGCCTTTACTGTATGAAGAGGCCATCTGGTAAAAGCATACTGTGATAATGGTCGATGTTTCATGATGGCTGAGAGAACTACGTGAAGCACTTTTGCATTACATGTACATGTTGGTGCAAAATGAGTTGCAATCATATGCCACATTATTATACGTTGGTACCAGTTAAATAGTTTCAGTGGCGTGTGTTGACAAAAGGTTCAAACTAAAAGTTGCGTTTAGCTCAGTCTTACAGTTTACGAACGATATAGCTGACCCATTTCCCCTCAAGTTGAAATACTCAGTACCTCTGATTGACACAGCTTCACCTGGGCATATGTCCATAGAAGGCTTTGATGCACAATTTTTTCAGTGAGCGATTTGCGAATGCATGACTGTTGAAAGCTACTGGTGGTGAAAATAGAATTGATTATAGCAATAATATTAAAAACAAATCACATATGCAAGATTCTAGCAATAATATTATACACATTAGTGTTATTAAATTGTTTCTCGTTTTGTGGTGTCTCTTTTTATTTCTGGATTGAGATATTTCAGCCAAGGGGATTGCCATTTATAGATTTTTAAAATAATACTTTTTTTTATCTTGTGTTGTCTAAATTAAAGGTTTATAATCATTTGTTAATATTTTTTGTTTTAAGTGTGCATGTATGGGTAAATTTTCACTTTCAGAATAGAATCATTAAGACCTTTCGGCCACAAGTTCAGTTTCCCGGTGGAGAATGAGCTTGGCCTGATGTTCGATACCTAAATGCCCTGAACCATATCCCTAGTACAGTGTAAAATAAACAGTAAAGTGTAAAATAAACTGGTGTGATGTAGGGTTGAGGAGAATTGTTTTCAACATAGACTTTTACTTGTGTGTCTTTCTTTTTTTCTTTCTTTTTTTCATTTTTTTCTTTTTTTTTCTTTCTTTTTTTCTTTTTGAGGGGTGGTGGTGGTGGTGGTGGTAAATAATTCATTATTCTTCCAAAGGTTACTTTTTATAGTTTTATCTGGTTATTTTGCACTCAATTTTCATTGTTATTCTTGGGGTGAAGAGCATGAAAAGGTAAATAGCTAAAATAGAACATCCTGTGTACTAACTTTTCCTATACACAATCCTTTTTTTCTACAAACACAAATCGCCACAGATAACACACTCCAGGATATTTAAATTTTACAGTGTACCGAAAATAGTTTGACAGACTCGAGCATATTTCAGTTTTTGCATATCTATGTTCAGTATGTCTAACTTTAGTGTGCACGTGTTTGAAAGACTCTTTTAACAGTGGTTGTCTTGGATGGGAAAAGGGTGCAAGGACGCAAAGGATAAAAACAAAACATACCCTAAGATGCCAACCCATTTTTTAAAATCCACCATTCTTTAATAAAAGGTAAAAAAAAATCCTGCAGAGAATTGTCTTAACCCTATACAATAAGGCACCCACCTCTATGTAAAATTACATGTTCATGTACGGACTCAAATTTCTGCTTCACTTTAATTGGCCGCAGGTGAATAAATTTGTGTTTTCGTTTAGTTTCTTATTTTATTACGCACGTGTGCACAATAAAGTAAACTGGTTAGTAAATGAAAATACAAATTTATTTAGTGGCGGCCCTACAGAACGAAAGAGTGAGTGATAACGGTACTATGGCCAATCGTCGGAATCCGCACATTTTAAACATTTTTACTGGCAAACTGAGCATTGATCCACTCGAGAAGATAAGCAGCTTGCACAATCATGCACGTATTAAAGCACTTCGCGACTCCTCGCCATGCGATAAAACATCGTCTGACCTTGACCCTCGATTGCACCACAGATCTTAGCTGGCTGTCCCAATAGTTTACACTTTACCTGACATGGAAAAATGTGCTGTGTGCCAAAACATCCAAATAGAAACATATTTTTCTTCACGCCAATTATTTCAAAATCATAATTCTTACCAGACGCAAGACTGACACTGTTATGGGGCACATATCTTGAGAGCTATATCAGCTTGTTAACCTATATCCGTACATACTTTAGGGGGTATATGCACATTACAGAACAGCGACCAGCTGATTTCCTGTGCAGTAACAGTGTAACCTGCCCATACGTTTGAAGCCGGCTATTAACTTCGAGGTGCCGCTAATCCACGGTTGGTCGTGTACACAGAGAAACATCTATTGAAGAATAATCTAAAACTGTATAGGTGGGTACTTGCAAGATCTCATGGATTGTACAAAATCAGTGGACCAGCTAACAGGTTGGACTTTCCAGGTTTTAAGTAGAATGACTACTGAAACGTTAGCAATATTCCACCGGGTGAGCCGCGGTCCAGTGGGTTATGGTTAGAGCCTGAAGCTACCCAACTTCTACCCTCCCATCAAGCCACGGCGTACAAAGCTGTGGTGGGGGACCCCGCTGGGCTAGCTACCCAACTTCTACCCTCCCATCAAGCCACGGCGTACAAAGCTGTGGTGGGGGACCCCGCTGGGCTAACTCGACACTCACCCTTTTGTACCTTTTATTTATTTATTTATTTGGTTTTTAGTTGTCAATCTGCTTGTAACTGACACTCACATGATAATTGTGCATAATACACTCTTATGAATGTCCTGAAAATGCAGAGATCATGGGTTCAAATCCCATTAAAACAAGTGCTTCCAAAATATTTTTGGAACCAAAATTTTTTAACATCTACTGGTGTACCAGGTTAACCCACAATACCGATTTTATTTTTTTACATGACGTTACATTTCTACGTAATTTACATGTAAAATAATACTTTGTGAAAAAGGTCCATTGGGTATAATTATTAAAAAAGTTATCAAAATTGTACAAACTGATACAAGAAGTTTTAAAACATCTTGACCATGCTGCAAATTTTAATTATCTATTTATTTTCATCAATCTCATTTATTCTACATTTAAACCTAAAATTGTGCACCTAAAGATGATTTTGTCATCTAAAAGTTTGAAAATGACACTTTAACATTTTCACCTGTTTGGAGTATTGGGTTCGATCCTACAGATGTCAGAACTGCAATCAAAATAAAAAAAGCAGTATTGCCCCATGTTGAAGCTGCTCTCTTTTCAGAACACGTCAGTATATTTGGTCTTGGTCCATGTGTTTCCGGAAGCTTCTGTCAGACAAGAATTAAGTTCATGTCACTTTTTGCGACACCATGCCGCTGCTGTGTTGAGTGGCGCAGAGTGAGCACGCGACGCTCAACGGTACGCTCTGCTAATTTCGCCACGTGGCCGAACCGGTCCTCGCAAGATATCCTTGCGTCTGATCAAGATGATCACAAATGACTTCACACATAAAGAAACAAATTTCGATCAAGTGCAGGCTTTCGAACAACCAGGGAGGTGTATGAAACACCTCCCTGGTACAACATAGCGCAAGAAGGAAAATCGTGTCCCTGTCATCAGCCTGATTCAAATCCTACCGCTTATCGTCTTGCCATTGTCTCCGAGTCCTTCTTCGGTAGTCCCTGCAGTAATCACACAAGTTGAGTAGCCATTGGAATGGGCAGGTATACGACACATTCACAGTCTTCAGTATAGGTGTTGATTCTAACAGTAAAGACTATATTAACTCTAATTTTGATCGAGATGCTATTGATGAGATGTTCAAATGTACCAGTAAAAAGAAATTGAAAAATTCCCAACATATCTGAGAGAATACCAGCTCTATGAAACATCTTAAAAGACATACCCACCGCATTGCCTTTTTAAATGCTCAAGTACAAACTGTGAGTACTGTCAGAAGAGCCCCCCAACTTCAGAGCTGTTTGGTCACATGCTGTAGTGGGGTAACATTTGTTTTATCCCAAGTGCAATTGAAGGAAGCTACAAGAGCTACCTTCAACTGAAATTTGAGTGTATTGTTGATGGTTCCATCCCAGAATCTGAACCAGACAAGTTTTGTCCATCCCTCAAAGAACGGTTTCAGTGTGAAATTTGTGGAAATATAATGATATTTGCATCCAAAACCATGAGATCGAGGTACACATTTCTTTGTCGCAGCAAGCCAAAAAGACCTCGTCTAGGTGCAAACACGGAAAGACGTGTGCAAATTTGAAGGCCGTTTTCTGGCTTTTCCGTCGTACTACAAGTAAAACAAACACAAGAAACATCAGAACCATTTACCCAAGAGGGGTCGGAAGTCTTAAAATTACTAAGTAACATGACGGAAAAGCAAGAAAACATGGAACAGGTGCTAAAGTGGAACCATTGATAATGTAGACAGTAAACACACGGTATTAAAATTTCATTATTATTAATATTATTATTAACAAAATGTGTATTTTCTACAATAATAAAAGACTTTATGAAAAGCATATTATATATGTAGTTTTGTTTCCTTTTACATTAAATTTTTAGTTAAGTTATTCCTCTAGATGAATGCTGGGCCCCTTGGAAAAACAGAGCTGTGCTCTAAAAGGGTCACCCAGGGTAAACATATTCTTAAATAAATAAATAAATAAATAAATAAATAAATAAATAAATAAATAAATAAATAAATAAATATATGTGATAACCTTTGTTGTCTTAATTGTATGTATTATCAAATACATTGGTATTATAACCAGGTCGATTGACAGTACATGTATGCTAATACTTGCATACGTGTACTATCAATCAAGCTGGTATAGGCCTAGTACTTCGCCAATGTATAATCAGGTGCGGATCCAGGATTTGTCAAGGGGGGGAGCTGAACATAGCAAGTAAGGCCGGGGGTCCGGGGGCCGCTTAGGCCCCCGGCGGGTCCAGGGCGGAGCCCTGGGGGGGGGGTTAAGGGGGGCAGAGCCCCCCGAAGCTCCAGGGTTTTAATGCATTTAAAGGGGCATAAACTGCTTTTTTCTGTCAATAAAATACAGTGGCTCCCCTCTTACAAGGCACCCAAAATGCAGCCTAAAAGTGGCCTTGTAAGAGGGGTGGCCACTTCTAGAGGGGGAATATATATAATAAAATGTTACACTTTCTGCATAAGAATGTGACTTTTCAAGAGGAGTGGCCTCTGGTGAGAGGGGCCTTATACAGGGGACCACTGTAAGAGATATGATGACTGGTTTATCTTCATTTGGGATTTCGTATATCCATCGTGCAGTTCTGTTTGCTGCTTCATTTAGTTACTTATCTCCAAAAACACAGTAAAAACAGTCGTAAGAAATAATGTCTCTCTATCTATTTATTGGACGCACATGTAAATTCCCAAGTTTAAATGGCAAACTTTCCCGAACTTATGACGCCAAACCGGAAATTTACAATGCATGGCGGGAAGTAAAAAAGCCTGGCTCCTTGCGATTCGCTACTCTGGCTTATGCATTCACGTTGGGAACCAGTCTTCCTTCACCCGACGGAGGGCGCTGCAGTATTTGTTGTTGTTTTTGTGCCTGTCAGCCTGAGGATCTTTGACACCACGTTGATTAATCGACTCTGTGTCTTTGAAATTTGGTGATTCGGAAAGCTCGGACCAAAGATGTAATGGGTAACCCACCTATACTTTCTCGTGTGACCGGAGATGACCAACAATTTTTGGAGGCGCCAGAATTTTTTTTCGTTTATTTTTGATTTTTTTTTTTTTTTTTTTTTAGGGGCGGGGGGGGGGGGAGCGTGCGCTCCCGGCGCTCCCCCCCTAAATCCGCGCCTGATAATAGCTTCATTTCTGGGTACATAATTTGTTTACAATACAACTTTAGGGTGGGTGGGTCACACCAATTTGGAAAAAAAGTCCTAATTTTAAAACATTGAAAAACTTTGAATGGCCCCTAAAAGAAACAAAAGTTAAAAATCCCGGAAAACATATTTAAATGCTTGGTCTGTATTACTGTCAGGTTAAAATGCGTTCTATAGCATTTATACACAGGTACATAAAATATAAAATAGAGAGAGCAAACTGTCGAAATGCTGAGGCATTATTTATTCATTATTGGTTTTTATCACACTAACACGATCAAGTGGCAATGTAGTCAATTGTCCTGTCGAATGTGTTTCATTTCGGCAAACACGACCGACCGATGAGTCATTCGACATGGCTCGAGCAAAATTTGAGTTGGACCCAATTTACGTTCGATCAACTGTCGCATACCAAAAGTATGCACAGCACATATAATAATTATATTAAATCTGTAAGTGGGAATTAATGTTATCAATTGATATGCAATAAAATTAGGATTTTTGTATTTGCATCAGATGCCCCATTTGCGAACTGACCTAGCAGTACATTGCATCATTGTCTTGCAGGCCGGCTCCAGCAATATGCATTTCACTTTAAAGTAGATCTTAGGCGAACTCTGTTAAACTGCAGAGGCACTTCTCATTTTATTTAACTGATATTTCCCTCAAATGAAAAAAAGTTATGATTTTTTTTACCGTCAAACATAAATACGTTTAATACTCCGTGCATTCTTAAATTTAACTTGCAACTAGTGTTTATGCACCGTGTTATGATTTCCTTATAATTTCAGAAAGTACGCCACAACAAGAATATCTACAGAGTACATGTAGCCATTTTTCAACCACACGAGCGGTCAAAATGGGTGAGGCAATTTCACATATTTTCTCTACTCTCTGGTTGAACTGACTCATTTTTGATAGAGAGAATATGAAATTAAACAAATTACATTGTAGGTGTAGAAAACAGTCAGCCGGGGATATCACAAGCGCTTATCTATCAATACGACACTTTTAATGATTTCGAAATCTCAGTGTTAGGCAAGAATATTTATTGCCAATTGGAAATAATCAGGCATTGGTTTTAATTTCTCGCCTGTTCGCCAATGTATATTTGTATATATCTTAATGCGCTGCTGAAACATATTGGAAGTCATGCAAAAGTCTAATCTGCTTTAATGTATTAAATACATATCACAAAGAGAAGCTTAATTACAAAAGAATGAGGTTGTTAAGAACCTCCTAAAAACATTTTTCTTATATCTTGTTGAATGTGACCAGTGCCAAGCACGTTTAGATTTCAAATAAATAATAAGTTCATAAAAATAAAAAAATATTGAGTCTTGGACATCCACACAAATCTTTTTCTTTAACGTCTGTTTCCTGTGTTCGCCAAATGAAACCATAAAACTTATGTGGTGTTCAACTTTACCTCGCAAGTTTTGACCAGCTTGTCCTGCAAACTTGCGTTATATATTGATGCACAAATGTGAAGCATGTTGGCCGAAGTTGTAATGTAAAAGTAATACTATGAAACAAACAAACGTTTTAACATATCAAAATAATTTTGTTTGCTGGTATCACATTTTAAACATTTTACATAAATGACTTCATGAAATTATGGAGCGAACCAGGTCTTACTTAATGCTTTCCGTCATGGCGAAGAAAAGACAAAGTCTCGTCAGTTTAGTTTGCAGACTTATCATCAATACCATACCAATTGCACATTTGCGATCCTGTTCACATCCTGCTAATACCATTGTATTAGAGTTAGCAAGTTGACTTTTCATAGTCGCAAAACTCGTAATTACGAGAAAAAAGCTCTTAATTACGAGAAAAATACTCGTAATTTCGTGTTTTAAAAACATGTTACTCGTTATTTTGAGAAAAAATTCGTAATTACGAGAAAAGACTTGTAATTTCGAGTTTTGAAAACTCATAATTACGAGAAAAAACTTGTAATAACGACTTTTTAAGATTATTTTTGGTGGTTTCATTAGGCTTCCGTATTTTTGGCCAAATCTTAAAAAAATCTTCTTCTCCAAAACTGCTGGGGCAATTGATTCGAAATTGCTTAGAGAGGCTTCTGAAGACCTCGAAACCTTGTTAAACAGGTGGCACTATGGTTTGTCAAATATTTTTTGTGCAAAAAAGTGTGTTTTTTTCTATTTTTGACCTCTCCAAAAACGTCACTCAGAGTATGCTGAAACTTGGTGGAAATGTTCAGCGTACTAGGGCCAAACAAACTTGTTCACAAGATGGTGTTGTTGTGAATGTCCTCCCTTTTCTTTGTGAAAGGGTAAAACAAAGTTGTTTACTAGTTGGCGTTGCTGTGGATCCTAATTTTTACAATTTTTGTCAGTCAGCTGAGGCTTTTTGAGGGTCCGTCGTCCGTCGGTCCGTCGTCCGTCCGTCGGTCCGTCGTCCACAATTCACATTTTCGACTTCTTCTCAAAAACCGTCAGCCAGATTCACTTCAAACTTGGTGGAGATGTGCCTTGGGTGGGTCTCTACCAAGTTTGTTCAAATGGGCACGGTCCAGTGATTTTTGGATTTTAAATAAATTTTTTTCGTCTTTTTTGGGTCAATCTTAAAAAATCTTCTTCTCCGAAATGGCTCACCCAATTGCTTTGATATCACACAAGAACACTCCCTGGGACTCCTAGTTCTTAATTTTTCACCAGGTGGCGCTGCAATTTTTTCCTAATTTTTTTATGAATTTTTGTCTGTTATAGCTATTTTCGACTTCTTGTCCAGAACCATCACTCAGATTAAGCTGAAACATGGTGGATATGTTCCTTGTAGAAGGGTCAAACAAAGTTGTTCACTATGTGGGAATGCTGCGGATTGCTGATTTTTAACGATTTTTTCAATAGGGGTACTTATCGGTAAATGCAGCTGTCCTATTGATTACTATGGAAGTCAATGGGCATTCTAATGCTAATTCACATTTTTGACTTCTTCTCCAAAACCGTCATCCAGATTAACTTCAAACTTGGTGGCAATGTACCTAGGGTGGGTTTCTACCAATTTTGTTCACCTGGTCATGCTCCAGTGATTTTTGGATTTTTAATGAATTTTTTTTTTTTTTTTTTGACAAATCTTAAAAAATCTTCTTCCCCGAAACTGCTTACCCAAATGCTTTGATATCACACAGGAAGACACATAGGGACTCCTTGTTGTTAATTTGTTCACCAGGTGGAACTGCAGTTTTTTTTTCTATTTTTTTTTGGTGAATTTTTGTGTGTTATAGATATTTTCGATTTCTTCTCCAGAACCGTCACTCAGATTAAGCTTACACGTGGTGGATATGTTCCTAATGGAAGGGCCAAACAAAGTTGTTCACTGTGTGGGAATGCTGCGGATTGCTGATTTTTTATGATTTTTTCAAGTCAGCTCCTTTGGGGTAAATGCACCTTTGCTATTGATTACCATGTAAGTCAATGGGCATTCTAATGCTAATTTACATTTTCGACTTCTTCTCCAAAACCGTCATCCAGATTTACTTCAAACTTGGTGGCAATGTACCTTGGGTGGGTGTCTACCAGGTTTGTTCCAATGGTCATGTTCCAATGAATTTGGATTTTTATATGATTTTTTTTTCAAAAATCTCTACATAAGTTTTAATAGGAAAACTTAACATGGGAATTTCTTGTACTGGTCATAACTTTAATAATATTGACCAGATTTACTTCAAACTTGGTGGGGATGTGCCTTAGGTGGATCTCTACGAAGTGTGTTCAAATGGTCACGCTTTATTGATTTTTGGATTTTTTATGAATTGTTTTTTTTGGGGGGGGGGCAAACCTTCAAAATTCTTCTCTGAAACCGCTCACCCAATTGCTTCGATATCGTACTAGACACTCCCGGGGACACGTAGTTCCCAATTTGTTCACCAGGTGGCGCTGCAATTTTTTTAATGAATTTTTTGTATGGTTTTGCTATTTTTCACTTGTTCTCAGAACCATCCCACAGATTAAGCTGAAATGTGATGGATATATTGTTGTGGAAGGGTCAAACAGTTGTTAACTAGGTGGCACTGCTTTGGATTCCTGATTTTTAAGGATTTTCAATTCGGGTACTTATCGTTCAATGCAGCTTTCCTATTGATTACTATGTAAGTCAATGGGCATTCTAGTGCTAATTCACAGGACAACTGACACGAAATTTACTATTTACTTGATAACTTGAGATCTGTTTTGAGTTAGCTACACGTTAATTATTGTGTATGAAGGTCATGCTGAGACAGTACATGAATGACCTTGACCTCGTTTGTGGGGTCACAGTGCAACATACATGAGTTTTATTCTTCATTATAACTTGAGAATTACTTGAACTTTGATGTTGCACAAGTAGGTGTTCTTCTATAAAGGTCAGACTTACTCAGAACATGGTGTCCTTGATCCTTTCCCAAGTTCATAGAGCTGCAAGTGTGATGAATGTCAAGATCAGCTGAGGCACGGGCTGTTCACACAGCCCTCTTGTTAACGATTTGCTCAATTCGGGTACTTATCGGTAAATACACATTTCCTATTGTTCACTACGTAAGTCAATGTGCATTATAATGCTCAATTTCATGTATTTTCTCCACCAAGTGGCAATGTTCTTTTGAAAGTTATCTTTAGATATTCTTCAATTTGGCATACTCTAGCAAAATTTATATTTTTAATGAATTTTTCTTTCAGCAAATCTTAAAAATACTTCTAAATGTCATATGCACTCAGCTGAAGCTCAGCACATGTCTGTTGAGCGCCAGCTTTGATTTTGTGAACAAGCTTAGATCAGTTGAGCATGGGCAGTTCACACAACGCTCTTGTTTGTAGCTTTACCTTTGAGGACTACTTACTTGAAGGGCCATTCTTCAGTTAAATGTAATTTGGCACATTTTCCCTCGATGAAAAATTGACAAATTAATTGCAAATTCAATTGGTCATAAATGTGCACAGATGATTTCCTTTCTTATGGATATTGCAAAAACTAATCATAAGCTAATAGAAAGCTAAATTTGTATCACTCCTTGAATATAAAGGTAAAATAGCCAAAACAAAACTTTCAGTTCACTTGGAATTGATTGAAATTATTTGTGTGTGGTGTATGTATGTATGTATGTTTATACATATATAAATACACAAAAACACACATGATATATATATATACATATATATATATGTATATATATATATATATATTATATGTGTGTATGCATATATGCGATAATGTACATACATTTTTCTAAGGTTGAGACAAACTCTTTGATATCTGAATCAAATATCACCTTTGTGACACGAAAAGCACGAAAAAATGAAAAAAAAAGTTTTTCTAGCGGAAAATATAAGCTTGTTTGTATGATAAACAGTATGCAAAAATACAGAAGAAAAATAGGCGCAACATTTGTGTTTAATTTAGATGGTAACTCTGGTAAGTGGTGTCAACATCCAATAAATGACACTGATGAAGGTGCTATAACATTCCTGATTTTTTCACTCTCAGAAATATATAATGTTTTGCTCTTTGAAAAAGATATTCAATATTTTATATGCCTATCAATGTAATTCACTGGTAAGCTATTAAGTTGAGGAACGCTGCACCTTTCATGAAACAAATGTTTTCGGCAACCAAGAAATATTTAATGCACCCTATGGACCGAAAACAAGTCAGCGTGTTACAAATGACATGTGGCTTTTTTAAGAACGTTGAGATCAATATGTTTCAGCAGCGTATTAAGATTATGTACAATTATAGATTGGTGAAAAGGCGAGAAATTAAAACCAATGCCTGATTATTTCCAATTGGCAATAAATATTCTTGCCTAATACTGAGATTTCGAAATCATTGAAAGTGTCGTATTGATAGATAAGCACTGTGATATCCCCGGCTGACTGTTTTCTACACCTACAATGCAATTTGTTTAATTTTATATTTTCTCTATCAAATATGAGTCAGTTCAACCAGAGAGTAGAGAAAAAAAAATTGGAATTGCCTCGCCCACTTTGACCGCTCATGTGGTTGAAAAATGGCTATATGTACTCTGTAGATATTCTTGTTGTGGCATCCTTTCTGAAATTATAAGGAATATTATAACACGGTGCATAAACACTAGTTTCAAGTTAAATTTAAGAATGCACGGAGTATTAAACGTATTTATGTTTGACAGTAAAAAAAATATCATATTTTTTTCATTTGAGGGAAATATCAGTTAAATAAAATGAGAAGTGCCTCTGCAGTTTGACAGAGTTCACCTATGATCTACTTCAAAGTGAAATACATATTGCTGGAGCCGGCCTGCTAGACAATGGTGTAATGTACTTCTAGGTCAGTTCGCAAATGGGGCATCTGATGCAAATACAGAAATCATAATTTTATTGCATGTCAACTGATAACATTAATTTCCACTTATAGATTTAATATAATCATTATATGTGCTATTGTGCATACTTTTGGTATGCGACATTTGATCGAACGTAAATTGTGTCCAACTCAAATTTTGCTCGAGCCATGTCGAATGACTCATCGGTCGGTCGTGTTTGCCGAAATAAAACACATTCGACAGGACAATTGACTACATTGCCACTTGATTGTGTTATTGTGATAAAAACCAATAATGAATAAATAATACCTCGGTATTTCGATCGTTTGCTCTCGTTATTGTATATTTTATGTACCTGTGTATAAATGCTATAGAACGCATTTTAACCTGACAGTAATACAGACCAAGCATTTAAATGTGTTTTCCGGGATTTTTAACTTTTGTTTCTTTCAGGGGCCATTCATAATTTCCAATGTTTTAAAATTAGGACTTTTTTCCAAATTGGTGTGACCCACCCGCCCTAAATTTGTATTGTAAAAATGTACCCAGAAATTAAGCTTTTATACATTGCCTAAGTACTAGGCCTATACCAACTTGATTGACAGTACATGTATGCAAGTATTAGCATACATGTACTGTCAGTCAACCTGGTTATAATACCCATGTATTTGATAATACATACAATTAAAACAACAAGGGTTATCACATATATTATATGCTTTTCATAAAGTCTTTTTTTATTGTAGAAAATACACATTTTGTTAATAATAATAATATGAAATTTTAATACCATGTCTTTACTGTCTACATTATCAATGGTTCCATCCCAGCACCTGTTCCATGTTTTCTTGCTTTTCCGTCATATTACTTAGTAATTTTAAGACTTCCGACCCCTCTTGGGTAAATGGTTCTGACGTTTCTTGTGTTTGTTCATCTTGTAGTACGATGGAAAAGCCAGAAACGGCCTTCAAATTTGCACACGTCTTTCCGTGTTTGCCCCTTGGTGAGGTCTTTTTGGCTTGCTGCGACAAAGAAGTGTGTGCCTCGATCTCATGGTTTTGGATGCAAATATCATTATATTTCCACAAATTTCACACTGAAACCGTTCTTTGAGGGATGGACAAAATCTGTCTGGTTCAGATTTTGGGATGGAACCATCGACAATACACTCAAATTACAGTTGAAGGTAGCTCTTGTAGCTTCCTGCAATTGCACTTGGGATAAAACAAATGTTACCCCACTACAGTATGTGACTAAACAGCTTTGAAATTGGGGGGGGGGGGGGGGGGGGGGCTCTTCTGACAGTACTCACAGTTTGTACTTGAGCATTTAAAAAAGCCAATGAGGGAGGTGTCTTTTAAGATGTTTCATAAAGGGCTGGTACTCTCTCAGATATGTTGGAAATTTTTCTTCAATTTTCTTTTCACTGGTACATTTGAACATCTCATCAATAGCATCTCGATCAAAATTGAAATTAAATTAGTATTGTCTTTTCTGTTAGAATCAACACCTATACCAGGGACTGGGAATGTGTCGTATACCTGCCCATTCCAATGGCTACTCATTGTGTGATAACTGCATGTACTTCTGCAGGTACTCGTAGACAATGACAAGCCGATAAGCTGTATGATTTTAATCAGCCTGATGATAGGGACACGAATTTCCTTCTTGCGCTATGTTGTACGAAAGCGTGCACTTGATCGATTTCATTTTCTTTCTGTGTGAAGCCATTTGTGATCATCTTGATCAAACGTGAGGATATCTTGCAAGGAAAGGTTCGGCCACGTGGCAAAATTAGCAGAGCTTACCGCTGAGCGTCGCCTACTCACAGCCTGCGCCAATCAACACAGCATCGGCATGGTGTCGCAAAGAGTGATATGAACTTGATTCTTGTCTGACAGAAGCTTCCGGAAACACATGAACCAAGACCAAATATACTGACGCGTTCTGAAAAGAGAGTAGCTTCAACATGGGGTAATATTGCTTTAAGTTTGGATTGCAGACCAGTTCTGACATCTGTAGGATCGAACCCAATACTCCAAACAGGTGAAAATGTTAAAATGTCATTTTCAAACTTTTAGATGGCAAAATCATCTTTAGGTGCACAATTTTAGGTTTAAATGTAGAATAAATGAGATGGATGAAAATAGATAGATAAATTAAATTTGCAGCATGGTCAAGATACTTTGAAACTTGTATCAGTTTGTACAATTTTGATAACTTTTTTAATATACCAGTGGACATTTTTCACAAAGTATTATTTTACATGTGAATTACGTAAAAATGTAACGTCATGTAAAAATATAAAATCGGTATTGTGGGTTAACCTGGTACACCAGTAGATGTTAAAAAATTTTGGTTCAAAAAATATTTTGGGAGCACTTGTTTTAATGGGATTTGAACCCACAATCTCTGCATTTTTAGGACATCCATAAAAGTGTATTATGTACAATTATCATGTAAGCGTCAGTTACAAGCAGATTGACAACTAAAAACAAAACAAAAAAATAAATAAAAGCTACAAAAGGGTGAGTGTCGAATTAGCCCAGCAGGGTCCCCCACCACAGTTTTGCACGCTGTGGCTTGATGGGGGTTAGAAGTTGGGTAGCTTCAGGCTCTAACCATAACCCACTGGACCGCGGCTCACCCGGTAAAATATCGCAAACATTTCAGATGTCACTCTAGCTGAAACATGGAAAGTCCAACCTGTTAGCTTGTCCGCTGATTTTGTACAATCGATGAGATCTTGCAAGTACCTACCTTTACATTTTTAGATTATTCTTCAATATATTTTTCTCTGTGTATACGACCAACCGTGGATTAGCAGCACCTCCCCCAGGATAGCCGGGTTCAAACGTATGGGCAGGTTACACTGTTGCTGCACAGGAAATCAGCTGGTCGCTGTTCTGTCATGTGCATATACCCCCTAAACTATGTACATATATAGGTTAACACGCTCATATAACTCCCAGGATATGTTTCCCATAACAGTGTCAGCCTTCTTTTTGGTAAGAACTATGATTTTGAAATAATTGGCGTAAAGAAAAATATATTTCTATTTAGATGTTTTGGCACACAGCACATTTTTCCACGTCAGGTAAAGTGTAAACTATTGGGATAGCCAGGTAAGATCTGTGGTGCAATCGAGGGTCAAGGTCAGATGGTGTTTTGTCGCATGAGGAGGAGTTGCAAAGTGCTTTAATACGTGCATGATTGTACAAGCTGCTTATCTTCTCGAGTGGATCGATGCTCAGTTTGCCAGTAAAAATGTTTTAAATTTGTGGATTCCGACGATTGGCCATAATACTGTTATCATTCATGAATAGGAGAGCCCATATTAATGAAATCGGCAATAAACTTTCCAAAGTAGTTGGCAATAAACTTTCCAAAGACAGGAAAGTAGTTGTTATTTTCAAGAGATTATATAAAAATAATCCTACAACCACGCTATTATTAATTTACAATTCTCCTTTTCTTTCCCATCTTAATTATTCAATTCTTGATCGGTTCTTCTCATGTGATCGTATATACACCGTACAGAAAGAAGTTTAAATACGTCTTATTTGTTCTGAAAAGTTCAATGCTCACACAGATCCACTTTTCAAGAAGCTTAATATTTTAAAGGTAGAAGACATTGAAGGGCGATCAAGTTTTATTTTTGATATATCCAGGATCAATTACCTTCACATTTCAATGGTATATCTGCAACTCCGCTACAGTATACCCACTCCAACGAAACTAGAATTAGAGAAAATATCCATCTTGCAAAGCCTGACAAAGTTACTTCAGAACACTGCGTTCGATGCTATATCCCTTCCCTAATTAGAGACCTCCCTTCTTGCATCATCGAAAAATTGTATACACACTCATATCATGGCTTATCAAATTATACTAAATCTCATTTCCTACGTCTATACCAAGATGTGTGTAGTATGCCAAATTGTTATGTATGTAATAGTTAAATAACTTGTCTCTGTTTATGCTTAATTATATGTCTACTAATTCAATATCCTGTGTATATCTTCTCGTTATCTCTCTTCATATATTTAGTACATAAAATCTAGCACTTAATTTGCAGTATAAATATTTTGTAATTGTGCCTCTCTTGATCCAAGGTGGCCCAAGTGTCAGCGGACAAGCCGTCCTTAATTGTGGTCATCCTGACAGTTCTGTTCACATTTCTGCAAACAATAGCATGAACTCATATCTGTCAATTATTACATAATGTTCGTAATGTTTATTTACCTGTACTTTCTGTCAAATAAAAGAATTCTGACTCTAGCTTTTTTGTTTTGTCTGCTTATTTTTTGAAGGTTTTTTTTTTTGAAAGAATAAAACATGGAACTCCCATTCAGTTTTTTTTAGCGGTTATACATTCATATACGAGTGGACAGTGGTGAGCACGGTTGAGAGTTTACTCAAAATATTGCGCTACACGGAGCCAATTCATCCACTTTGTTGATGGTCTAAATTTTCGATTCTTCGATTTCGATAATAATAATTATTTCTAAATAAGAAAATAATACAATTTCTTTTGCACAGTGACATCATGGAGCGAGGTTCGTCCACGACGTGCCCGTGGCAAGTTGTAGGCCTACTATAACTTATAGTATACAATAAAATCAAATAAAGATACAATATAAATTGAATAAAATATTACATATAAAATGATCGAACGGACTGTCAGAGCTCTCGTATAACGCAACGAGCAGCGAAAATGAAGGAGAGACTAACGGGAAATGGAGGCGGTCCAAGGAGATGCAACCGAATTTCGCACTACCCCATGCTTCTGAAGAAAGAGCGTACGAAATTATCAGATTTTATGGAGAAAAACAGGTTTTAAATTTTCCTTTTTAAACAATAGTAATTTTTTCCCCACTTCAAATAGAACAGAAAGTACCTTAAATGCCACTTTTGCACTGCGAACTGAGACAATACATGCTGATGGAGGTACCTTTAAATTACATAAGCTTTAAGAATGATCAATTTGAAACATTCAATATAGATCGCATACACAGAATCTCGTGCGTTGCTGCCTATAGGCCTGTATTAATCAATCTTCGTTTTATCTATGTCTGGGTGCCAATCCAGACATTTTGTTTTTTTTCCAAGAATTTTCTTTCTTTCTTTCTTTCTTTCTTTCTTTCTTTCTTTCTTTCTTTCTTTCTTTCTTTCTTTCTTTCTTTCTTTCTTTCTTTCTTTCTTTCTTTCTTTCTTTCTTTCTTTCCATGGCACCCAAATCTGTCCACAGTTTTTCTTGGACACTATTATTTCCAAAACCACCAAACTTGCCATGGTGACTGACTACCAATAAAATTGTGCATTTTGATTTGGAGCAGTCATGATGATTAAAATTATGCAAATGAGGGGCGATTAAAGTTGTAAAAGCTCTATATCTTCAAAAATATTAAAATTAGACACAAAGTTCTAACTTACACATATAGGTTTGATACAAATGGCAAAACCAATAACATACAAACAAAAGTTGGGGAATTTTATTGTATACTAAATTCACCAAATTCCTCCACAATCCACACATGCAAGCCTTCAACTGCTTGTTGACCTATTGCTTGACCTTCACGGTGCTAGGCAACCAATTTGCTTTCATAATTAATTAGCTTGAACCTGTCTCATAGGTAGCATTCTACCCATAATGGTAGGCGTATGTTGTGCCAGGTTTGGGCCTTGTGGCAAATGGGGGGGGGGGGGGGTTACTCGCAACAACTGTGTAATGAGGCTCTCAATAAAATACAAGGAATCTCTGTTCATGCAAGAACAAATCTGCTACCTGCTGCCATATGTACCAGGCAGGCTATAGGTCTTGGACCAGTAACCTAGGCTTAATGCATTTACATGTTAAATTAACGACATTCGCTGGCTTATTTCTCCTATTTCAAACGTAAAACCACAACCTCCTTTGCATTCTACTTCAAGATTATACTGGTAGCAGCAACTTAAAACCAAGAAAATGGGGGGTCATGTGATTAGATTTTTTTTACCGGTGCATTTGTGTACCTTACCTCCATGATTGACCGTTCCATGCCAAATATGTCTCCAAAAATACACAAAGTTATCAAATGATCTAAAATATTTCTAGAGTAGCAGTACCTTTCTAAAACTCACAGTTGATAAGTATTTTCCTTTCAAAATTATGATGGGACTTAATTTGGGAGCTCTGCTCCTGTGATATTAACATCCAATAGACACACAGCAACAGTATTCAGTACTGGATCAAAAGTTGTGGATTAATTGACCCATTCCTTGAGGGGTTACTGGTCCAAGACCTATAGATCCCACTAGTGCTGCACACAGCTGTCAGTGCACCATAACTGAGATTGGTATCCTAGCTGGCCTGTTTTGCCTGAGGCTATGTCAGTCTGCTGAGCTGATCAGTCCCAAGGGAACATAGACTCTGGACGTCTGGGCAGAACAAGCCAGAGTGTACCCTCTGTTAAAAATAAACTACTTGGCCAGACACATCAAAGAACGGTCTTCCAGTCCTCAATGATTGTTTACACAACTTCGTGAAATTTAAAACAGTGTGTGCATTTGTGTCATCTCAGTGAAGACTTTCATGTCTTTGTTTTCTTGTAACCAGTGAGATAAAGCCTGTTCTTCATAGCCATTACTGAGACAGTATAGTGCTTGTCTTTGTATACAGGTACATGAGCAAGTAGTTTCTTGACAGCTTCTGTTAAAATTTGTTAATGTGATAAAGGAAGAAAGACAGTTTTGTATTGCATGTATACTCCCCCCCCCCGATTATGATATGTACACACTGTACATGCATACATGCATGTATGAATAATCTACACAGACATGTACACATACTCATCCATACTGCCCAGAGGGGCTGACCCTCTCAAGAGTTGGCACTTTTCTCTTCTCCCAGGGGTGACTTTTCTCTGGTTCCAAGGGTGTCCACTGTAGAGAGGTTTTACTGTATAAGTAAACACTAGAATTCTTTCTTTCTCTCTCTTTTTTCTTTCTTGTTCACAACCAAGTTGGTCTGGAGATCTTCATAGCACTGTAAAACCACCGAACTTGCTGTGGTGATTGACCTAACCAGTGAAATTGTGCATCTCATTTGGAAAAGTCATGATGTTTAAAAGAGTGCAAATTAGGGGCAATTAAAATTTTAAAAGCTCCGTATCTTACAAAATATTGCAGATAGACTTAAAATTTTAATGTGAATATATAGGGTTGTGACACCTGCCAATATAATGGACAGTATATAAGTTGTAGAATTTCAAATTATGCTAATAAAGAACATTGAAAAAATTAAATTTGGATATCTCCAAAACTATTATACATAGAAATCCCATTCCACTTCAATTTATAGGTTTGTGCCAAACTGCATCCAATGAACCATGAACCAAAGTTGTAGGATTTTAATTTATGCAAATTAGGTAAATATACAAAATGTAAATCTTGAATAACTTCATAATTATTAAAGATAGAGGTGCCATTCCGACCTCACTTTATGAGTTTGTGGCATAGCTCCATCCCATGAACCATAACCCAAAGTTCCAGGCTTTTAATTTATGCAAATTAGGCAAATACACAAAATTAAAATGTTTTTACTAGCTTCAACAATATTACAGATAGTAGTTTCACTCAAACTTTACTTCTTAAGTTTGTGACATGGCCACATCCAATGAACCAAGAACCAAAGTTAGAGCATTTTGCTTAATAAAAATTACGCGATATTTCTTATGAGGTCCAACTAGTTAAAAGGATGCTTTCCATGTGTGTAGCCGTGCATTGGTAGCGTCAGTAGAATCCTGTCACGGGACAGTTAAATGGGAAACCAGGTAAGGAGTTTTCTTCTCCTTTTAAAGACCCTCTGGCCACAGGTTCAGTTTCCTGGTGAAGAATGAGCTTGGCCTGGATGTTGGATACCTAAATGCCCTGAACCATGTCCCCAGTAAAGTGTAGAATAAACTGGTGCGATGAAGCATTGAGGACTGCAATTCACACCATAACCACTATCAGGGGTAGAAGACAACACACGCCACTAAACCATTTAACTGGTACAAACGTGTAACAGTGTGGCATATGATTGCAACTCATTTTGCACCAACATGTACATGTAATGCAAAAATGTTTCATGTAGTTCTCTCATTCGTCATGAAACATCCACCATTATCACAATATGCTTTTACCAGATGGATTCCTCATACAGTTCAGCAAGGAAATGCAATTATAAAAGATTCCGCATCAAGGGAGTTGAGCATCTCTATATGAACAGCATGTGATGTGAAACAAGTAAAGATGCATTTATATTCTTCCAAAATTGATAAATCCTTTCTTTCGCTAGATACATGTATTAAGATTCCAACTTCGAATTTTACATGTGTGCGGACTTTGTTTTTAGCTCAGCTGACTTGTCAGTCAGTTCAGCTTATGTTGTGACTAGACATCTGTCGTCCACAATTCACATTTTTGACTTCTTCTCCAAAACCGTTAGCCAGATTCACTTAAAACTTGGTGGGGATGTGCTTTGGGTAGATCTCTACCAAGTTTGTACAAATGGTCATGCTCCGGTGACTTTTGGATTTTTTTAAGAATTTTGGGGGTTTTTTGGTTCGTTTTGGACAAATCTTACAAAATCTTCTTCTCCACAACCGCTCACCCAATTGCTTTGATATTATATAAGAACAATTCTGGGGACTCTTAGTTCTTAAATTGTTCACCAGTTGGTGCTGAAATTTTGTTCAAATGTTATATGAATTTTTGTGTGCTTTCGTTTCTTGTCACTTCTCTCCAGAACCGTCTCTCAGATTAAGTTGAAACTTTTTGGATATGTTGCTTGTGAAAGGGTCAAGCAAAGATGTTCACTAGGTAGCACTGCTGTGTTTTTTATTTTTAACATTTTTTTTTAATTCGTGTACTTATCGGTAAATGCACCTTTTCTATTGCGTACTATGCAACACTAGTAAATTTTTTTGGCAGCGTATGCTGCATTTCGGCGGCAGACAGCGGTACACAGCGGCAGAGAGCGGTGGCCAGCGGCAGAGAGCGGCAGTCGGCGGCAGGCCCGCCGACCGCTGCTGTCTGCCGCTGAAACCCAATTGAGACTTCTGGGGCTCGGCGGCAGACAGCGGCACATGGTGTTGGCCAGCGGCAGAGAGCCTTTCGCCACTGTATGCCGCTGTATGACGCCAACCACCACAGGGTTTCCTTCACTTCCTATTCACTTGGATTCATATTTTACACTAAATATAATGCAGTTGTGAGGACAAAGCAGTAGCCAGCAGCAGATAGCGGTAGTTGGCGTCATACAGCGGCGTACAGCGGTGAAAGGCTCTCTGCCGCTGGCCAACGCCATGTGCCGCTGTCCGCCGCTGTCTGCCGCCGAGCCCCAGAAGTCTCAATTGGGTTTCAGCGGCAGACAGCGGCGGTCAGCGGGCCTGCCACCGACCGCCGCTCTCTGCCGCTGGCTACCGCTGTCTGCCGCTGGCCACCGCTCTCTGCCGCTGTGTACCACTGTCTGCCGCCGAAATACAGCATACACTGCCAAAAAAATTTACTAGTGCCAGTAAATGGGCATTCTGATGGTAGTTGACATTTTGGACTTCAATGAAGAAACTGAATGTCAGATTTACTTCTAACTTTGTAGCAATGTACCATGGGTGGGTCTGTACCATGTTTGTTCTAGTGGTCACGCTTCAGTGCACGTGGTTTTTGGAATTTTTATGATTTTTATCGAAAATCTTTAAAAAAGTTAATATGAAAGTTTACCATGGGAATTTGTTGTAATGGTTATAACTTAAATTATTTTGAACTGATTTGTGCCAAACATGGTAGGGATGTACCTTTTATAAGTGTCAACGTATTTTGTGCAAATGGTTATACTCCGGTGATATTTGGACCTTGACCTCATTCCCAAGGTCACAGGACAACTGAGACGAAATTTACTGTCCACTTGATGACTTGAGATCCATTTTGAGTTAGGACCTTGATGTTGCGGATGTTAATGTTTCTCTGTGAAGGTCATGCATAGACAGTATGGTACATGAATGACCTTTACCTCGTTTCTGGGGTCACATGTGCAACATACATAAATTTTACTCTTCACTATACCTTGAGAACTACTTGAACTGGGATCTTGATGTTGCACATGTTAATGTTCTCCTATAAAGGCCCGACTTACTCAGTACAATGGTGACCTTGATTCTATCCCAAGTTCACAGAGCTGCAAGTGTGATGAATGTCTAGATCAGCTGATCAAGGGCTGTTCACACAGCCTTCTTGTTTACCTATATGGAGGCATGTGAATGATATTCCAGCCAAGTGTGATCAGGCCACGACTAAGTAAGATATAGCAGCTATTGACCAAGATGCTAGACCCCCGTACCCTGTAGCTTCCTATCCAGTCCATTCAACATGTCACGTCCAGCGATTTTGGTATAATCATTTCGGTCAAATTTTTGGAGGAAACATATCTCAAAGAAGTGCGCCTCTCATACCCATCCCACCAATTGCTTGAAAATTGCAGAGACATGTTAGAGCCCAGAGTACACTCCTTCTTGATATAGATAACCTCGACATAATTTCCAAGGTCTCGTGGCTTCTTACTTCATGTAGTCCCATGTTTAAATTAGGTTAGATTCTGAACTCCAGAATTACTACTGCTCGGAATTTTGATACTGCAAATGACATGGTGCTCCATTAGTGCTATGTTGAGTTTACATATGAATGACCTTGACCTCTGAGATGCGTCACAAGCTCGCTGAGATGATCAATGAAGACAAGCTTATATACGATTTCAAACTCACTTTGTTAAGCCCTGTTAAGCGCATAGTTTAATCCACATGGGTTTTACCTTTGCTTTTTGCAGAGGTGCGAATGAAGGTGTTGTGACAATTATAAAGTAGAACATCATTCTTTGGTCCACTGTAAATTGATCTGAATAATCTTTTCCTTTGTAAAACTATCAACTTGGTCTGACATGAATCTTTCCCATAAATTGTATATTCCCCGTTGCTTCATTCCTCATCTTGCACAGTGAAAGTCCTACTATCGTCGAGACACAATTCATGACTGCAATTTTGTGACATGCTTTTAAAATTCAGATTAATTTTTTCCTGTTTGAATCGATCTATCCAGTAGTATGTAGAAGAGTGCATTATAGTATTTTGGAAAAAAAATCTGCACTCATGAACAGGAATAACAGAAACCGATATTATTGGAGTGTAGATACAAGAACCAGAAATGAGAACGCATGACCACTAATTGCATGTGGGCATTTGGCCCTTTGAGTGTTCATATTAGGAGGCTATGTGTGCGGAAGTATTCTACAGTTTGGGGGATGACAGGCCACTGATATCGCAAAGCACGTTTTTCATATGCTACAATATGCGTTTCATATTACTTTATGATGACCAGGTGGCTTTTTGTACCTGGGAGAAGTGACACATAGGAGGTAGTAAGGACAACTCTGCAATTTACTTTAACTTATTACTAGTTCTTGGTGTCAAGGAGCTTTCCCAGCCTACATCAAGAAACTTGTTCATTTCAAGTTAAAATCTTTCACGATTTGGATAGTGAATACTATAGGTTCAACCGATAAGCACACGAGGGATCATCATAGGCTACTGTGCGTTTCGTATAACTTTGTGGTGACCAGGTGGCTTTTTGTACCTGGGAGAAGTAACACATAGGAGGTAATGAAGACAACTCTGCAATTCCTAACAAAATATAGGCCTGAACACAAAAGTAACGGATCATTTCCTTCCAGTTCATAGATTACTTTTGTGTTGCAGGCTGTATTTTGTGTGTGTGAGTTTTGGACTTACTAGTTCTTGGTGTCAAGGAGCTTCCCCAGCCTACAGCAAGAGACTTTGTCACTTCATTGGGAATTATGTTGATGTGATAAGTTAAAATATATTCCAGATTTGGGTATTGAAAAAAAATAGGATCAATCTATGAGCACATTATGGTTTGTACACATTCGCAAGTTGAGATAGAAACGGAAACGAGACTCATCGGATATCATACGTGCTCCTCCCGCTCCCTATACGCTTTTCAGATAAATAACGTGAAATCAAATGTAAATGTGTGACATTACTTGCATGCAACATAACTGAGATTAGTTTAGAAACTCTGTATAGCAGGAGAAAGTTTCGGCAATGATGTTATCAGTTCAGCGTTAAAGTCTCAGAGGCGTGCAAGCATGCATTGGGTTCCGTCACCATGATCATAAAAATCATGCAAAATTCTGCGTCACGTTTAGTCTGAAGCGATTATAATGGTAAGCAAGTTTGTTTCTTAGAAAAAAACTTCAGTGTACAAAATTGACAGTTTGTTAATGACGTAGGCCAATTCATGCTTTAATGCTTATTTTTTGGTCAAATCACACTATATACCACAATTCAGTAATGGTTTTGAATTTATGAGGCACCTGAGTACGATGGTGCAATTCAGAAAAAGACAAACCATGTTACTTCAATATAAAAACATAATTATGAGATTGAATTTAAAATAAAAACGTCAGCAGTTTACATATGACAAAATGTGTCGTTCCACAATTTCAATGTTTGTCTTAAAATGCAGGAACATTTGAAATATTACTGCGAGGCTAATTTAATGTGGTTGTAGCAGAAAGAAAGTTATAACAATTTTGATACCAACTTATAAATTAATTTTTACATCCCGAGTAATGGTTTTTGGATGATAAATGATATTTGTTCTGTAGTATTTGTCATTTGAATTATCTGTATTTACATTAGTGACAGTAAAAGGAACATTACAGGTAAGCTCATCAGACTGTAAAGTGTGTAAATGTGCCGGACGCCAGAATTAAACCGGTAAAGAAAGTGTAACTTCTAAAATGTTTGCAAAACTGATGAGTTCATCAGGGCTGTTTTAAAGAAAAATATTGCGTGTCAGTACCGTAACAACAGTTCTTGAAACTGGAATGTCTTGTCATCCTTAAATCTACCGTCACCAGTATACCAGACAGGCCAGTGCTCATTCAACATATTAGGTGTAAGATTTTTGTTTTGAAGCTCACTACTATCTCAGTTGTTATATATTTAGACATAATGTTCTGTGGTACCAAGAACAAAGGAGAAGAATATTGTAAAAATATTTTACTTGATGAAAACTAAGAAAATAACGTGGGAAAATATACTAGAAAAAAAGTAAATACATGTATAAGCAGTGAGTGTGTTAAGCACTGTAAAATCTCTATTAAGATACCACTTGCTTTCACGAATGAATGATATATTTTCATCTTTCCCTTGGGAAAGGTTTTCATTTTTTTTGGTGCGCTACCATCTAGGAACAGCGGCTCGCCGGAGAGCCACCCGATGCTCTTCCAGTGCAAGTTAAATCAAGTGAAAGTCACCTTTGGGTGTACGCCATGTTTGGGGTTCATGGTACGGGGAAGTATGGTGTAGTAATGGCGCTGTCCAACTGCGTACAGCCCTCGTGCTGTCTTGCTTGGTACAGTCGTCATACTGTCCAACTTGCTCTAACGTCCCGCACTTCCGCAAATTTATTAGTTTAAATCTTATTTCATGCGTCAAAGGGAGTGGGTGGGATGTGATGTGTTCATGTTTTCACCACCATAACTTGTAATATATACTTTACGATGTCTCATTGCTCAATATATCTTGTTGCAGATTACTGAGTCTTGGAGGTGAAGCCCAGCTACAGATAGCCACCCTTTGACAAATGGAGGAAATAAATATAACACCGTTTCGTTTTTAACAATTCAAAGACAGCAATTTAAATTGCTAATCACTATAGAACTGTAAAGACTTGAAATACCTGTGATTCAAATCTGAAAAAGTGTGGGATTCTACTGGAGAAAATATCAAGCTCTAAAAAAAGGGAAAACAAAATTTTGATCAAAGGATTACCTTTATAATGTACATCAAAAGGCCTAGAAATATGCTATCCCGATCAATGGCCCCATTTCTTCAATTAAAAGATAAAACTGCCATTGGAAAAATTTAGATATCCATAATTTTTAACAATTTTTCAGTAAAAATATTATTTGTGCCAGACATTGTATTTAACAATTTTGAAGAACATAACACTTAGTGTATACCATGAAGTAAAGCTCTTATGTATTGCAATGCTATTTCACTTATTTCACATTATAAAATTGATGATGATGGTGATGACGAGGTGATCATGCAGTCACGTTTGCATGGTCTTACTATCACATATTTTTTTCAGTACAGTCCCATGAGTGCAACACAATAGTGATTTGTACCATGTAAATTGACTTACTTTCACTGTGCTGTCATTTTCAATGATGCTCCACATCACAGGAATTATTGCAGAAAATAATTTTGATTAGCTGTGCATCTCCAGAACAGAAATGTCATCAGTTTGTTGTCAGTTTATGCCGACAATATATTAACTCTTTCAGTGACAAGTTTTTGGCTGTCAACAGCTTTCCTCCGCATGCTTTGAACCCAGAGCGCGGCAACGAAAGCTGTTGACCCAGATCATGATATATTCTCTTGAACTATAGGCATGCTGGTACTTGACTAAAATCATTTCACAGCGAATATGAATCTAGCATCCTTATTATAATTAAATGCAGTTCTTTTTTACTAATTCGACTTTAGTCACAGTTGGCATTGAAAGACTTAAACATTTATCTACTTAGTTTTACAGTCGTGTTAGATCAAGCTTAACGTGCAAGTTTTAATGCATAGTAGACTGTTTCAAAATAGGAATGCGCTAGAAATGCGCTGAATGAATAATGACATGCATGAATTGCTAAGGTAAACCGTTTTAATACCTTCAGATAAAATGAACAATTTAAAGTATTTTAATGCTATAGTTTAAAGAGAAATATGCTGCAATAGAAGGTGAAAGCTTGCGTATCCGGCTTCTTAAAAATCAAGTAGATTTTATATTTTGACGAAAATATAGAATAAATTGTGCTGAATATTATTGTACAGAATACCACATGGTTGCACTTTCGAAATGGACTGCCCTCTTCCATCTTCAATCTAGTCGCACAGCGAGGAGCAATGGCGCCAGACGGCACAAATTTAAACTGCTGCAACCAGTGGTCTTTTAATTTTCAACATCTGGTTATTAGATTAAGGGTTCATAACTAATGCTTCAGAGACTTAGATTACTAAAATGATACAAGTACGCGTGCTTAAAAGTCATGAAACTAAACTGTTCCAATCTTAGGCTTTATAGTTTCCATTTTTTCCTCGTCAACAAGGCAGTCTTTGAAAGGGAAGTAAACTATGTCTTCCCTTACATGTTATTTTTTTCTGCAAAATTCAATATCAGTGACCTTGACCTTGTGGCAGAACATACATTACGTGACCATTAATGATGGTATGAAAATATGTGTGTCTTTCATAAACTATTTTTCTTCCTATTTTGTAAAATACGACTGTTCTAACAGATTTGGACTGACATGCTTGGAATACAACTGTGTTCTTGTTTTGACCTATGACCTCAATTTTTTTAACTTTCGTTATTCCAATTTAGGATGCAGCTATAATGGTTCTGTGCATAAGGATATTGTCTATCGAAAAGTACAACTTTATCCTTTGGACGACCCACACAAAATTTCAGGATGAATTGAAAATAAGTCATTCGGCTAATTTTTCACGTTTTCAGCTTTTAAGGTCAATTATGATGACTTTGACCTGCAATAGAATGACTTATGTATGTATGTATCCTTGACTTCCTTTACTTTTGTGAATATATCAAAAATTCTAGCTCTGTATTTTAAAAAAATCTCACAGTTACAACAAATTTAATAAAATATGGTACGTATATTTTTCTGCATTTTCAACCTTTGACCGCAAATTTCCCTTTTTTTTTTTTTTTTAATAATCTTGCCGCATATTTATATGGCCCAAGGTGTTGCCTATCAAACAAAATTAGTTTCATCCCTGAGTCCACGTGAGCAAGGTTACTCGAAAACTAAGAGACTTTTCTCGATCTGGCCTCTGGACTCCTCGGCGACGCCACGACCCAGTGCCCGTTTGATGGCCGAAAAGGCGCAAACTTGTCAACTTCGGGCACGTCATGGGCAACAAAATTCTTTTGCAAATAAAGTTATTTTCCTGTGCGAATATGGACAATTTTCTTCACAAATGTGCTATGATACTCTAAGTCCTTTACTTTGGACAAAAAATAAATCTTTTGGCGTTTGGGAACTTTAAGCAAGAGCGGCGATCACTCAAATACTTCCTGGCGTGCTGAGACTTGGCATTTAACTCTGCCACGTTGCAAAGTTGCTTTCGCTACAGCTTAAATATGCAGCCACAGCATTTTTTTAATCACAGATTAACTTGCATGTTTTTATATTTACATGAATGATCACAAAACTTATATAAGTGCACATTCTAGATTTGAAGTATAAAACTCAAAAGGTTCTTCTCATAAACCAAGACTTGAAAAGAAATTCTCTTCTCTTCTCTTTCTGTTCTCGTCAACCAAGGAAAGACATCCTGTCATCTTAATTCTCTTCTCCTCACTTATAGCCTATAACCTACTCGTTGTTTCAAGAAAGAAAGAAAGAGAGAGAGAGAGAGAGAGAGAGAGAGAGAGAGAGAGAGAGAGAGAGAGAGAGAGAGAGAGAGAGGGGGGGGGAATTAGAGTTTGAATTCATGACTTGTTAGAAATATGGCTTCTTGTTTTAACAAACCAAATTTGGGGGTTAAACGGAAAAGCAGCACTGATCAGCGATGAACTTTATGGGAAAAAGTACGGATATATATTTCCGTCTAAAACAAACTGATGTAGTGTCTACTATCTAAATCATAATATTTTATTTGAATTCTGTTTGAAAATACACTAGGTCCATCCTAATACCAATATGTATTCAGATCTATTAATTCCAGAATATAGACTCAGAGACTCAGACTCAGACAAGTTTATTTTCCTAGTATAATACAAACTGATGCAGTGTCCCCCTAAAAATAGCAATATATATATACGGGTATATATATATATATATATATATATATATATATATATATATATATATATACGGGTATATATATATATATATATATATATATATATATATATATATATATATATATATATATATATATATATATATGTATATATATATATATATATATCGATCTGGAGAAATGATTGTCAACAGACAAGCATGAGTGAGCGTCCCTGTTAACACAGAGGGACAATATTATTTAGTGCATACTATACCATTGAGAAAAGACTTTGAAAACCTTGCCACATGTGAGGCTACAATTTATACGAATGTTAAGAAAATCACAGAAAAAAAGCAAAAAAAAAAAAAAGTTTAAAATATGGTGTGTAACAAAAATACTAATAAAGTTAAAAATTACACGTATCTGGGAGAACAATCACAATACAGAAATTCTATACGTAGACATAACTTGAAACTAAAATATTAATTTTAGTGCAAACAATTTTTTTTAAGAAATGGAAACAACAGATTCGATAAATGAGCATGCTAGAAAATATTGAACAACCTGCAACCGAGTGAAAGTCAAAGTGAGAAAATTGGACATATAAAAATAAAAATAAAAAACTTTATTGATTAACTACATGCATTCTTCCATAGATATGTCAATAGAGTGGATGTTACAAAAGCATTTGTCTTGAAAAGGAAATGTCCCGTTATTTTCTATGTGGTCAGCATAATGAACAAGGAGGCAAATTTTGACATGTGAGCTAACGGTTAATAGAGACTAGTGAGAGTATCGACGAAATTTAACAAAACTGTAATATTCTGGTTTGGGATGTTTTTGTAACGTAGTAACTGTTGCCGCACACAGACACACAAGCCCCCTGCCCCCCCCCCCACCCCCCCACCCCCACACACACACACAGAAAAAACAGGTGAGAACAATCTGTATGTATCCAACTTTACAATTGTAGACGGGAGGGACATGTACCTTTTTTGTGCTGGCCCTTTTCATTGGCAAACTAACCTTCCTTAGTTATTCAGCACTTTCCACCTACATTGCAGTGGAGCCACTATGCACAGCAGCTTTCTGACCTCCACAGTGCGTAGAAAAACCCTGTTCGGGATAAGCCTGCTTGCTTATATACTTTTAGTAAATGCACCTACCCTGGTACAAGTCTCACGTGCTGAAATGACGTGAACAACTAGGAAAGATGATTTGCTGCATAGCAAATCAGTGTGTGTGTCTTCAAAGCATATTGGTATGATAATGTACAACTATTCCATAACGCAGGAGTAGAAGTTTGAATGGCATCTCTATCTATTATAGCGTTGAAGTTATTCAAGATTTAAAATTTCTAATGGTGCTATTTAGTATAATTTAAATTGCTACAACTTTTATTTTAAATTCATTAGGTGCGCAATGGTCAACAACCCCCTAGTAGAAGTTGGAATGACATCTATATCTATTATAGTGTTGAAGATATTCAAGATTGAAAATTTCGAATACTGCTAATTAGCATAATTTAAATTGCTACAACTTTTATTTTTAATTCATTAGGTGGGCAATGGTCGACAACCCCCCAGTAGAAGTTGGAATGACATCTCTATCTATTATAGTGTTGAAATATTCAAGATTGAAAATTTCGAATACTGCTAATTAGCATAATTCAAATTGCTACAACTTTTGTTTTAGATTCATTAGATGCGCAATAGTCAACAACCCCCTCGTAGAAGTTGAAATGACATCTCTACCTATAATAGTTTTGAAGATATTCAAGTTTAAAATTTTTAAATGCTGCTAATTAGCATAATTTGAATTGCCACAACTTTTGCTTTAGATTCATTACATGCGCAATGGTCAATAACCCCCTAGTAGAAGTTAAAATGACATCTCTATCTATAATAGTTTTGAAGATATTCAAGTTTTAAAATTTCAAATGCAGCTAATTAGCATAATTTAAATTGCTACAACATTTATTTTAAATTCATTAGATGTGCAACGGTCAATAACCCCCTAGTAGAAGTTGGAATGACATCTCTATCTATTATACTTTTGAAGATATCCAAGATTTAAAATTTCAAATGCCCCTAATTTGCATAATTTTAAACATCTTCATTCCTTTGTATAAAACGGTCAAACTCCTTGTATGGAGGTACAATCATGCCAAGTTTGGAGTTTCTGTGTATAATAGTGTTCGAGAAAAGTGTCGGACAAATTTGCTGGTACAGAAGAGAGGAGGAAAGAAAGGAAGAATTTCATGAAAAACAAAAAAGTGTATGTTGACACACACACTTTAAATATTTGTGCAGCCAAGTGTGGGAAAGAAAAGCGCCAAATCAACAATGAAAATGTTTAAATGACATTAAAAAGATAAACTTACAACAGTAAATGAAGACAATACGGGACTTTCATTCCAACTGCGGTGTTGTTTTGGTCCGTATCATTCAACAAGGAAATATCCGTGCATATGGGCAGCTCCTTGTATCAAACACGGCAAAATACTTGATTCTTAATTCACTACCAACTTAAATAAAATCAACTGTCTAGAAATCCAGTTATAGTGTGGACGGTTGGCTGAGCGGTAAGACTCTCGCCTTTCACCTCAGCGACCCGGGTTCGATTCCCGGCCTGGGAAACATGTGAAATCCTCAGCGACCCGTGTCTGATTCTCGGATTGGAAGCATATGAAATCTATGCAAAACAAAATTTTTTATCTAATCTTCTTTTCTTCAAACACACACTGAACTTGATGCAAGGAGTCGTCATTTGTTGCAAATAAGTACTCTCTATCCCTTTCACCTCTGCGATCCGGATTCGATTCTCGGCCTGGGAAGCATGTGGAGAAAGTTCCTACCACTTTAACTGTGCACGGTGGTTTTCTCGGGGAGGGGAGGGAAGGGGGAGAGGGGAGGGGAGGGAAGGGGAGAACTTAATAACTTTTTTGTGCCGGTTTTGGAAATGACACAATTAAATGGCGAATGGCAGATATAACACGTCCTGCGTGTTGTTAAATCAATCTTTTCATATAAAAAACACCCGACAACACAGAGGGGAATTTTTAAACAGAAAGCTGCACTCTTTGACCCCACCACAGGAAGCTTAGAAATGTATGACAGGAGTCCTGCCTTATCAAGGGCAAAACATCCCGTTTTTAAAAACAACCCATATAATGAACTTAACATCCGCAAAATAGTTTACTTGTGGAAAACACACACCAAAAGGCATGCAAAAACCTGCACATATCAATCCAAACACCAGTCTACAACAAAAAATTTACATGTCTGATAATTTCACAAGACAATTGAATTACTTAACACTTTGAAATATGGTTGCAGATGTAACTGTTAACTGTACACGACGTGCACACTGCATGCTTTGTATGTGAGGAAATATAGTTTTCAGGCCCTATTATATGCTATAAAGCTGGCTGCTTTTTTGTTTTTGTTTGTTTTTTTGTTTTTGTTTTTTGTTTATTATTTTTTTTTTTTGTTTTTTTTTTGTTTTTTTTTATTTTTTTGTTTGTTTTTGTTTTTGTTTTTTGTTTTTTTTTGGGGGGGGGGGAGGGGAGGTCAAGTAGTATCCAATCAGTGATCCATTTTATGTCTTGAACAAAGAATTGGCATGCAGCAAGATATTAACCCTCTTAGAACTTCAGCAGAAAAAACTTCAGCAAGAACTTTTCAACTTTGGCTACCATAAAATGCCCTTAATTACAATTGCAGTTTACCTCTGAAAAGAGATTTCTGAGTTCTAGTTCATTGTCATCCATCGAATATGTATTGACACAGAGATCAAATATTTGCCGATTTAATAATGATACTGTCAACACTATGCAATCAATTTGGAGGGGTTTTTTATTTACTGTGTTCAGTTTACTGTATCAGTTTTGCAGCTTTGGTCGCCTCTCAGGCCCCAGATGAACAATGAAATGAGTACACGAAGAAACGAAAATGAAGATCATCTACCTATAACCAACCAATGTATCGTAATGAACATAGTTCTATGAAAAAATTTAAAGACACTGACATAATCACACACGTGATAATTAAATATACAAGATTTAACTGTACTGTCAGCCTCAGCCTCAATTAAAGATTAATTCAGTAGCAGCCCAATAGAGGAGTTTAGGACCCCAGATGGCAGCAGTTGACGGTGTTCATTTACATAAATTTGGCTGTTTGCCAATCCAAAACTTCAAAGGGATTTGTTACTGTGCAAATATGTAAAGCTACGCAAATGTTCATGCTCAAATTCTGCCCTCTGGTGTCCTGAAAGGGTTTATTGAAAGAACCATTGAATTATTCGGGAAAGGTGCCAGGGTACAAAAAGCTGCAAGGTAGGTGGGAGCATTTCTAGTTTTATGTAAAAGGTGAGTTTCAACTGATAGCGCCTCTGTAGGAAGTCTTGACCTTGCCAACACTAAAAATTACCAGCGGTATGTAAAGCGAATTTGAAGATGCTTCTCTTGTGAATTTTAAATTTTGAAAAGGACCGGAATTAACTAAATAGCTTACATACTCCTGGTGCAGGTTGTCTTGTATGAAACGTCTTATAACGAGGATTCAACCAGGATAATGCTACATAAGCATAGCAGGTTTTGTCGCTGTGTAAAACAGGTGATATACAGGGGCGGATCTAGGTTTCATTGAGGGAGGGGGGGGGGGAGTCAATGAGTTCCAGCACTGAGCGCCGAAGGTGCCAAGCACTCTTAGAGGGGTCCGGGGGCATGTGCCCCCGGAAAATTTTTTAAATGTAGGTTTAAATTGTTGCATTCTTTTTAGCGAATTTAGGCACATATAAATCAATTTGAATTGTCAAGCTCTCATGACTTTTTGACATAACATATGATTACTAGGCAGCTGGGGGGGGGGGGGTAAACCCTCTACCCCCCTTAAATCCGCTACTGATATAAAAAGGATCCAACAAGAATAATGCAACACCTGTCGACCACTACTAATCACACAAACACGAACTGATACGATACGGCACTCGGCCCAAAACAGCTCTATCGGATGTGACTGATTATCTGTTTGTGGACATGGGCAGGGGCCTTGTCTCTGGATCTTAAAAAATGCCTTTGATATGATATATCCTGAAAGACTGCTCATGTTACAATGGATACATGTCATTAATTTAGAAATAAAATTGTTTGAAACATCACGCAGAAAACCGAAAATAATATTTACGTATTGCTGAAACGTTGGATCTATGCATTTCAGTGTATTTTGGATCTATGGCTTGGAATATCTGCTCTGCTGTAAACTGTCACCAATTGCTGTCAATTCACGTAATTTCTTGTTATTTTTATTTTCGCTCATTTCGCTGACGCTACAAAAACGTAAAAATTAAGACCACAATGGAATGATATTTTGGCGTAGATTTATGGGAAATTAAACTTTGAAATTTACATTTAGGTCCATTATAGAGAAGTTAAAATTTAAATTAAATGCCTGAAGTGCAAGAGCCGTGAAAATTGATGTACCTTAAAGTAAGTACATTTTAGTACCAAAATTACCGCTCTGTGCAACAGCATCCAGGACTTTCAAGTCCACTCCACATAGATAAATGACATATTGCCATACGGTCAGATGACAAAAGGTCCACACTGAATTCTGGTAAAACAAAAATCATGTAAATTGCTTTACAAAATGAAAAGTCACAATATGAAGTTCAATTGCGAAGGTTACCTTTCAACACTCGATATCTATCACTAAATATCTACGTGTACATCTGGACAATCATATGAGAATGTTTTTCTGGGATTATTAAGTTCAAAGTTGTACAGCGAAATGGATAATGACCGTTTTAGCGTCACATTGACGCTCAGCGAAATAAATATTGACCGTTGTAAGCATAATGTGCCGTCCTTTATTTTATCTATTATTATTATTATTATTATTATTATTATTATTATTATTATTATTATTATTATTATTATTATTATTATTATTATTATTATTATTATTATTATTATTATTATTATTATTATTATTATTATTTTATGGTATTTCACCTGTGGACTGATTTTTGCATCCATATACAGTTTCATTTTCTTTGTTACAATGGACCCTGTGAGACAGCCGTAATCCGGCACTAATCAGACTATCCATGGCAAACGAGATACACAATGAGCTTTCAGAGATTTTTTCCGCAGTTATCGCACGAGCAGCATTCGGAATAAGCAATTGCAATAGAAACATACTTGTGCAAAAAAAAAGGCATGAGAATAATGAGTGTATTATTGGGTATTCACAGTAACACACAAAAAAATGTATTATTCACACATATTTTGCCATAATTTATGTTGTGAGCTATCTAAAAGTTGCCTTGCTGCACTATGTTCTGGCAAAGCAAGCCTTCAACAATTATTTTCAAGGGCCTATAGGCCAATGTTTGTAGTTTATAGCAGATTTAACATCATGACACTCAAAACACGTACATTATGAGTGTAATGCCAAAATTGTTCTGATCTCCAAATCACTTCTACCAGAAAGTGGATTTAATCTTTAACTTTTTAATGCACTGAAACTGGAACATTTGTCCTCGTAATGATACCAACGATGGGAGTTGCGTACTGGCGTTGTAGCTGTTGTTAAAGATGACCGCTATTCACCCTTCTTGCAATTGTTCACTATGTCTTGCCAGGGAGTTCAGATATCTAGACTCCTTGGGCTTGCTATGACAACTACACACTGTTCTTGTCATTGTTCAATGTGTCTTGAGAGAGAGTTGCGCAATGCTGTTGCTATTAATTCATGGCATTGCTGTTGTTGAAAATGACAGTTACGCACTGCTCTTGCTTTTGGTCAATGCATCTTTTTGGTATTGCAGATGATGACCACGCACTTTTCTTGACACTAGACATGTGTCTTGCTATTGTTATGGATGTTAAGCTGGACGCACTGCAGTTGCTATTGATTAATGGTACGTACTGCTCTTGCTATTGCTCAATGCGTGTTTTTAATGTTGCATACGATAACCACGTACTTTCCCTGGCATTAGTCAGTGTCTTGCTGTTTTTAAAGATAACTATACGTACTGCTGTTCCTGGTAGTGAACAAGTCCCGCTGGTCTTGCAGATGACAACTGCGCATTGCTGTTGCTTTGTTCAGTGTGTCTTGATGTTGTTGAGGGTATCAATCATCCAGGATGTCTTTGTTGTTGACAAAAAGGACCATTACTATCAAAGTATGTCTTCTTGTTAAACATAAACATTTTTCGGTATAATGAGTTGGTATTTTGCAGAGATATAAAAGGGTTAATAAATATCATGCAAGCGGAGCAATTTCAAATTCAAAAATCAGCAGCATTTTAAATTCCTATACTTTCCAAAACTTGCCCAGAAAAGTAATCTCACTTGGACAAGCAACTCCAGTCAACAATGACATTATTATGGCGCCCCCCCCCCCCCCGCCTCCCGTATTGTTTGTCTTAAATATATTTTCTTCTGTCCAATTTTTCAGGGATGATGTTTCCTGAAATCAATTAGTACAATTACTAGTCATGATCCTTCGGCTTGGTTTTAGTTGTCGGATCCTGTGCCATGTGGATTCACACAGTTGCATGTCCTTATGTGTCACTGGCACCTGATCCTATTCCAACCTCCATAAGTTGAGCTGGAGCAAAAGAAACAATATTGCGTGATGTAATGAAATTAATAAGCCCTACGCAGCATGCAAATTTATTACCCGTCACGACTGCATACTGCATATGAAACAAAGAATACTACGTACGGACAGGTGGATTTTATTCTTGTAACTAATTTTGGAAGTACTAACTGAATATGACTTTCGTATTTTTAAACTTAAATTTCTCTGAAAAGACACATTTTTTTTTTTTTTTTTTTTTTTTTTTGCGAGAAAGGGGTATTTTGCCCTGTCCATGGCAGTGATATGCTCGTGTGTCCTCCGTGATTGACGGGCGTGAACCCCGTGCTTTGTGGCAGGAAATTAATGTGCAGGTCTCGTATTTAGCGAATTTGGTAGGACAAACACTGGTCCGTATGTTGTAATTTTAAGAATTAACATACTTATCAAAATGTTAATATTTGTGTCAGAATTGTAATTTTTGCAAATGTTTAGATTTTTAGCAAAAATCAAAGAATTGCGTCTTACTTTTATTTAGACTAGGCTATTCTAGACTCACCTGGCGATGATGCCCCTTTGTCGCTGAAGTTACGCATAGAAACATGGAACAGAGAACATACTTGAGGCTTACTCGCTTTCAGCAATGGATCTGACAGACAAGCATCACTGTCCACCAATGGTAACCCTGTGACGATACAGATATTTATAGAATGTTGCACGGCGAAGCATTCGGGATCGCTTTGGCGACACGAGTTGGGACATTTTTCGGTTTTCGCGAGGTCATATGTAGACCGAGCAAAAACCGAAAAATGTGCCAACGAGTGTCACCAACGCGATCTCAAATGCAAGCCATGCAACATTCTTTTTCTCATATACTTTTCAAAGTAATTTTACTGTGCCAGCAGAAAAAAGCTCTGACTGAACCGAGTAATTTCCAACTTAGGTCGCTATTTTTATTAGGCGAATAACCCCAAAACATGCATACATGTTCATACGCCGCGAAATTTCACGCCAACACTGATCAATGCGCTGTGCAAGTACATGTAATGTTATTCCTCTTAATATAGTTTATGCACGTCTGCAAAACAGAAAACAAGTTCAAAAGTTAACGGTTTGTCACTGTTAAATTATCCATGCAATGAGGGAAACAAAAGCATGTGCTCTAGAGGCACAAGCTGTGGTCCTGAAATCAGTATGGAACTTTGTCCAGATACAAAGCACATGTGAAAAATGTATTACAATCTACTGCTATAGTCTATCAACCTTGCTCTACGGAAACGCATTTTGTGAATATTACAACAATGGATTATTACTTGCCGACATATCTAGTGCATAACCTTTTCTCATCAATATACCTTACTTTTGAGGCATATGTGGTAGCTATATGCACTTTGTATTTCTTTTCAGCCGCATTTTGGGCCATTTCTACGGTCGCAAGCAAAATTTAGCGCAATCCATATCGTCCAAGAAATGATAAGTGCGCGTGCGCACGTGATTAACAGGTCCTTTTAAACTGCCGGCACCGTTCGTGAGTAGACCGCAAAAACGCTAAAATTGCTGGTTATAGAAATAAATACAAACCACACTGCAAACAAATTTCCTTCAAGAGTAGGGTAAACTGCTCAGATTTGGTTATGTATGAAATACATGGTCATTTTTCTCGCTATTTACGAAATATTCGAGAAATCCCCTTCCGTAACTCAGGGTTGACAGACTATAGTACTGGCTGTCAGTGCCACAGGCTTACTCAATGATGGGTTTACAAATACGTCGCCGCAGAGGAACAGAATAGTTATTGTAACTACTTGTGTAGACATTGGTGATCGTGCAAACACGAAACACGCCACTTCCTGTGTTTGCTGGTAGAGCGCTGGACTGAACCTGGGGAAGCGGTACGGGGGCAACGATGGTCTATCGATGGCCCAGGTAGGCCTACTGTAGTACTGGTACCGCTGATGTCGACGGCAGGATGTCGCACTTCTGGGAAAGTAGAAGCATGAGACGCTGGCGCTGGTGGAGAGCGGACTGTGATAAGCATATTTGCTGGCCTGCCATCGAGCATGTGAGAAATGTTCTGCAGGGTGTTGCTCAATGGATATTTGACTGTAATCATTAACCGCAGCACCACGCCATTTCGTTTGTGTGTCAACAATGTCGTCTGCTATTTACATTTTTTAATGAATGGAATTCCATAGCAGTCACGCGACTGCTATAGTTTTACTATTGAAAGTAGTCCCCCCCCCAATGTAATTTTATTGGATGGTCTTTATATCATGTCACAATGAAATTCTAATGTGCTGACCAATCAGATTTTAGCGCGGGGGACAAAACTATGATATTGATGATTGGTTACACCGGTTGAAAGCAAACTTTAAATGGGTAAGATACTTGGACGCATCATGGAATACACCCTGTTCCATCGATGCCCCCGGTGTAAAGGGGTAGTTTTCCTGATAAAATTATTTATTTATTTATTATTTACAAACCTTTGGCATTGGTTGCGGAATTCGCGATTTGGTATTTTGAAGAGGTAGCATCCAAAATGTATGTGTGATTAGTGTTAAGGGAAGGTTAATTTGTCAAAAGAATGTAATGGACAATATATATGTATATATATACATGGAGCTATGAGAAGCCTATTGATGGTTGCATGCGCATGTAAAAAGTAAATTCCAAAATGGTAAATGGATGCTGTTCCACGTACGGTTCAATGCTGAACGTAGATACAGCCCTACCACACACAAATCCTTACTTTGTAATATAGACGGCTTCTTGTAGTATACTTGGACGCATCATGGAATAAACCCCGTTCCATTGATGCCCCCGCTGTAAAGGGGTAGTTTTCCGAATAAATTATTATTATTATTATTATTATTATTATTATTATTATTATTATTATTATTATTATTATTATTATTATTATTGCCTAAAAACCTTGTCCTCAACTAGTTGATTACAAGTTTTTGTCCTACACTGGTAAATGCCTGTATCAAAAATAAGGCATGTGAGAAAAGACATGTTTATGACCTTATCAGTGTGTATGCAGTGCCGTCCAGCTGAAAATCTCTGTAGCAAAATTTAATTTCTTCCCCTCTTCTTCCCATAAGAAATTCTTATTTTTGAGAATACCTGTATCAATTTTGATGAGATTTGCAGCAAAATTTTTCTACAATGCTCCAGTTAGACAGCCCTGGTATGTTAAGCCTTCGTACGGAGTGAAACGATAATTTGGCAAGATTCAAGCACTATTTTGAGAAAACAACCTTCAAATGAACTCCCATCGGACGAAGTATCTTACCTTAATGGCAATTAATACTTTAGGAATAACTGTGCTATTTTGCCGCTGGGTTGAACTTGTCATTAATATTTGAAGTAGCCATAAACATTGCAAAAATGACAACAGATAATTGGAGAACAAAACGTATTTGCATTAAAATCAAGCATGTGAGAAGTGTACAAAGACATGCTTTCTCTGGCACACAACTGGAGTGTACACTAAATGTAAGATTATTAAATGGCCACAAAGGTTTTGTAAAATGTTTCAGCCATGCACAAAGGTTCCACTGACAATAATTCACGGGCCATAGAATTAACTTTCTATTCAGAATTTTATTTTCCTGGGCCAAAATAAAAGTCCAAACACATTTGTGAGAGACGAAAATTTTCATGCTATGGTGACTACATCTTCTCAGTAACATTTTCCTACCTTTCGCCACCGAATTGTGCACCTCATTCATGTTCATTACCACAGAGTACTCTGGTGGCGGAGACCCAATGTCCTTGGGTGGTGCGGTCACAGGCAGAGCGGAAGCATCAGCCCCACCGCCAGGCTGCGACTGCTGCCGCAAAGAAAACATTTCAACATCACCCGGGAGTGCTGGACAATTGGCACTGGCCACTGGAGCCTCCGTCGAGTTACCCTGTGGCTCATACCACAAGTCGCGATTCATGTCGTTGTTGTGGGTGTTGTCCCGGCTCACATTGTAGTTCGGCTGCTGCTTGCAAGAGGTCGTCACCCATTTTTTCCCTAATGAAGATGAGACAAAGCTTTCAAATAGTTACCATCATGTCCAGAATTGTGAAATAGCTAACCTTAAAATTCTGACTAAAATGGTAGGTTCCACGCTGTTGAACCTATGAACATTTTTTGTGTTTGTTTTCTGTGTCTCAAAATGTCCATGCTTCTCAAAATGACGCGCACATGTAACAACTTATTTATGTGCAATACTGATTTCACCGTCAGTTGAAGTCAGCAAGGTCGGCTCTAGGGGTCCTAGCTTCAAACTGATTCTCTACGCCCACTGACCTTGAGAATTTATTCATTGTATAATCTTAATATTTCTCCAGCAGAAACTTCACGAATTCTCAGTGGAAATATCTAGCTACATGCCAACACAAAACAAGAACCATTTCATTATACTTTTAACTCGTTCCCCCTCAAACCGGCCAAAACCGGCTGGTGGTCAAATGTCGTCTGCTCCAGTGTTTTCAACTTTCAACAGATATGAAAAACAAATTGAATGAGAAATGTACATGATACTTATCATGATCACATGCCCCAGGTCAACAGCTTTCCTTGGCATGGGTTGGGCACTTAATTAGTGCCCAACCCATGCCAAGGAAAGCTGTTGACTCAGTCTTAATTCAAGGGGGAAAGGGTTAATCATCGTTATTTGTATTTACTTGCGCCAGCATTAATTGCATGGTCATGCTGTTTTGTCTGACGAAACATTCTGACTCTCATCCAAAACATATCCTAACCTGCTGATTCGAAACAGAAGCCATTTGCTTAAAGCAATATATATATATATATATATATATTTACATGAGCCTACAACGGGCAGAAAAAGCTAATTAATGTTCAAATATAAACAAAAGAAAACAAATATGAATCAATGACTTTGAAATATGGACACAATAAAACGCTAAAAACCCTTCATTCAGAGTCTGTCGTTTGATTCAATACAGGTGAAGAAAATGAAATAAAATAGATTGAATGAATGAAGGAATGCAACAAACAAATGTAATTACCGGCCGAATAAAAATCCACATTCCTGAGCAAGGATCATCAGAGCCAAAATCATACACAGCTATTATTAAATTACCTTTTCATATGGCTACGCGCAAATGTGATCAACTGTTACCGGTATATAAGATGTGCAGTTCAGACATTAACACCTGGATCGGTTTAAGTCTAAGAGTACAGCATATGATGATCAATTCCCCCTGGCAAAATTCTCTGTGCTTTGTGTATTACTCTTTCGGTGAAATATCAGTAGCATCTTTAGGCTTGGTAAATTGGATTAAATAAATTATGAACTTCCTGAGCAAAATAACAATACCAATAACCATAATAATGATAAGAATATATATATATATATATATATATATATATATATATATATATATATATATATATATATATGTATGTATATATATATATATATATATATATATATATATATATATATATATATATATATATATATATATATATATATATATATATATATAAAGAGATTGCTCCAAATCGAGATTTTGATGATTAAATTTTTATGTTATTGGATTGAGTGAATAGCTTTCCGTGGAGCATTCTGGGCCCGTTGCGCCCAGGATGCGCCAAGGAAAGCTATTGACGACTGGCATGTTATTTTGGTAAGTTTTCGGTGAAATTTGAACTGGTCGCTGTCGACCGAGTTCACCGGAAAAGTGTTACAGCAAATTAAAAGTCAGTCAACTCATTGAACAATAATTGAATAGAAATCAGGGTAAAAATAAGGTGACATACTCAGCAAGTCCTGCTGTGGAGTAGACACTGAGTTAGTTTTAGAAGTTTTGATGCAACTGAAGGCAACAATCACGATGATTGTTACCATAACTATGAATACTACTATCCCAATTCCTACTGTTGCGACAATGGGTAACGTGTGGCTTCCATCAGCTGCAAAGTGTAAACGGCTTGCAGAATTATATAGGTTTCAATTTCTATTGTTATTAGTGTTTTAAAAATTAAACCCTTTTTGAAAACTGGTTCATTTTGCTCTAAGACAGCTGTATGAAAACATTCGAATGTCTAGCGTTGGGTATATTATAATCGGGTAAAGCAGTTTTAAACTTATGTAGGTTAGTGGAATCAGTTTCTTATTGCTGAGGGTCATTGTCATACTGAACAGAAAAATTACTTCCGGTGATTATATTATTCAGATGTGCATACACTCATTTGTCTGGGTTTAAATGTGGATTTTCCTTCAAAATTGTTTCCTTCGAAAAATAACCATTGCTTTTTGGCTTTGTATGGTACAGCTTGGTTGAATGTTGGCACCGTTTTCATAACTTTTGAGTCTCATTGTTCTCTCATATTTATTAGCACCTGAAAAAAGTCAGTCAGGCCCTTCAAAAACTAACGCACAAAAGTACTAAAACGCACAGGTACAGCGTTATAAAGGTCAATTACCATGAAAGATCATATTACGCGAATTGTGCAGTTCCAATATGATTGACCAGCTTGAATTTGGAGGGTTTGTGGTGTTTGTTTTTCGTTTTTGTTTGTTTCGTTTTTGTTTGATTTTTGTTTTGTTTTGTGCTTTGTTTTATTTTCGTTGTTTTTTGTTTTACATTCGCAGTATACTGTACTAGGTATTGAATATTGTACCAGACATTGAATCAAATCTACAATTCAATTCGATAAAATACAATACTACAACTGCACCATATCATTCAGAGAAAATAGTGATAAGCTAGAACAACGCAGTGATGTCCTCAAATGATTTTAAATGTAGATTATTCAGCATGTTGTTTGCTCACGGGTTGCCAGTTTTGGATGGGCTTGAAAGGATGTTATTTCCACGAAGAGGCGCTGTCCCCCAGGTGCTGTCATGTTGAGACTGCCATTCCTTACCATCAGCTTCAACTGCATCACGCAATCACTCACAGAACGTCCGCTCATACCACTGATAGGGGGCGCCAGCTGAAACTTGATCACTATACTTCCTAGAAACATACGTTAAATACTGCATGTCGAAAATGTGTGATTGCTTCCTTTGGTTTGACATACGTATGTGAATTTACGGCATAGTACTTGAATTTTTTTCTTTTCAATAGAGTGCGGAACAAAGGTTCTAACTCCAACTGTAAAGTTATATAGTTATACAACATATTTAGCTAATTCATCAATTGCCACGTTCATATTTATTCATTATTATGTGGGTTGCCTTTGCTGAATATTTAGCTTAGGCAAGGAGCCGCTACTCAGAGAGACATGTACGGGTAAAAGGCTCCGAAACATGTTGAGTAGTTACCCGCTGAAGACCCTTTAATTTATTTGGGCTAATACAGCCTATGTCAAACTTTTACAGAGTAACGTGTGCAATATGGACAATAGAACTTCTATGTATATAAGTTAGACAGGGACAGGTTAGCTTATGGAGAGTAAAGAGTTCGGACTGCGGAATAGGGTAATGACTACTAGGAAGTGGTTTTGGACAAAAAGACACAAATACGATATATAATTTGTTCGGGGCAAAATGTTACCAGAGTTGGAAGTCAAACTTTTCAGCCACATTAAAATATTGATAAATCTATCAAGTTCAGAGCTTACTTTTTGAATCAAAGAGTTTCCTTTGTTGTTGCTTTTAACCGGTGAGTCGACAATATAAAATTCTGTTTTGTATTTCGAATTTTGAATCTCGTCGTAACGATAACAAGATACCGGATAGGTTGCTCCTCTGGAAATTGTGATTTAGGTAACACAACTGAAGTTACGTGAAAGATCTAGCCATAACAAATAGTGATGATACTAGAACATCAAGGCCAGTTTACAATGGCATAATAAGTGCCTAAAGCAAAGCTTATACAGTCATCTCGTCTTATATCTTTTTCTCTCTGTCTCTTCATATATATATATATATATATATATATATATATATATATATATATATATATATATATATATATATATATATATATATATATATATATAATGAATTCACGTGACAGATTGTTAATCAACGACGTCCGCTAGATTCCCGGTGAACATTGCCTAGCTGTGTAAGACATATCATGAGCATGTGACGCCTACGAAGCAAAGTAATGTCCATTAAAGATCACCCTGATTGTGTCTGAAGAAAGTGATGTCGACTGAAAATCGTCCATGTTATGATTTGTTACAAAATAATTTACAATAAGTGTAAGAGCCAGCATATTCATAAATTTATCATTAAATACAAATTGTTTTTGGGGACATGCAAGGGTATTGACATTGGCTCTGTCTTGGTCAATATTGGTTTTTCCGGTCAACACTGCATCAAATCTATTCCCTAAAAAGTCAATGCTTGTTGTGCGTGAATCTTATAATTTACAAAATCATTTTGGGGATATACAGGGACAAAGATATTAAGCAGAAAAACCAATATCCAGCAGGTATTTGTCTTGGTCAATATTGGCTTCTCGGAATTTCCGGTTAACACCACATCATATCTAATAGCTATAAAGACACGCTTGCATGGTATATATATATATATATATATATATATATATATATATATATATATACCTATCCATTTGGGTTATTCTCTCCTTTTGGATGCCTAAAATGCGTGCAATCTGTGACTTGAAGTTACGGCTTGTGGGCTGCCCTGCCCTTGACCACGGAGTTGTAATTATAAGCAATGAGTCTGACTGATATCTCCACAAACTGTCTATTAATGAACTTCAGTCCCAAATCCGCAAAGGTAGGCTTATTGGCACAAGAGGGAGCTAAGCAATCTTTGTTAAAAACTCCTTGTTATTTATTCATAGACCCAACCTGGAAAGCCCCGACAGCGAAAGCCTCTGGATTGAAACTGAAACCATTGCTGGGAATGCCCTGATTGGCGCCCATTATCGCGCACTGGGACAATCAGTTGACGCAAGAACGCGTTTTCTTGACATTCTCTGACATTCAATCAAAATTGGCCTTAAAACGTAACCCAGGCCACCTTATCATTACAGGTGACTTTTACCAAGAAGGGTAGGGAGAGCTCTCTCTACTCTCCTTGCTTTAACGATCGCTACACTGATTGGATCTCGGATCATGAAAACAGCCAGTTGCGTATTAATTTATGCAACATAGTCCCTAATACTAACCTCTTTCAAATTATTTCCGAACTAACACGCTCCACTGAATATACAAATTCCCTACTGGACCTCATAATAACAGATTCTCCAGGGTATAATCTTAAACAATGGCACTGTAAATCACATATCCACGTCTGACTAAACCGTTGTTTACCGCAAGATCGCTATTTCCTTTCAATCTGAAACATCTTTCAAGCGAACAATTTGGAACCATAAAAAGGCCAAATTTGTTGAGCTAAACGAGTCTCTGCGAACAGCCCCTTGGGACATGGCCTTCGTGACATTTGATAATATTGATGATATGTTAGACTACTGGTATGACTTACTTACGACTAATCTAAAACAGTTTATCCCCTTTTGTAAAGTTATTGTTCGACCCAAAGACAAACCCTTGGTTTATTGAAAAATTAAGCGCTTAATAATACTTAAAAAGACCTTGGAAACATTTCAAAAATGCAAAAGATCCTGTTCTTTCTACTTGCCTCTACCACAATTATTTAAGTCCCCCATTCTGGAAATAAATGCCGACTAAATACACATAATGCATAACCGTGTTGATATGGCACTCGCACATAAGTACCTCCATTGAACCATTCTTTTTTAAGAATGGGGATTTGGTCGAGTGGATATGTGCGTTTCCCATTTCAGCTGGGCGACTGGTGCCAAAGGCTGCATGTTCGAGTCTTGCTCGTTCCGAACATAAATATATATATGTTTTCGGCATTTCCTTAAACGTCCTCTTGATTGATTGGGTACCACAAATTAGAAACTTCATGTTTAGGGTGGTTAGAAATGATATCTGAAAACCAAAATGTTGAATTTCATTTTCGAATAGTGTTTTCTAGCTCGAAAAGTGCGCCACGTTTGCTACAGGAAAGCGCAAGAATTTTCTCCGATCGCGGCCCGATGTGGGAAAGAGTTAGTGACGTCACAAACGCAACCCGCTGGCCAGGTTGAATGGGTTATAAGCCTGAGCGCCTTCAGTTTGCCAACAGTTAGAGCAGATAAAACAGAGCAAAGTGATTCCGGAGAGTATGAATTGGGTTTTTTTATGTACGTGGTCTGATGACGATGAAGAAGAATTAATCAGAAAAGCTGATGCAAGAGAGAAAAAGATCATTCAGCCTTACATGCATGAGGGGACTCCCAGAACCCTACCGTCACCAGTACGGTAGGGAGTGCAGCCGTGGTACAGCCAGACGATGCCAACTTGTTGTTTGGGCAGTGATAATTCGTGGCAAAAGAGATATTGCCTCTCAAAAATTACTACATTTCGTTTAACAAGAACAAACCTGAATGCAACAAAATGGAGTTTGTGTCAGGATGGGCCAGGTCTTCTGTGTTTCGAATTCATAGCATTCACTGAAACAGCTACGGCCTACGCCTACGGTATATAAAAGTCTTAACAAACAGTTAATTTTTCCTTCCCGTTTGTGTGATCTATGGTATATTAAATATAAGTTTGCATATAACTTTCAATAGCAGAAGTCCTACCCGGCAGTAACCTCGCGACCCTTGGAGGGCAGTAATTTACGTTTCCTTACACATTGTCATCAGTACACGTGTTTACGATATCCTTTGTTTCAAATCGTATCCATTATGTAACAGTGGTGAATATTTTCCTGTGACCGACTTATTTTATGGTTTCATATTAACGACAAAGGTACAATGAGATGGAATTTTGCACACCCGATTATTGGAAGCTGGCCGTGGACTGTCACAGAGTGGTACAAGACTGAAAAAGATGAAAGACCAGCCGCCCACTGCCCTTGGCAGCTGCGTAGATGAGGCGTGAATGTGGTAGCTATTCAAACAAGCGTTATCTGGTTATGGGATTAGACACTTCGCAATACACAGTAGTAACTGGACACACACATTACAAAGGACAGCTAACTCAACCAGTTATAGACTGTTCAACCCCAGACCTGGGTATGGAACAAGATCGGTCCTTGTTTGCCCATGTTTTTCACCCAGTTCTTCCATCAATTGAATCAAAATGGTTAAGCACTCTAAAGTTTTGTTACAATGTTACTTTGTAACCATTAACATCCCAGACCGGCGTTGTCAATGTGATATTCGATTGATAATTATGTGATACCCCCAAAGATCGATACTTGGTCCCCTTCTCAGGCTTCTGTTCTTAATATATATCAATGACATTGTGAATAATATTTCCCTTTGCAATCAGACTATTTGCAGATGACACTTCTGTTCTTAAAGTTGTTAAAAAAATCCTAAAGTTTCCGTCCTAAGATTAAACACAGACTTGGGTCTTCTATGGACGTGGGGAATGACATGGAAAGTAATGTTTAATAATAATGCTTTAAAATCCCTCTCTCTGGTCTTTTCTACCAAAAGAAACAAACCCTACCACGGGCCACTTTATTTGAATGGAAACGAAATATCCGACGGTGCAAGCCACACACACCTTGGCATCACTCTGTGCTGAAGCTTAAATTGGAAAGAGCATATTTTATGAATTACAGACAAGGCTTGTAGAAGAGCTGCCCTCCTTAAGCGACTTAAATATAGGTTATCTAGAAATGCACTTTGTAAATTGTAGAAATCTATGATCCGCCCCATGCTCGAATATGGGTGTGTATTATTTGATATCAGTGGGCAAACCTTCTCGGATCGATTAGAATAAATTCAGTATGAAGCAGCGGGAACGTTTTCAGGTGCCTTACATCACACGGATCGAGCTCGTCTACTTGTTGCCCTTGGCTGGGAAACGCTAGCTGTCCGCAAAAGATATTTCAAACCTGTCCTCTTCTATAAAATAATCAATAAACAGGCACCTCCTTACCTCTCCAATCCAGTTCCCTGTACACTTGGAACAACTTCTGGTCGAAACTTGGTCCTCATAGTATAAGGCAAATCAAATTTAGGTCACAACGCTTAGGCGAATAATCTCTACCATCATCAATTAAACTATGGAACAACCTCCAAGTTGAATTTCGAGAAACTCCTTGCCTAGCTCTTTTCAAAACCAAACTCAAATGTCTTTTATTTGAGCCACATCTAAGCTAAGACTTGGTCACTCGGCATTGAATCATTATATGTACAGAGTGAATATCATTGCCAACACTTCCTGTGCTTGCAATTTTCCCACCCGAGATATAAATCACTTCGTGTTAGATTGTCCCAGATATACCGACTTAAGTAAGACACTCATGAAACGTAGAAGCTAAACTTTGGCTCCAAGAGTACATCCGTCCCTTCTAATTCACCTTGTTCGAAATTATATGCTTGGAATTAAGCTCAAGGGCAATTCAGATCTCGACATGAAAGGCAATGAAATGATATTCATTTCCGTTCAGAACTACATTTCAGTAAGCCGACGTTTTCATCGGTACATGCAACTTCGATTTCATGAAAAGTTATTTTTTATAATGATATTATGTCAAAAGGTAACCTTTATACATTTTAATGCAGTCTTGGGGGTACCTCTCTTGTATTGTTCTGTGTGTGCTGTATATACTTTTATGTGCCTTCTCTGTGTCTGGAGAACCTCTAGATTAGGTCTGTAAGCTACCAGGTAATGCAGGTAAAATAAATATGTTTATAATGAGGGTAAAGATATTAAGCAGAAGAACCAATATTCATCAGGGCTTTGCCTTGGTCAATATTGGCTTTTCCGGTTAACACCACATCATATCCGATCGCTGAAAAGTACCCGATTGCATGTTATTTTTACACACACACACACACACACACACACACATATATATATATATATATATATATATATATATATATATATATATATATATATATATATATATATACATATATATACACATATATATATGTATATATATGTATATATATACATATATACACACACACACACACACATATATATATATATATATATATATATATATATATATATATATATATATATATATATATATATATATAACCTTTTGTTACTTCCACTTTGGTTATTCTCTCCTCTTGGATCCCTAAAAGGAGTGCAATCTGTGCCTTGAAGTGACGGGTTGTGGCTGCCTTGTCCTTGACCACTGAGTCGTAATGAGCAAGGAGCCTGAACGATATCTCCATAGACGGTTCCTCGGTTGTAGCTGGAGGCGTGGTGCGTGATTTCTGTCCCAAGACAAGTTATAGCTATAGCAACCACGTTCAGTCATCAGGATATATTGGCAAAATAGGTAAAAACATTGAACATACGTTGGTAATTGCAGACTCTTATTGACACTTATATACGTTTAAAATTTGTAATTCTATGTCGCAAAGAGCACCCGCCATATTTCGATTTCTTACAGAAGTGAAACAAACGTTTATATTTAAAAATGTTCAATCTCAAATTGTCCTTCCGTTGGCAAGAGATCGCAAATTAATATGATTCTAGAAGCACAGCAATTTGAATGATAAATACCTAGTTCCAAAAAAATAAACAAAAACAAAAACAAAACTAACCAAACAAACAAACAAAAAAAAACACACACTTTCCAGATTAAAGTTATGTGTCACAAATGGGCATAACGATGGAAGTCCACAAAAGCAGAATAGTGGTCCTTCAAATGCGAAAGACACCACGATAGCAAACCTCGTCACTGATTTTCTTGTGGCGTGAAAGAAATGTGTATGTATTAAACCCAACCGATTATGTGATAAAAGCACATGCGATACAACAGAAACACTTTGGAGTAAATGGCATGTACTCAGGTCGATGTACTGATAGGTACAGATGTATTTTGATGAAAAGGTATTAATATTTCCTCCTCCCAAGGACTTGCGTGAACTGGAAAAGGGTTGTTTAATGGCTTAATTGCAAAAAAAAAAAAAAAAAAATGTAAAATATAACTGGCATATACATGTGAAATAAGTGACTTAATTGATTTCATCATAGTTTAGTCACGACGAACTCCGCAGTAAAATAAAATCTATGCGCCAATAACGGCTTCATTGCAAAAAAAAAGCAAACAAACAAACAAACAAAAAAAAAAAAAAACAAAAAAAAAAACAAAAACAAAAACAAAAACAAAACAAAACAAAACAAAAACATAATATGACCATTTCTATAGATTGTCAACTTAAGTTCCGGATAGAATTTCAGCATTTGGGTGCTCATGTGCAGGAAATTTCAATATCAACAAAGGAAAGTTGAAATTAACTTTTTTGTAACGAACTTGTATTTGTTTTTATCTAACGTTAAAACCTTAAATCTGGAAGCCACAAAAATGAATCAGTACATGGCTAACTGAAGTAAGGAAGGAAGGAACGAATAAATGAACGAAATGAAATCAATCTATCAATCAATCAAGCAATCAACTAATACACATTGTAGCGATACGTTTGGCTCTCAATTAGCGCCGCGGTTAATCTTATCTTAACTTTCTCATGTACTGAAGATGTTTCCTTTCCGCATCCGTGACCCCCCACCTTTGTCACGGGTTCAGGCAGCTCGTCCGTGGGTGAACCTTTCTTTGCTGTACTTGTGCCATATGAATCTACCCAAGAACAGTAACAGAAAAAAAGTTCCTTTAGTAGCATATAACAAAGGTGGGGCAGACGAATATATCATTCATATTAAACAAATTCACGACTCCAACGTACTATTTATATGGTACCCAAGTTACCCTGACAAAAACGTTCGTACGCGAGTTACCCTGACACAAACCGTCCACTTTAGCTTTTTACGGCAACATAAGATAGGTAAGTCGGGTGTAATATTAATATGCCCCTTTTGGTAACATGCCATTCTAAACATTTTGGTCCAAATTATGGAGAGGAGTTGATTCATGACTCTGACACGCCGTGTTTTTATCTGTGGATGACAACCTTTATGTTGATGAACACGTGCAGTAATTGGCTTCCTATAGAACCAGATTATTTTATTACACTTAATTTCGTGCAGTCCTTTAGTGCATACTTGTAACAGTACCTTTACAATATAGTCCCTCCTGATACAAGTGTCCACTTGAAACTAGCATAATAGGAAATGCTTGCAGGAACGTTAAATGTACACAAAAGTTCCTCTGCTAGCGAGAGCAGGTCCTGCCACATTGATAAAAACTTGAGATCAAATGTATAAAGAAATAAGAGAAACTCCCAATGAGAGTGAAGACTATTATAATCAGGAGATTAATTTTCATATGCATAACAGAATTCTGAAAAATAACATTCGAATCGCAAAGAAAACTTATTTTCAAAACTGCTTTTAAAAGTATAAAAACGATATATAAATTAGTGGCTTTCTATAAATGATATTTTGAACCGACTGAAAAAGAAAAGCGAATTCCCCGATTCTTTTCTCATAGACGGTCAAGCTATTAGTGATAAAAAGGAAATAGCTAACAAATTCAATGAATATTTAACGAATATTGGTCCCAAATTAGCTTCAAAGATACCCGTGTTTCTGATAGATCGATTAAAGATTATTTACATAATCCAGGTCAAAACAGTTTTTCTTCAGCCTGGTTACTGATGATATGGTACTGAAGATTAAAGAATCTCTCAAACCTAAAAATAGTTGTGGTTTTGATAGACTCTCTATAAAATTGCGAAAGAAAATTAAAAATGAGATTTATTATGCAACCACTATTGTTATAAATCAGTCTTTAACGACTGACATATTTCCAGATCATTTGAAAATAGCAAAAATTATACCCATATACAAAAACGATAATGTTTCGTTATTTGAAAATTACAGACCGATTTCTCTCCTCCTTTCGTTACTTGAAAATTACAGACCGATATCTCTCTTACCTGCTATATAAAAATGGTTGAAATAGTGATTTATAATCAGGTATACCATTATTTTCAATATCATAATTTTTTTTACACTAGTCAATATGGGTCTAGAAGAAATCACTCAACCGAATACGCCGCAATTGAACTTATAAACTTTTATTTGAGATGGACAGAGGAGAAATTCCTATCAGGATATTTATGGACCTTTCAAAGGCTTTCGGCACTTTAGACCATGCCGTTCTACTTCATAAATTACGCTATTATGGAATTAAAGATACCGCGCTTGATCTGTTCAAAAATTACTCAGCCCACAGGAAACAGCAAGTTGCTTATAATGAAGTGAAATCCAATAGTTTGAATAAAAACACCGGTGTCCCACAAGGCTCCACCCTGGGTCCTTTATTGTTTATCATTTGTATAAATGATATAACTTTAGCCTCTACATCGTTTAAATTTATACTATATGATGACGATACATCATTATTTAGTACTCTTAGTGTCTTTAATTCCTTTCAATCTATTGAAGAGGCTACTCAACTTGTGAATGTAGAGTTAGGTAAAATAAACACATGACTTAATGGTAACAACTTGTCGCTTAATTTAAAAAAGAAAAAACTACTTTATGATCTTTCACCTTCCACAAAAACGTATTGCTATCCCAAATCTTGAAATTGATAAAGAGAAAAATTATGTTGATGAATTTTACTTTCATGGTATCACTCTAGACAAACATATGACATGGAAAAAAACATGCCCAAACAATTGCATCCAAAGTTTCACAAATAATTGGTAAAATCAACAAATTAAAAAATTTCCTTCCCTCCCATATCCTTAAGATTTTTTTTACAATGCATTGATATTACCTAAATTTAACTATGGGCTGCTTTTTGTGGGAATACAACCAGGAAAGGTTAAAAATAAAATCAAAAGAGGGCTATACGAATAATAAATCATAACAAATATAATGCTAATACTGAACCAATCTTCGAGTCTCATAAATTATTAAAAATTCAAGATTTATACACCTTAAAAATTTTGAAACTTTACTACAAAATTAAAAGTGAGTCATTCCTTCCTATTTTTGTCAACAATTCATAACACCAACATCCAAATTCACCAACATGATACCAGAAATGAGTCTTTGTTTAAATCCTGCACACTTTACACCTTTGCCAAAAAGTGTTTAGGGCATGAAATTGTATGTATTCTGAGTTCCTTACCCAATATAATTAAAGAAAAAGTACATCCGCACAGTTTACAAGGCTTTTCAAATTATGTCAAAATAACATTTCTGAATAAATGTGAAACTACTTGTACAACACAAACTTGCTGTCTGCAACTGTAATTGATCTCTGTTTGTGTATGGTAATTAACTTATTGAGCATGCTTTCCGTATATTTACATGCAGTTTTGTGGTTGTCATTTTAATATAGAACTTTGATTTATTTTTTAGGATGGCGCACATGAGCGGGGTCTATCAAAGACTTTTATTTCTGTCTCCCTGAACATTAAATTTGTATACTTCTTTGCAATCATACATTTAACTGTTTTGTACTGTGCTTTGTATTTATACCCTTCTGTTGTTATTGTATGTATATATGAATATTATGGTCGAATAAACAATTCCTGCTTCCTGATACTGCGACTCTCAGTTTGTTTTGAGGCTACGCTGTTGCAGCCCTTGTTACTTGCCAGTATTGCCAGAGCTTAAGCCCACTCTTCTATCTATCTATCTATCTATCTATCTATCTATCTATCTATCTATCTATCTATCTATCTATCTATCTATCTATCTATCTATCTATCTATCTATCTATCTATCTATCTATCTATCTATCTATCTATCTATCTATCTATCTATCGATCTATCTATCTATTGCCTTGATTAGATTTTAATATATTGAAGAACATTTTGGTATTTATGGACTAGTGGTATGTTTTTGTCAGTTATACGGAAGAGGTCGCTTGTGTAGTTGTTTGAGCCAACAGGTCACACGGCTGTCATTCTTACGTGATTCCGGGATAAATTTGGCTGTTATCGACTGAGTACTTTGTAAGCGGTCAAGGCCTTTTAAAAAAGTCCGTATAGGACTGCATTTGATTATTATAAGTGAGAAATCACCAATAGCTCTGCCAGTATTTTGCATACTTCCACAGTCATATATTTCGGATCACTTTAACTATTCGATTGTTGCCATGACCTTCCAGTCCGGGCTTCCAGTAGGCCTACTTCTCTTCCCTCTTCCTTTCCATCCAAACTCTTCAAAGACATTACTGATTACATATCGCCATCTACTGGTGAACTAGCATAACATGGCTGTATTTAATGTCGAGACACTGTTATTATTCCCTTGATTGACATGTGGGCTACCATTGCTGAAGTGTGCTACTGAGGTTTTCCGCTGAGATGATTATTTTAGGCTTATGAACAATACAAACAAGAAAGGCAAATAAAAGGACTTCATAGGGGTTCACTGCAATATGATTGACAGGATATGGTCATGACATCACAAGCTATAAGGAGCGATGTCACAAGCTTTAAGAATGACGATGTTACACCCCTTTCTTGAAAAGTGGTCCACTTTAATAAATTTGTTTTTGGTGGTCTACTTTGCCTTTAACTTTTAATTTCATCTGCATGACCGACCTTAGTTTAATTTGCATTAATACTTATACTGTTTGCATTTTAAATTTTGTTTCCAAAATATATTTATCCCGCCCTGTTGATGTTCATTTTTAATGTCGAAGCGAAGGAAGCAGGGACTCTAGTGCTGACTAAACTACAGATTTTAATCTACATAACTTGCCTAATATTGCCATCAACATACCAAAACTTTATATTTTCTTATAAGCTTCCACCTTAATCTCCTATTGTTTATCTACATTAACACTTTTCCACATTGATTTTAACTAACTTAATTGGTCAGCCAAAGGTTTCGGGTTCAATAAATGTAGAAATGCATGTCGTCAACGAAACCAAAAATACTGATGGCCTCTAATTTTCTCAGGTAATGCGCTTGCATGTGTTACAAAGAGAGATAACTGATCTACAAAGTACTTAGTTTCCGAGACTCCAATCTTTTTGTTGGGCAGTAACATACAATTGAAAAGCTTCAACGATGTGGTCTGTTACTGATACTTATCCAACCATATATGACATTTTTCCTTTCGACTCAAAAAAAAAAAGCGTTTAGGAGTTCTAATAAACTTTGGTGATCAACGGTGTGGGATGTAATAGTGTGGTCTATAGCAACAACTTTGACACCTTTTGACATTATAGGTTGCATAATAAATCATAAAAGAATTTATCACTGTGGATTTCTGACGAGTAATCTTGTGGATATGCAAAATGATACGTGTAAAGATTGCACTGGTACATTTTTATTTTCCGAAAGAATGAATAAAGTATCAAACTAAACGTGAGCTTATCTTCAGCTTCACACATGAAACTGATGAAGGAGTGTTATAATTTTTTTTCTCTTTGCCTTTTTAACAAAAGCTTAATGCACAGATCATAAAATGTATATTTCCTTAAACATTGTATGTGGTATACATGCCTTCGGTATGTGGCTTAAACTTTCCGTTTGTCAACTTCTGTGGTGACAAAGACGTAGTTGTATCGGTGAATCCATCTGGTCTCAGAGTCCCTTTTGTATGTGTTGTTGTCGAATAAGTGGACCTTTCTTTGGTATTTTGTACCACAGTTCCATGAGTAGAATGTGTTGGTGTCGGGTAAGTGGACCTTTCTTTGGTATATGATTCCCCAGTTCCATTAGTAGAATATCTTGGTGTCGAATAAGTAGACCTTTCTTTGGTATTTGATCCCACAGTTTCATTAGTAGAATACCTTGGTGTCGAATAAGTAGACCTCTCTTTGGTATTTCGTTCCACACTTCCATTAGTAGAATGTCTTGGTGTCGAGTAAGTGGACCTTTCTTTGGTATTTTGTACCACAGTTCCATTAGTAGAATGTCTTGGTGTCGAGTAAGTGGACCTTTCTTTGGTATTTGATCCCACAGTTCCATTAGTAGAATGTCTTGGTGTCGAATCGGTAGAAGTTTCCTTGGTTTTTGGTTCCACAGTTCCATTGGTAGCATTTTTTGGTGTCGAATACGTATACGTTTCCTTTGTATTTGGTCCCACAGTTCCTTGAGTAGAATTCCTTGGTGACGAATAAGTGGCCGTTTCCTTTGTATTTGGCCCTGTAGTTCCATTAATTGACTCCAAAAGCAGTACAGCAGTCTCCATGTGAGAAGCTACACGTGAAAATATAATTAAAAAGGTATAGACCCATATCTTTTACATGGATTGCGATGCAGCCCAAGCCTATATGAATCACTCTCCATCGCACAGATGGTGGCGTATACTTTCCTACCTATTTTTTTTTTTTTTTGTGGAGGAAACCGAAGGACTCAGTGAAAATATTATTATACACATACAGCTAAAATGGGTGCATGTGAAAGTTTATGACACTGCACAAAAGTTGAATGATCTTGTATTGTGACTTAAAATGATAAATTTTGTATTGAATTGTTCAAATGAAGAAATAAAAAAGTAATCTTACGTCAGAAAAATAGTCTTAATTCTAAATTGATGTAGATAGAGGATTTTTATATGCTACACAACTGGGAAATCTGTAGACAAAGTCAACATGTTTTGCTGAAGGATCGAATTATTTAAGGTAGTGTAGTACATTGGCTGGTATTCAAAGCCAAATATCTGTGCAACATTATATTCTGAATATAATAAACATACATATGTACGTAACCGGACGGGTCATGTGCAAAAATGGAAAAGTAATTTATAACTAGAAAAGATGATTTGCTGCATAGCAAATCAGTGTGTGTGTGTCTTCAAAGCTTATTGGCATGACAATGTACAATTGGTATTTCAGTGCTACAGCATATTATCAGTACAACAATGTACAATGAGTACTTCCAGTACAACAATGTATGATATGTACGACAATGTTACGACAGTGTACAATGGGCACTTCAATACTAAGTGTATGATCGTTACGACAATGTTATGACAGTGTACTTGTATGGGTTCTTCAGTACTACAGTGTGTGACCAGTATGACAATGCTACGACAGTGCACAATGGATGCGTCAGTACTACAGTGTATGATCGGTACAACAGTGTTACAACAGTGCACAATGGGGGCTTCAGTACTGCAGTGTATGATCGGTACGACAGTGTACAATGGGTACTTCAGTACTACAGTGTATAACAGATACAACCAGTTAGGGCAATCAACTGGTTTTCAGGAACAATGTTGGAAAGCCACATTGACATAAAGTACCCGCACTGTAACAAGCTCCAAGTCTTACTTCAGTGCACCCAACTTATCTTTTGGATGATGGAAAATACTTTTTCAAATTGGCTGAAAGTACTCTAACTCAACTTAAGCTCAATTTTACCACCTTAACCTCTGTGTAATCCCAGCCGTACGTCTTATACAGCCCAGCCAAGCTTGTGTGCAAGCCTCTCTGGTGTAGGTGATGCAGGCATAACCTGCCAGTGTGCATACAAAAGGTATGCAACTTTAATGCATACTATTTGGCAACATCTAAAAATAGAGCTCTGTCACAGCTGAGGTACCTGATGAGGAGGGAGATGGAGGGGTGGCCCCACCTGACTTTTTACCAGTGGTTGTGCACATGCAAATGAAGCCCCTTCTTGGATTTTATTTGTTACTATTCCTTTCAGGTAAAAACAACAAATTCCTCAAAGCTTCACTGCATCTTCCACCATACCCTACCCTATTGTTACACTTCACTAACATGCCCAGTCTGTTGCTATGCAAGTGGCCTCGTATCAATCTGACTCTAGGAAATCCTAGTCTCAGCCCTAATTCAGAACTTTCCCTCACAGCTGGACCAATGTGCCCAGTGATTTTCTAACCTCCAATGCCTAGAGAAAGCCCCTTTGCTGGGGTAAGACTACTTGATTATATAGTTTTAACATAGGCACTAGCCACAGAGCAAGGTTTACATGGTCAAATAACATGAATATCTTACCTGAACACACACAAGGGGAAATGATGTGTAAAGATGTAAAGTACTTCCTCTATCTTTTTTATTATCAAAACATATAGATGAGCAAAATATTAAGATTGGGCAGTGCTATTTATATGAATACGAAATATAATAAAACTAATATTAAACATTACCTGTTTCTGTGCTGGTACATGAGTTATTCGTAGTCTTCTCCTGACATAACACCTGAGTAAATGTGAAATAAAGTCATGATCAGGGTTATTTTTAGGAGACAAACACTCACTACAGCTTAAATACAAATCAGGAGCCACTTGAACCCAAATGGCTCCACGTTTACCCATCTAGAGCCATTTGTTTCCAAACAGCTCCATGTGCATGAATCAGAGGCCACTTGTTTTCAAACGGCTCCACATGCATCTATCAGGAGCTGCGTGTTCCCAAACGGCTCTACGTGCATCAATCAGGAGCCACTGGTATCTAAACAGCTCCAGGTGCATCAATCAGGAGCCACTTTTACGGACGGTTTCGTCTTCTTTACTCACTAAACAAAACAGTTCATTTAACACACTCTGATTAAAGACATTTTAAAACTTTGTAAGCATAGAATAAAGAACGCAAATATATTAATGAAAAAAAAACCTACCAGTGATAGAAAAGTGCATTTCGTTATACGAAATAAAACGTTTTGTCTGATAGCGGGATAATCCTGGACGATTTTTGGGTTGGTCCCCGTTCTCTGCAACCTGTTTGGCTCATAGGAACCCAGACTGCTGAAACTTATCTGTGCGTAAGTTGCTAATTTTGCTGTTGTTATTAGTTCTTTTGGGCGCTGCTTGCTCGTTTTCTTCTTTTTGTTCTATCTATCTATCTATCTATCTATCTATCTATCTATCTATCTATCTATCTATCTATCTATCTATCTATCTGTCTGTCTGTCTCTCTGTCTGTCTGTCTGTCCGTCCGTCCGTCCGTCCATCCATCTACCTATTATCTATCTGTCTGTTTGTCTGTCCATCCGTCCATCCGTAAGTTTCTCTGTACCTTTTTGACGTATGCATTTCTTCAATTCGTTGTTTTGACCGCAATATTTTTTGGCATTTTTTCTACGTGTGTTAAAGCTCCATAGATAATTTCATTCTCTCAAAACAGGACTCTCAATATTGAGATTTATAGGACTACACGACAATAACTACGCTGTGTCTTGGGTATTAATTTTTAGTAATTTGAGACTCCTACCAAAGAAAGGTATAGATGCATGGTGGCACTGCAAAGTAATTAAAATTGTCTTTAAGAAGCGTCTGGTATCCTCGTCTCGTATTATATCTGCTGTTGTTTGCTTGTGAGGACAAAGTTATTATTATGAACAAGTGTACAATATTTTAGCAGACACGTTCATGGAACTAAAAAAGTAGTGGTCGATCCTGAAGAGTGCCTGTGGGTGGTCTTCATATAAAAAAGACACCTCCTTTGTGTAATAATGGTCAGTTTCTATCTGAACCTATTGATAAAGCTAATGCGTTAAACAATTACTTCAGTTCACAATGGAACCTGGACAATGGGACCAAAGTTGTCCCTGTCTTGGAGACAAAGACAAACTTAAAACTCGGTGATTTCACCATATTGGAGAAAGAGGTCTTAAATATTTTACGTAAACTACAAGAATCAAAGTCGGGTGGTTGTGACCATCTTCCGAACAAGGTGTTGTTTTTAATTCATTGGATGTGCAATGGTGAATAACCCCCTAGTAGAAGTTGGAATGACATCTCTATCTATTATACTTTTGAAGATATTCAAGATTTAAAATTTCAAATGCCCCTAATTTGCATAATTTTAAACATCTTCATTTCTTTGTATAAAACGGTCAAACTCCTTGTATGGAGGTAAAATCATGCCAAGTTTGGAGTTTCTATGTATACTAGTGTTCGAGAAACGTGTCGGACAAATTTGCCGGTAAAGAAGAAAGAAGAAAGAAAGACAGAACTAGGAAAGATGATTTGCTGCATAGCAAATCAGTGTGTGTGTCTTCAAAGCATATAAGTATGGCAATGTACAACTATTCCATAACACAGGAGCAGAAGTTGGAATGGTATCTCTATGTATTATAGCTGTGAAGTTATTCAAGATTTAAATTTTCTAATGGTGCTATGTAGCATATTTTAAATTGCTGCGATTTTTATCCTTTGGTACTTCACATTCCATTAAGCTTATGGCTGCATGCAAATTTCAAAGTCCAAATGACCTTGACCTTTGACCTTTATAGGTCACATGTAAATTGCAGTGTTACAATACCCACAATTTAAGCCAAACATGAAACAAATCGGATGAAAATTGACCAAGTTATGACAAGATGAAACTTTCAAAGGGCCAATGACCTTGACCACCTGCCTCTTTGAGGTTATATGTTCTTATAAAAATGTCCAGTGTACCAATACCTACAATTTGAGACCAACATGATTAGAATTGGATGGAGATTGGCCAAGTTATGACTGGATGAAACTTTCAAAGGTCCGCGTGACCTTGACCTTTGAACTTTAGAGGTCACATGTAAACTTAAAAAATGTGTAAGGTTACAATAGCTACAATTTGAGCCCAACATCATCAAAATTGGATAAAAATTGACCAAGTTATGGTTAGAAGAAAGCCACTATCGAAAGTGGCCTCTGACCTTGAAATGACCTTTGACCTTGGGATGACCTCTACCTGAAGTGAACCTGGACCTCAAAAATGACATTTTGGCTGAAAATTGACCTGTGACCTTGATATGACCTTTGACCTTGACATGACCTTGACATCTGAGATGACCTTCACCTTGCTATGATCGAACTCCTATACACTCGGAACCACATCTACTATAGTATATAAGATATTGAAGATTTAAAGCTTTAATTAGCCCTCATTTGCATAATTTTGAAAAGCATGACCACTCATTATAAAAAGGCCAGACTCTATCCATAGAAGTATATTTGTGCCAAGTTTGGAGTTTCTACATATAATACTTTTCAAATGAAATGTCGGACGAATTTGCCTGTATAAGAAAGAAAGAAAGAAAGAAAGAAAGAAAGAAAGAAAGAAAGAAGAAAGAAAGAAAGAATTCCTAGTAAAACAGAAAAGTGTGTGCTGACACACGCACTTTAATTCAGGAAAAACAAAAAAGTGGGTGTTGACACACACATTTTAAATATCCCTTGAACACTGAACTATTAGAGTTGAATTTACACCTGGGGCCATTAAGTGACACACAGTGCTCAGTAGACGCCATGAACTTAGGGCAGAAGAAAATGTAATGCTTTGCCTTTTGAAGGATGGGAGTATGTACACGTTGAGGCTGAAGGGACATTGACACGATGTAGATGGGCGTTTACTGTGGAGAAATTAAGACGTACATGTGGCAGCGTGTGGCATATGGTTAGGAAAAGACTACCATGTTTGAAGTATGAGGGCTTTCTGTCAACATTCAAAACAAGTAAATTTAATTTAGATTTAAACTGCAACAGGGTATCAGTGTCGCGAGCAACAACCGGGAAGCCATTCCATAAGTTAAAGTACAGGGGAGAAATGACTGGCTGAAGCGATTGGCGGTAAACCTAATTTGGCGTAATTCAGCGCAATATTCAATAGGCTTCCAGAAGTGAATGCAGCATCGTGAGGAACCAGATCATGCAGACATTGTGGAGTCACCTATTATACCTTTTAAAGAAAAGAATAAGTTTACAGTGTTTCCCCGGTTTGACAAAGTTTGCCATCGAAGCTCTTCAAGAAGTAAGACACGTGTAATGTATTTAGTTGCGCCGAGGCAGATCCTGGCTGCCTCATACTACACAGCTTGTATAGGTTGTGACAGGTTTGCAGTGCAATTGTCAAACAGGACACATACTCGAGAATTGGACGAATCATAGAAGTTTACAACCTTATGAGAGTCTGGCGAGAGAGTTTGTATTTAAGTCTGCGTAGAAGAGCAAGCCGCTGACTGCCTTTATTCACAATGCGTGTTATATGCTGGCAGCATGACAGATTGCTAGATAGTGTAACTCCAAGATGTACATGTTTCGTAGCTTCAGGTATCGCTGTGTTTCCACGGAGCGGGGATGGATAATCTGGCTTGTTTCGTTTAGATGAAAAGATAACAGAAATTATTTACTTGCATTAAATGTCATCTGCTAGAGCTTTCCCCAAAGATGGACCTGTACAAGGTTAGAATTAAGGCTTTCAGTTGTGGCGGTTTTCTCGTGGATAATTTTAACGAATACTAGTATCATCCGCGAATAAGCTGTCACAGGTCATGTCATCAATGATGTCGTTTATGTAAACGAGGAAAAGTAGGGGCCGAGGAGGGAAACCTAGGGCACTCCGGCCTCTATGGGGAACCAAGAGGAGGTCTGTCCTCCAAGAGTAACGCGTTGAAGTCGGTTTGAAAAGTAGCTTTCTATAAATCGCATAACAGAATCTTCAAAGCCCAATTGTTTCAGTTTAAAAAGTAGACTAGCGTGCCAAACTCTATCAAAGCCCTTGGATATGTCCAGGAAAACCACACGAGCCTCATGGCCCAACTCAGGTCCACTGTAAATGGTATGAAGTATACTAACAAGTAGACTTATAGTGGAATCGTTTTGCTTGAAACCAGAGTTTTTGGCAGATAGTAAAATGGCTGAAGTTAGATACTCATGGAAGATGTTATAGACTAAACGCTCAAGCCCTTTATATATATTACAGAGGAGAGAAATTGGCCTATAGTTTTCCTTTGACTCTTTATTACTTTTTATTTTAACGGGACACGCGTTGAACCTCTTGCAAGGATCTGGGAAACATGAGTTGGATATATAGCGATTGAATAGATCAATAAGAGAACGTGAGATTGAAGGGGCACGGTATTTGAGAAGGGTGTTACCTATGCCGTCAGGACCACAGGCAGGACTAGTTTTCAGAGACTGAAGAATCTTTTCCACCGCATGTACTCGTACATGAAGCATAGACAGGCGGGCCGGATTCCGTTAGGCAAAGTTGGGCAAGGGCAAATGGTTATCATCATGCGGAATCTTGCACAGATCAGCAAAATAGCCTACTTGTTGAATGTCTTTCTACTTTTCTATGTCGGATGAAATGTTCTTTCCATCGTCAGTAAGAATTGTAATATTTTGATAGAGTTTGTGGCCGAGGATAGAGTTACTGAGGTTCCACCATCTTTCAGGGTTAATCTCTCTTGAGTCTAGTTCAGTACAGAGTTTAGTAAAGTAAAGACGAATAGAGTTTTTAATATTGTTCATTGTAAGATTTCGTTTATAGAAACTGGAAGAGACGAGACGTTCAATATTTTCGGTAGTGAAGAGCGTGTGGGGTCGAGGCTTTTGTGTCAGAAGAGCGTGTGGGGTCGACGCTTTTGTGTCAGACACTTATACTCATTGCAGACGCAATTGCACTGCACTATTAACCTCAGGTAATCCAAGGCTCGTCCCTGAGTCGAATGGTAACCTCGCGGAACGGAATGAACTGCTTACAAGTGTTGAAGAAGTCTGACCAGTATGACACATTGTCATTTAGGGAGTCGAATACAGTAAGAGCAGTGTACCAGAGAGCATTGTGGAGTACATTGTTCAAGTTATCAAACTCTGATCCCTTAAAGTTTCAGACAGAGCGTTTGAAGGGGCGATCCTTGTAATGAGTCACAGAGAAAGAGCAAAACACTACGGAATGATGTGACAAGGAGATAGGAGGGAGTATGCCGGAGTTTAGAATATAGCCAGGGGGGTCAGTTATCAATGGGTCCACCAGGTTAACAGACTACACACGAGTAAGTTCAGATATGAATTGGTGTAGGTTGATTTGTACTGAGAGATCAAAGAGGCACTGTCCGAGTTTATTAACAGTGAGACGAAAATCCCAACTTTAACAGCAATCGTTAAAATTACCTATTAAAAGAAGTATCCTAGGGTTAAGTTCTATAGCAGACGAGATGGAGGGAGATAGACTGCTCAGAAAAAGGTCTCTCTCTCACTCTCTCTCTCTCTCTCTCTCTCTCTCTCTCTCTCTCTCTCTCTCTCTCTCTCTCTCTCTCTCTCTCTCTCTCTATCTGTGGCAGATTTGCCTGGTGAACGATAATACACGCCTAAGATCAGTTAACCAGAAGGGACAGTAATTGCAGCCCACATGCATTCACTACTGGGAGTCTTCAGCTCCACACATCTTAAACAGGTAGATTGTCTTTTACATACAGGGCAACCCTCCCCCCAAACCAGTTTTGCGATCCTTAAGTGACGGGGTTTAAAAGCCTTCAATTGTAATAAAGCATCAAGGTACATTTTATCTAGCCACGTTTGGAAAATGTAGTAACTTCAAATTTTCAGACTCCGCCAAGACACTTATTTCTTCAAGTTTGCCATCAGATTTTAGGCTTCTTACGCTGGCATGGCACACAGAAAACTTGTTGAGAACAAGATTATCGACAGGGCCAGGGTTTCGATGAATGCTCATATAAAGAGCCTTAAGAAAAGAAACCATCACATGTCCCAAACTATGCAGACATTCGGTAAGTAATACTGCGGAAAGGACTAAAAGGAAAATAAGGGAGAGGATTAAAGTATAATCGTGACATGTATACTTAGAAGTGTTGGCAGATATAGACCGTAACATAAAGCCATCTTTGTTGTGAAATAATCCTACCACAGCCCTATATTGATACAAACAGATGCCCATGAGGGAATATCATGCTGAGGAAATGTCTGTCGCTGAATAATGTGTGACGCAACAGAAAACAAATGCATTCTTGATAACAAAAGCCCAATAAGTATGTAACATTGTATACTGGAGAAGGTAGTCTTCCATAAAACATGTAAGGTAACATCAACAAAAGCACAAAAGAGTGCAAAAAACAAAAAAAATGTACAGACATAGCAACAAAAAAGAGCGAGACCATCATATTCACATTGTTCATGAAAAGTTCAGCTTTAGATAAGGGAAAGGATGTACGTCTGACGTTTTTGGATGTATCTAAGGCCTTTGACAGGGTATAGCATAGAGACCTCATTCTGAGCTTGAACAATACGGTATCTGTGATCCCCTCTTGTCTTGGATCAAGTCTTATATCTCAAACAGAAATGACAGAGTAGTGTTAGATGGAGCTTCTTCAAGCTGGGTAAGAATAGAATCTGGTGTTCCCCAAGGAAGTGTCTTGGGACCCCTAATGTTCCTGGTATTCATACACCCTATTCAAAAGTCCCTGCCATATTTGGAACACTACTGACCTCTGGTGAGATACACCATAATGAGGCTGTGGTGGACACCAGCCAAGTCCCCATTCATTTGCATGTTGAATTTGCTTACTTTGCTAGCTCATATCTATTATTAAAGATACTTTTGAATATAACCACTGTGTTATTCTGTGAGGAAAGCTCTAGGACTACAGCATAAGGGGAAAATCCGCTGAAATCTCAATGCAATATTAATACCCTGTACAGTTGGACCCAAAGCCAGAATAGCTGAGTTGACTCTTTATAAACCCTAGGAATTTCCAGCAGCAACAGTTTAATAAAATATGGTTTTTAAGGATATGTAATTCGCAGTTACAGGTATATTCATTCTAAAGCTTAATTGACTTGTTAATGGAGCAAACTGATCAGTGGAAATCTAAATTTTTAATCAGGACTAAAAAGAATTCCAATGAAACTTGAGTTTTGGACCATGTTATACACACACACACACACACACACACACACACACCCACACACACACACACACACACATATATATATATATATATATATATATATATATATATATATATATATACATACATATATATATATATATATATATATATATATATATATATATATATATATATATATATATATATATATACATATATATTGATGTCCCAGGTAGTACAAATTACATGCCCAAAGGAATGACTGATTCTCAAATATGAATTTAGCAGATTACGTTTTATGATAGAATGGTATTAAACATGTTGCCATGACAACTTAGTTCATATTAACAGACTACATCACAGTAACTTTTGCAAAAATGGATCTAACACTGAAGGCTTGTTTTTCCTTCACTGTTGTAGTCCTAGAGTTGTCCTAACTGGATAACACAATGGATGTATTCAAAAGTCTTTTAAATGATAGCTATAAGCTAGGTAAGCATATTTATGTGAGTGAATGGGGACTTGATTTGGTTTCCACCCCAGCCTCCTTCTGGTTAAAAGTGTTCCAAATGTGACAGGGACTTTGAATAGGGTTTATAAATGATTTGGTTGAAGATATAACATGCAAAACTTACCTATTTGCGGATGACACTTCTTTGATGGAAATAGTGGAATATCCTGACTTAACAGCAATCAGATTAAATGAAAATTTATTTGTCGTTCAACAATGGGGTAAAAAAGGATAAGCGATTTTAAGCCTGGCAAAACCTAGGAAATGGTTATATCCACTAAATCCAAAAGCAAACCGTCCAGATTTAAAGTCACATCAGATCAGCGCCACTCGTTTGGGGAGAACAAGGAAATGTTATTGTATGTACACGTTACCACTGAAAGCGCTTGAAAGTATTTACATAATATCCATCAGACCGATTTTTGAATGCCAGTGTGCATCTCCCATTATTGACGGCTGTTCAGTGAAATACAGAGCAAAGTTAGAATCCATGCAGTATAGAGCTACGTTATTTGTATCAGATGCCTTGAGGAATTCAAGTCAAACAAAAAATCAGGATTGCCTTGGATGGCCGAGTCTGGCAGTCAGACGAAATTAAATATTGTGAACTTCTTCATTTCAAATTAGTCAAATTGCTTTGCCCTGCTTATATGTGTGAACTATTACCTACGCAAAATACAGATAGGCATAACTATATGTTATGGAACAATAGAAGATTTGCATATTAAGTTCCGGCCCCAACTGCATACCTGATTACCTTGTCTCGCTTGGTGATATAATGTGAGATATGGCGAGATACGGGTCGGTACATGCAGGGACAACCGGGATATTACTATTACTGATATTTTGGATATATTGAAAACTTATTGAAGGCACATGGAAATTTGTCTTATATATCGCGCGGGAAGTACTAGAAGAATATCAGTTTGGTATTTGTAAACTTAAATTTCTCACAAAATACTCATTTTGTGGGAAATGGGCATATGGCCTGTCTGTGACAGTGATGCGACCCGCACGTCCCCCGTGATCGCCAGGCGTCAATCCCGTGCTTTGTGGCGGGATACAAATCGCCCGAAATTTCGGCAAAAAAAAAATGTTTTTTGATCTTTGGATGGATGAATATCTTACGTATCTGTCATGTTAAAATCAAATTTCTGCCGAAATTGCAAATCAGAGAAAAACCAGGGTATTTAGTAGAGCTTCTTACTGAGCATTGACAGTAACGCCGACCGTGTTTATTGTGGGTGTGAAGGGGATGGGCTTGAGAAAGTGGTCACAGGATCGGCCATGGCAACAGATCGTTTAAAAATGGCCACCGCTGTATCCACTCTATCTGATGATGCTGATGCATCAGCGCCGTGCTTTCCAATCATATGGTCATACATTTATGCATTAGGTAGTTCTTGTTACATGTAATTTGTTGTTTTATTTATGTTATCTCGAGTTTTTCACATTTAATCCCAAGAAAAGTGTTGAAGACAGGCCGTGCAATCAGCCGAGATCATGACATGACTGCACGTCCTAATCCGACTTTAAAGGCATTGCTGTTTTAACGCCGTCTTTCATAACCGAAGTGGCAGCGATTGTTTTCTTACCCAAAGAAATCATTAGTTCTAATCAGATTGAACAATTCATCCACAAGTTCTCTTACATTTACATTCAACAAAAAATTAAAGCATTTGTATAAACTGTATCTGAAGTTCTTGCGAACTCAGAACCCGCACTTGCGACTTGGTTATTGCATTGGTGGTCTCATCTTAGTACGTTCGTCAGGAGTTGTATCACTAAACTAGTATAATTTTTTTAGTTTAAACATATTTATTTCAACTGGATCGCCCAATAGTACATCGACATGTCACTAATCAGGGGGGGGGGGTGTTCCAGAACATGGAGTGACACACAAAATGTATATTACAAAACACATAGGACAAAACATGAATAAAGTTACCCAATTAACAAATAAGCTGTACACGTTTCAGATTTGTACCCCGCATACAGGAATCAAAATAAAAAGTCACCAAGATGCAAAACAAAGAACGATACTTTACTACAGGTAGAATGCACACACACACACACACACACACACACACATATATATATATATATATATATATATATATATATATATATATATATATATATATATATATATATATATATATATATATACTCAGACTCAGACATAGTTTCATTTGACTGATTACAAAATCATATAGGCAGATGATACCAATACAAAATTGAAAACAAATATATGACTTACATATAGGAACGGAAGAAGGTATTTCAAGACAAAAAGTCAGGATGAACCCCGCTAAGGATATTCAATCCGCTATCGCGGGGGCCACCTTTGGGTATGGTTACATGAAGTGTGAATATATTTATATAGTCGTTAACATTATACAAAAACTGAAGTACAAATGAAAGTCAATCAAATATTAACCATAATATTTCACAAAGAAACTGAGGTGCAAAATGTAAGTCAATCAATTATAATTACAGACAAAACAATTTGCTATGGTGCAGATTTCAGGGTACTTATTGATAAGGAAATTTTTTATATAATTGGAGAAACCATAGTATGAATGGGTTGTGACTTTTTCTTTAATATTTGGTGGCAACTCTTTTAGAATTTCAGGGATGTAATAACGAATACAGTTCTTGGTGGAGGCTTTTAAAGGGAGGGGATGACAAGGAATGTGTCGATGTCGGGTGTTATGCGTATGGGTAATTGGTAAGGGAGCAAACATATTATCAAAGTATCTAGGCAACTGATTTTGGTTATATCTATGGTAGAATTTCAGTGCTTTTAGATTTAATAGATCTTGGACCTTTAGCAAGTTAAATTGTTTAAAAATGGGTTCCGTATGCGCATAGTAGGTTGAAGAACTTACAAGGCGGACTGCTTTCTTTTGTAATGTTACAACTCGATCACATGAATGGCCCCGAGCAAGAATAGAATAGTTAAGGTGTGGCAGGAACAAAGAGTTATAAATGAGCAAGAGACCTGAAGTGGGTAAATAATTGTGAAGTCTTTTTAGTGTACCTATTATACGAGAGAGTTTAGTTGATATTTTATTAATATGGGCTTTCCAGTTAAGATTTTCATGTATCATGAGTCCCAGGAAGTCAAATTCGGTTGTTCTTTCTATGGGAATGTTATTAATTGATAGATTAATGTTTAAATTAAGCTTACGTTGTGGAAAATGGAAGATCATGTATCTGGTTTTGGAAACATTTAAGGATAGTTTATTTGCTACAAGCCAGCTGTGTACTTTGTCTAGCTCGAAATTAATATTTGCTGAGAGATTTTCATTATTAGATCCACTGTTGAAATGAAAGGAGCATAGAGAGTTTATGAGGGTTGTGTCGTCGGCATAGAGAATAGCAGTAAATTTTGAGGAGGCCAGATAAATATCATTTATATATATAATGAAAAGAAGGGGACCTAAAATGGAACCCTGTGGTACGCCTGTAGCAATAGGTAATGATTCAGATTGCACACCATCGTACTAGACAAATTGAAGTCTATTAGTCAAGTAGCTTTTAAACCAATTTAAAGCAGTGCCACGTATTCCATAGTAGTTTAATTTATGAAGGAGAGTGCCATGATCCAAGGTATCAAATGCCTTTGACAGGTCAAGATAGATGCTTATGGGTATTTTTCCCGAATCAAGAAGTTGGTAGGTTCTGTCTATGAATTCAAGTGCGGCTGTTTCTGTAGAGTGTAACTGTTTGAAACCATGTTGACTGTTATAAAACAAATTGTTTGAAGTGAAAAAATCATATAATTGACGATAGACAGCTTTTTCAAAGACTTTTGAGAGCGCGGGAAGGAGTGAGATTGGTCTATAATTCTCAAAACTGGCACTATCCCTTTTTTTATACACAGGTATCACTTTTGCTAACTTTAACTTATCAGGGAAAATGCCAGTGACTAACGACTGGTTAATGATGAGCGTCAGAGGTTGAACTAAAGTATTATTAATGCCTTTGAGAAGTTTCATAGATAATAAATCGTGACGTTTGTGTGCCATCCACTTTGAAAAACTGTGGGAAATCTTTTTTCTTTTTATTTATACTGAGAATTGACCTGATAGTGTCCCATGTCTTCTTGGTGTTTTTTTTGAATTTATCAAATTGGTAATTGTAATAGTTTTGCTTACATTGACAAATAGTTTTATCCAGGATGCACTTATAAGTCTTTATGTTCAGTTTTACATATATATATATACATATATATATATATATATATATATATATATATATATATATATATATATATATATATATATATATATATATATATATATATATATATATATATATATATATATATATATATATATACACTGTTCACAATAATACAGCCCAGCGGTAGGAAATTTCATATAGGACACTTGAGAAATAAATTTGTACCACCAGATGGCGCAGACACAGTAAGAAGCCAAATTTGCGGGTCGTATGAAAATACTCTTTTTTCAAGAATTTTGCAAGCCGAGCACTCATAAAATGTGAGTATAGAGTCATTGACACCTGGTGAACGTGTTGCATCAATCTACTGCAAGTGTTAGGTCTAAGAACCTGTTTTTGTGACATTCCTGATCGTGACACGTTGTTGAGATCTGCATTGACTCTGGTGTTGCGTAACATTATCATGGCCGGTATTGAAGAGGGCAACAGAGAAATAGATATTGGTACATTAATCAGATCTTCATTGGATACAGTGTATAGCCTGCAAACTAGTGATGAGACTGCTGATACTGGCGGGTCTACCTTACATTCAATTTCTGAGGAAGGTTGTGTTACTGAGCCTAATAAATCCAGGGAAGATCTTTCTGAGAATACTCTGTCATAACGGATAGTCAGAGTTCAACAAAACAATAATCAATGGTAAGTACACATATGTTATTGCTGGAGTAAATATTACAAACAGTTCGTAGAAAGTAAAATAAGAAGTGTTCGAGGTTTGTAGGAGCCAGGGGCGGCTAGCCGAGGTCACTGGTGGTGCGGACAAGATGGGTCCTGGTGCGACCACAACATGTTGCCATCTGTGTTTTTCATATTTGTACTTCTACTTCATTATTCCAGAACAGTGGTAGTTTGGCACCTTACTGGCATAATTCGGTATGGCCCGGATGAGGATTTCCCTGGCAACCAACTGAGATACATGAGTCTATTGAATAATTTTGACTCAGTTGGTTTCTTATTTTTGTATATCGCATTTTTGTTGTTCTCGTTTTCACGACCAGTTGTACAAACTAAGGATATTTTTGTGCTTCCTAGTGTTGTGAAGAACATTGCACATGACATCTTAAATTTTATGTCGGTTTCAAGATTATATATTTTACATCTTTGGTCTGTAATTTATGTCTCTTTTACATGTGTATGTGTTGAGGCTCCTCTTGCTTGTTTACCTAGTGTGTTTGCCATGTTTTATTATTACTATTCAATACTGATAACCAGCCACGATTTTGGTCAACCCCTGTGTCAGCCTATAGTCTTCAATCAGCTCATTACATATTTGAACTTTGCATTTGTGTACTACATATTATTTGACATCATATGGTTAAAAGCAACAATAATTTTTCAGTTTGTGATACATTATGGTATTCGCATAGTTTACCTGTGGTCTGTCGATTTTATACTGTATGTAGCTGTACCGGTCGCCGTGCCGGTTTGCCTGTGTACACCCATCACATCCACTACTTGGGTCAATAATTATTCCCTATCTCTCACTTATTTTTACGCATTATTTTACGTGACATCTGCCTGGACTTCTGTTTACTTGTATCCTGCGAAGTTGCGACGTAACATTTCTTTGCTGTTTTGGATATACTACATTTCACTTGAAAGATTCCACGTTAAAAATATCGTGTACTTCCTAGCTGTTTTTCCATTTTTGATTTTGTTAGCTGGTGATGTTCACCAAAATCCTGGGCCTGACGTCAATTTCAGGCTATCTCCATTTGCCATGCAAATATACGAAGTTTATCGCAAGAGAAACTCAGTTTCATTCAGTCTGACTTGTCCCATGACTTTGACATTATAGCCTCATCTGACACATTTTTATCTAAACTAGGCAAAATTAATAACCCTCCACTAAAAGCAATTCTTATATAAAAAAAACGCACACATATTTTGAATATATTCAATGTTTCTTTTATTCTGTATACGCTTTAGAGTAGATCTGTAGAGGAAATTCTGATCAAATGAAGTTACGCTTCATTGCACAGTGTCAATAAGCAGACAAAGTCTGAATCACAAGTTCGCAAGAGTACATGTAGAGCGCTCAAACATGCATATGAACTGAGTGCAGAGTCCCATCAGAAGTTATCACAGATGGTGCTTGGTTGCATCAAAAGTTATCACAGACTGTACTTAAAGTTAAGGCATTTTCTGAGTTCGATAGAGCAGAAATTGACTAATCACTGTGTCACATAAAGCACCTTTAAATGTCCATTCAATAGGATGTGTAGCCACCATGGTTGTCAATGCACTGTTGGCAGCGTTTTCGCATGCTGTAGACGAGCTTTCTCACAAGTGCCTGAGGTATACTGTCCCACTCCTCCAGAAGATAATGCCGTAGATCTGCGAAGTGTGAGTTAGGACCCATCTTCTGGTACACATTTCTTTTCATATGGCTCCACATGTGCTCAATCGGGTTGAGGTCAGGTGAGCATGCTGGCCATTCCATCACCTCAACACTCTCACTATCCAGGTAATCACGAATCACAGCTGAAACATGTGGCCTGGCATTGTCGTGCATCAGCATGAAGTTGTCTCCAATGGCACCCGCATATGTATTAACATGAGGTTCCAGGACATCCGTTATGTACCGTCTGCTTGTCATTGTTCCTTCCATGATGACGAGGTCTGTCTTGCCATTAGCAGAGATGCCCGCCCACACCATGATGCTGCCCCCTCCGTATGCAACTGTGGGCTGAACACAACAAGCAGCGTGTCTCTTCCCTCGCCGTCTCCATGCACGAACACGTCCATCACTTCTGTGGAGGGAAAAGCGACACTCATCAATGAAGAGAACATTGCTCCATCCTGCATGTGTTGTATGGACATGTTCTCTTAGTATTCATGGATGTGAGCAAGGCTTTTGATAAAGTATGGCATTCTGCATTACTCCATAAACTTGAGAAAAATGGTATATCTGGTAAATTGTTAGCTTGGTTTCGCAGCTATCTGTCAGAGCGACTACAACGTGTGCTCATTAAAGGTCATAGCTCCACCTGGGGCACAATCAATGCTGGGGTTCCTCAAGGCTGTGTCCTTGGTCCCCTGTTATTTCTCATCTTTATTAACGATATCCTAGATATCGTAAACTCTAATATTAAATTATTTGCTGACGATACTTCACTTTACTTGGCAGTGGATAACCCCCAGTCGGCAACCGACATTTTGAATACTGACTTATCATCACTAGATGATTGGTCCAAACAGTGGCTGGTCTTGTTTAATGCCGTCAAAACTCACAGTATGATTGTGACGTGCAAAGCACCCCCAATACCATACCCGCCCCTTCTGTTTCAAAATCATCAGCTCGTGGATGTCTCTCACCATAAACACCTAGAAATAACCCTTAATAGTGATTTAACATGGGATCTTCATATTGTTAGGTTTTTCCCCTAATAAAAATGAGGACTGCTATCAGGTCCATCCCACAGCCTGTCACCAGTGTTAGGTTTTTCACCTAATGAATGAAGACTGTAGATCACTTTTCACCATTTATTCTGCAGATCTCAAAACATGTAACAAGTTGACAACAAAGTGCTGATAGTGCTTCAGTGCTGTCACATCTAAGTCTGGTCTCTACTGTATGTGCCTGCCTGACTGTGCCTCTCTGGCTTCAGCTGACCACTGAACATCCAATACTATACTGCTATGCTGGGGGAAGGCATCCCTTATATACCCAAGCTGCGCCCGACCTCTGCGCCCTACCCCTGCGCCCGAGGACCATCTGGGTGGCTGGCAGGCTGCGCCCGACCTCTGCGCCCGACCCCTGCACCCGACCCCTGCACCCGAGAACCATCTGGGTGGCTGGGAGGCTGCGCCCGACCTCTGAGCCCAACCCCTGCACCCGAGAACCATCTGGGTGCGCCCGAGGACCATCTGGGTGTCTGGCAGGCAGCCAAGTAAACAAAGCTCCCCCCCCCCAGCTCAGTCTTCTGTGGGATTTCCATGACCTTTGCACCCGACCCCTGCGCCCGAGAACCATCTGGATGGCTGGCAGACACCCAAGTAAACAAAGCACTCCCCAGCCTTCTGTGGGGTTTCCCCAAGGTTCCCAGGGGATAACCCAATTACTGCTACTGCATAACTCCCTGGCCTATAGCTTCCCTGGCACACATAAACAACCCACCTATAAACTATGCTCTGGCTATGTTATGAATAATCACTCACACTGAAGTGTATAAAATTTTAGCAAAAATTCCTCACTATCAATCAAATTGTACAAAAAGCCTATAAATTGATAAACATCCTTAAATGTTTGCAATTTCCCCTGGACAAGAAAACTCTTGAAGTTATTTATATATCCTTCATTCGTCCGTTATTAGAGTATGGTAGTCCCATATGGGATGGGTGTACACAGGCCGATGCTGATAGGTTGGAATCAATTCAGTTGGCTGCAGCCCGGTAATCACTGGTGCGATGAAAGGTACTTCAATATCTAAACTCTACGAGGAAATCGGATGGGAAACACTTGCAGAACGAAGGGAAAAAGCTAAACTTTCTATCATGTACAAAATTGTTAATAACCTGACTCCTTCGTATTTGCGTGATCTTCTTCCTGATGCTCCTCCCTGAGCTGCGAATCATGATACCCGTAATCGACCAAACATTTATCCCTTTCGCGCAAGAACATCCCTTTATGATAAGTCATTCTTCCCATCCACTGTTCGACTGTGGAACCAGTTACCCTGTGACATACGTAATGCCAGTTCACTTGGCCAGTTCAAGTCAAAATTAAACCCTATTCCCAAACAACCCATCCAATATTTAGAACTTTTGTATTTTGGCAAGCGTTCTACTGCGATCAAGCATACAAGATTGCGCCTGGGCTGCAGTCGTCTCAATTCGCATCTGTTTAAAATTGGCGTCGTTGACTCGCCTCTCTGCTCGTGTGGTATAGGTATCGAAGACATCTTGCATTACTTTTTTACATGTCCTTTATACCAAAATTTTAGGGTTGACCTCAGCAGTAAAATTATGCCAATAGCACCGTTTACGACAGCAACTATTCTTTATGGTAACAAAAACTGTTCTCTCGATGATAACTACATATTTTTGCAGCAGTACACGAATACATTGAGCAAACTGAGAGACTGTAAGTTCTCTCCTGTTAGTGCTGGTAGCCTTTACATTAGCTGCAGTTTTAAATAGCACTAACTCCTGCCCCACTCTCTGTCCCTGTCTCTCTTTTGTATGTTTCTGTGTTGACTCGTACGTCCTGTTTATCCGTTGTCTTTTTCTCTGCGAGAGGGGTTAATATAGGGTTTCCCTGTTCCCTAATCGCTTTAGAAAGAATAAAATATGTTTAAATCAAATAAATTTGTGTAAGTCAGCCACTAACTCCATTGACATACCTGCTTATGTATAACAGAGCTAAAATATGAAGCGTCGTGTGTCTACGATATATCTGTGGAAAGCATCACAAATTTGTATGTTGAGGGGAATGGACAATTCGTCGCTCCCAAAGAGAAGGATATGAGCTAGTCTGTCACTCGCTGTGTGTATAATCAGATTCGGGTGGACGCCGGGAGCAATAATGGGGATGACGGAGTTGTGAAGTTTAATTCTGTAAGTTGAATACTTTGGACAAAAGAACAGAAAATGTTGCAAGTCTTCAGTGGGGTAGGAACAGGAACATGTAGGTTATGGGATGATGTTTACCTTAAAGAGATCAAAGTTAAGTCTTGAGAATCCAAGACGAATCTTGGTATGACAAATGTTGGCCAATCTGTGTCCTTGAGTATAGTGAATCAATCGGTCTCAAAATGCCTAGAGTTAGGAAGGAAAAATCGGCGACGCAGCCAGCAACAGATGCTACCACGCAACAAAAGATTCTGGTAAACAGAATGACTGAGCTTGGATATGTACAATTCAGATATCATAGTAGCGTCCGACCCGCTAACCCGGTCCCAAAACCTTATCAATTAGCCTGACTAATCGGGTGACAATATGATCAAATATACATTGTAATTCGATATCGTTGTATTTGTTGTGGGTAAATAAAGGTACAACTTACTTCTGGCGACAAAATATCCCATTTTATTCGATCTTTTGAAAGTGCTATATATAGGTAATAGGAACCTACCTAATGAAACGTTACCATGTTGAACGGTATACTTACATAGAGCCTAAGCATAGAGGCCCACAGTCCAGTTATCTAGAAATTACTTTCAATTACTGAATAACCATATTGGTCCCATGTTATTGCCCCAACGCCCGTGGTTGAACTCTGAGTTTAGCCTGTGCCTTTTTGCTGGGTCCATCGGACATTTTAAAATTTTTTTCTTCCCATTGTGATTGCCAATTTGTCTAGTATATGTACTTTCCTTTACATCCAACACTCAACTGTCATATGCTCATAGAATGTACAATCATATAAAACACTTGCCATGCTTTGAAGATAAGTTGTTATTTTTTTTTTTTCACAAAGCCTTCAAAACTACGGCAAGTAAGCTGTGATATCAATGCTATTGAAATGTAGCTATTGAAATGTGGCGCGCCGACGTCAAGCAGAGACCACGCGACGATGATTGGCATTCGCGTCACCGCGATTAGCCAATCAGAATGAAGCGTACCAAAGCGGCACGTTTGGCAGGGAAGCCATGTTCTGTGATCTAATCGCAAATAGCAAATAAATAACGCGATAAAGCTCTTCAGAAGTACATGGATGATGAAATAAAGTGCAGGCATATATGGCAATACATGAGTGACAGTTATCATGTTTGTTCAAACATACTCTGAACTCTAACTATGCAAAAATCTATGAGTGTTTGAGTAAAATTGCGTGAGTTATTGTTCTCAGACCTGGTTCAAAGATGACGAGTGAACCTTTGATTGCCGTTCATGAAAAAGATGAAAGGCCATTTACTCGAACTCGCTATTTATTTTGCAAAAACTTACCGACCAACTTCCTTCAAATAAACGGGGCTGGAAAGGTAATTGTGTAGAGTTTAGAAGTGTCCTTTCATTTTTCTCTACGCCTACTAGTTGGTTTTTAATCTTGTATAGAATATTAATGCACAATGCATTCAGCTGATTAAGTGGTGCCCCCGTGTTTGAATGCCTGCACTTACGCAAATGAAATTTTTAGTTTAAACATATATTTTCCCTGGATTACCCAATAGTACATAAAATATAACTAATCTAGGGGTTCTCCAGACACGGAGGCGTACAAAATGATATATATGCAAGACGCATAGGACAATACAATGTACAAACATGGGACTATTCACTCTGGTAGACATGCTGTAATACAATTAAACAACAAAAACAATATTTAACATTCCAATCCATACAGCCAAATAAAAGGACACCTTTGAATTTTGATATATTGCCAATAAAATTGCATACTTGTCACAAGTTTGTTGTATATATTTAAAAAGTTATTAGCCAAGAGCACTGGGGTCTGAGATAAACGACATGCTCTTTTGCTTCGTTTGTTTATTTAACAATTATAATCAGTATTGTCCCGATTTTTCCCTGACATATAGTTCAGAGCTAGGTAAATCCAAAAACGTGTACTTTTACTCTGTTCATGTGAACAGCTTAAAAATTACAGGGCCGTAAAGTTGTCCATGCCGATTTGCACCACATTTATATCTCGCTCCCTTGATATGCATGCTGCGTTTTCCAACAGAACTGTGGTACCTTATCAGCCAAATATTTTTTCAAAAGGATTTATTCCTTGGGCAACGTTTTTGTGGAATTCTTTGCCTTTGAATATACGTACAGCCCGTGACCACTTTTGTAAACCGTATCAAGAATCTTTTGTTTCCTGTCAGACCCGATCGTTTGAAACATGGCCCTCGCAGGCCAAACATACTGCTAAATCGATTAGGAGTTGATTTCAGTGCTTTGAACGCCCAATTTATTTTCTGGACGCTCATGTGACACCCAAGCGTGTGACTGCGGCTACCATGCCGAAACAACCTTACATTTCCTGTTGCACTGGCCACTCTTTACGTTACGCAGACAACACTTATGGCAAGGGTCAAAGTTGATCGCTACCAGTTTGATCAGACGGCCAAATTGATTTCGACATATTGTCATCATGGCCATTCAGACAGTCGCCGATTTTAACCTCCGACGAAGTGAATATACGGCGAAGTTGATTTCGACAAATTGTCCGATAACCTGCGTATATACACGAGGAGAAGACCTGCATTTGCCTTGGCTATTTGGGCGTGAGAACAGATGTTATATAGTTTGAAATTAATGTGCACATGAGTCGGTCTTTAATCCTTTCTAGTATAAATTTCCCAGCAAAATAAAATATGTAATATTTTATTTCGTGCGAGTGCAATAGCTATATTTATGAGCTATGTTCAAACAATAACATTGGATACGCAGCGCATCGATTTTATCTCTCTACAAACCAAGAAAAACTTGCACATTGCCAGCAATGACTCTTGTATTTTGTAGATTACTTTTTTTTCAGCAGGACACGGTAGGAGTGTACAGATTTAGCATCGCTACATGAATGCAGTTCTGTGAAAATATCACAATCCTGGTCACCTGTCCCCTCTCCCCATGTTTACCATGTTCTTCGTTTACTCATCTATATATTTTTGTAGCGTGCATTACATTGACTTATTTGGGCATGCAACAGTTCTTTTTAGAATGAACAAACAGACATATTTACCTTCTTGCACCATTAAACCTTCATTTCCGAAGTCCATTAACCCTTGATTTGTCGAAACGCTGTTTTTCATACGCTTGTGTTCGTCAATAAATTAACTGATCAGACATTAATAAACTGTCCACACTTAAGAAGTATAGCGTTTGCATGAATCGGAAATATTCTGCGAGACAAAAACAATATTATAATTGCGTTCAAACAGCTGTGGAAAAAAATCGGCCGATCCTTGTATGTTCGGGGTAAAGCGGATGTAGGAAATGCTTCGAATTTTTGTTGGTATGGTAGCTACGCTATTTTGTCGTTCAATATGACAAAAAGCCTACCTTTCATCCTTTTCCTTTTCAGGTAAGAGGTGACGTTCACTGTTTCTGTTTTGCTGTTCTTTTTCATCTATCTATCTATCTATCTATCTATCTATCTATCTATCTATCTATCTATCTATCTATCTATCTATCTATCTATCTATCCATCCATCCATCCATCCATCCATCCATCCATCCATCCATCCATCCATCCATCCATCCAGCCAGCCAGCCAGCCAGCCAGCCAGCCAGCCAGACACCCACCCACCCACCCACCCATCCATCCACCCACCCACCCACCCACCCACCCACCCATCCACCCACCCATCCATCCATCCATCCATCCATCCATCCATCCATCCATCTTTTTGTCTGTCTGTTTGTTTATCTATCTATGCTTTTCTATGTTTTTTCCTGAGAAGTGTTTGATTAAAACATTTGTGTGTTCTACTATTTTGCACTGAATCGCAATCGGGAAGCATCGAAAAGTTTGTAACAACCATCGCATAAAAAAGTTAAAAGAAACATATTTGTATTGAATCAAAACTTATAATAAGCAACTAAATATGATCATGTGCAAAAAAAATACCACCCATTAAAATTCTTCGACAAGTTACAAATATTTTTTGTCAAATGGCTATGCGTGAACGCAAGAATACACTTGTGATTAATCGTTTATCATCAGAAATTATTTTTCAATAATTATACACTTCCTATATTTGAAAAAAATGTCTTATATCTATAAACCAAGCAGGTTCAACTTTGTACAACTATCTAATTACGACTGGAATCAGCCTAAACACGAGAGAAAGTGGTTCAACTTACTTGATCTTTTGGAAGGGTCTGTGCAGCGCTGAAGTATATGGTCGCAAAGATCAGCCCAACAAATATATTCTTGCCTTTATTTGAATAGAAAAAGAAAGCAAGACATAAACAAGTCATAACAAAATGTGGAAATCTGTAGACATCCATAAACAATTTTCAGTTACCATCATTGGTTTAATTCGCGTTATACCAACTTTGTTCTTGACAACTGTATTATGTAAACTGCTGCGGGAGCAAGTATATTTACAGACACCCCCATATGTATATATGTATATATTATATATATATATATATATATATATATATATATATATATATATATATATATATATCTGTGTGTGTATGCAGGTCGACATACATTTGTGCGATGGAGACTGACTCTAAAAATTAACAGACTCCTTTCATGGTCCATATGAAACAAATGGTTTGCGTTCTTCATCTTTTTTAAAATGAGTAAAAAGAACGAAAACTGTGCAAAACTTTGTTGTATTGCATTGCGTTCTTGACAATTTGGCAAATGTCTACATACAGAGTAAAATTATAACTCATTAACCCGTATAAACGATCACAATTACGTCTAATATCAAAATATCAACCCAAACATAATCTTGTGGCATTATTCGAAAACCAAATTCATTAACCATGCCGTGGGACCTTGGTAATTAGTTCATCCAAATGTAAAAGCTTTACGTGAGTGCCACTTATGTGTCTGAGCTTAATATACATGTACCATTGAAAGCACTAGTCCATATATACCTCGCTTAAGTTACCAGTGTCTCGACTAAAATTGCACCTTCAGTTATTAAAAAAATATTCGGTACATCACCCATACCGTAGGCTTTCTCTTTTTCGAGTCTTTCAGTACATCTAATGATAATGTGTCACAATACTTGTAAGCCCCTTTGTGTGGCCAAATTTACTCACGGATCAGTTTGTCAACAATTTCACATAATTCGTGATTCACAGGACATGCATCATCACTCACCCAGCACTTCGTAAATTTCTTATGCAATCTTAATTAAGTGAGGGTACCTTATCATTAGGATCTAGAATTGATATGGGACATTTGTTATAATCATGTTAAAAATTTTGTCCACCATGTTGTAATTTGAAGGCTATAGCTATCATTTGTCTGTTTCTCTGCCCCCCCCCCCAAATTTTTTTTTTGGATTTCACGTTTGCCTGTCAAATACACATTTCAGAATTGACGAACTTACTCTGGTTTGTGATTTTTCTTACAGGCCCAATACCCATAAAATCAATGTACAGTCTTCATACTTTCAATAAGAGTATCGATTTCTTTGTCCCAAGTGTTCTGTTAAAACTGCGAAATGTCTTTTTTACGATAGCTTCCCCACCTAATTCTATTTATTTATTTATTTATTTATTTATTTATTTATTTATTTATTTATTTATTTATTTATTTATTTATTTATTTATTTATTTATTTATTTATTTATTTATTTATTTATTTGTTCATTCATTTATTTGGTTTTTTGTTTATTTATTTATTTATTTATTTATTTATTTATTTATTCATTCATTCATTTTTGGCTGAAGGTTCAGACGATGTTTCAGTTACACAATGAATTGTATCACAGTTCCATACAGCCAGGCCCTACGTCAGTTTGCTTCAGAAAAAAAAATATGTAATTTGCATATACACGTAAACATTACATCGCTTCCTGATGGTCACAAAGCATGACCAAACGTCTTTTGTCACCTTTTCCAAATAGGGGTGTTAACATGCTCAATGTTAAGCTAGGCTTGATTACTTGAACTGATCATTTGGTAACCGCTCACAGGCAGATAATCAACACAGACACACTGGTGTAACTTAACGTGTTTACTTCCGGATTTCGTTCATCACGTTGTCAATGTAAACAAACAGATAATGGGAGGTGTCACAGTAAAATAATTGACAATTTTCAAGAAATGCCTCTCTAATCTAATTGCTTTAAACAGAGATCAGAAAGTCAAAAAGGGAATTTCTGCGCAGACAAAATTTGTTTCGATGTTCAAGAGGATGTCACCAGCATGGGAAATGCGGTGCCATTTGGATACCCAGAAGTGTGCGAGTGTAGTTTCAAAGTCATTGGCCTGGCAGGGTTTCTTTCTCTCTTTCTTTTGAGAAGATCTTTCTCAAATTGATTACGAAAATGTGAAAAAAGCCTAGCTCATGATCGAAAATCCAAAAATTAACGGAGAGTCGCCAAAGGTTCACCTTTTTTAAAAGCAAACGGGAAGCATTTTTTGGAAGATGTAGAAAATGTAGACCGTTGATAGATGGACGACAGAAATAGACCCGTCCCATGAGATCAGCTAGCAAGCCACCTCAACTAAAAAAAAAGTCAAAGACTTAAAACCCACATGTACCAAACAAATTTGATTCAAAGATGTTTGAATACATTTTTTTTTCATGTACATAAGCAAGTTTCAAACTAGAGTGGCTGTTGAGTTCGTGATTACCAAGTTCATACTTTTGAACTGGTGTGTATCTGTCTTGACATATTTTGTCGATTTCGGAGATATAGAAAGACACCAATGAAGCCACAGGAAGAGACAACCCAAGGAAACCATGACGTCACTGCAGCTGTACAAACTGTTGACAGACGTTTTCTCTGCTAAACTTACTCCCACAACACTACGGTTACCTTCAAACTTGAAGGGGTTTTGCTTTATGCCATTGCCAGTGTTTCTTACTGCAATGATGACGGTTGTTACAGTTACAACATGATCTCTTTCTGAATGCCGCATCTGTTATTTGCACATTTTTGATGAAGTACATGACACGACACACGGCAGAACAGTGTCGGTACCACATTAGTTACCACCACGCACTCAGAATTGTCGACGCTAAGCTATAAACCAAGGGCAGTTAGAAGATATAGATCTGATATAGCCTACAATACGAAAGCATACCAGTAAGTGGACAAAGATCCATTCAGCTCAGAATGTTACTGAAATATAAAAACAGCAAAGCGAACAAAATAGCAAAAAAAAACAAACAAAAACAAAAGCAAAAACAAACAAAACAAAAAAACAAAAACAAAAAAAAACCAAAAACAAAAACAAACAAAAAAAAAATAACAACCCCCCCAAACTAACAAACAAAAAGCAAAACAAACACAAAAATGGACCAAAACACACCCCACCCCTTCATTCACGTCACGCTCTTCCATTGATCTCTGGTCCAGTCATCATATTCCTGATACCATTGTATCCGGCACCCGAATATCAGGCACACTTTCGCACCTTTGAGACTGTTATCTCATTTCAATGACATTTTGTTATTGTGCAGCCACTAAGGCATACTCTTAGTTATCTTGACCCGTAACATGACAGTCCAGGTGACATTCATATTTTCTGCAGCATAAAGAGCAGTCTGTGCTAAACCAATGGGGGGTGGGTGGGAGTGGGAGGCTGTTTATGGACAGTAACACACACACGCATACACGCACATCTATACATATATATTTGTATATATATATATATATATATATATATATATATATATATATATATATATATATATATAAAACACCAAATCAAAAATCAAGGTCGCACATCTGCAAATCTGCATTACATTTTTTTAGCTATTGACAAGATATACCTGAAGCTGTGAAAAATTGTAATGAAAACAAGGAATCTAGACATACCTGGTAATCCCATTTGCAGAAGTGGTTCCTCAACCTATGGATACGCTCTTTCAACTAATACCCGAAAAGCAAAGTTGCCCCACACCAAGTGGTGGTCAATCGCACTCTATGAATCATTAACAACGGGGAAGTTTTATTTCATCATCTTGATTGCATGCTTTGTCAATGGTTATGTGCTAGATCAGTGTCAAGTATTTTATTCATATTGACTTGACAAGAACGAATTTCCCAACTGTTTACATATATGAAACACTATTTTCACATTATTTGATAGGATTGACGCATGCGAGCTTTATGTATCTTATGCTCTGCATTTACTTTTGTAATAAGAGCAAATAATTATGTCTGGTTACCAACCCAGATATAATGTTTTTGTATGAGTTCTTTATTCTTTCTTTATTTCTTAATACCTTTCCGCCACATTTTGTGACACAGTTTTGTCAGGCATTATACAAGTTACAACATTGAGATTTTAAATACTATGAGACCCATAGCTGAAATTGTGCACCTGGTGTGGATTTATTGAAATGTATAAATTATTAAAGTTATGCGTAAAAATTTTTTAAAAAAATCCTATTTAGCTATTGGCTGAAAAAAAACAATGGTAGTTGTATTACCCAATCACATTGCATCAATTGACAATACACCTGTTGTCTGGTTACTCTACTACTACTGTTCAGCAGATTGTACCTGATGACCCATGATTGATGATGTCACAAAACAGTGAGTCATTGTAATAAACAACATATGATAAAATATAACAAATGAATAAAACTATATATGATCAATCATATATACTTGTTCAAGATCTTTTATTTAAATAATATTATCACACTGTAGAAAACATGGCAAAACATTTAAGCATATTACTCCAATTAAATTGGCACCCAGACAGATTTGCTTGCAAATCTATCCAGTCTAGTTTATGTTTGATTTTTACAACAAAAACAAACTAAAACAAAACAAACAAACACAAAAATAAAACCGCGGTAAACATGACCTATAACACATCTTTTTATTCTCTTCGTTTCAACGATTAATTGTATTTAACCATCGTCGCTCTAATGTCAACTAATACCTTATAACGTATGTGCGAGTAATGACCCAGTGAGTATGGAGTGTCCTGCAAACTTGGCAAAATTTGAATGAAATGTATAGTACAATATTAGTTAAGCTTTCAGATTTCAAAACCACAAATCGATATATGGGTGTTAAGTGAATCATTTTGATAGCATACAAACAGTAAGCTCTGGCTGAATGAGCATGGAACTGGTGGTACCCTGGTTAACTGGTGCAACAAACTGATCAAGGTGTTAGAGACATCCATCCTGAGTGTCCATAAAAACATGAGAAAATATGGAAATTATATTGTGGCCATTTATTGTCTCGCCAGCGTCAGATGTGGGTGAGACAAAGCACTCAAACACTTCCCGTCAGTCCATCTGTCAACCAAAAACTTCAGAGTCGCAGTATTTCACTCACAAGACTAGCAAGTGTATGCGGCTGTCATATAATTGGTTCATCATCAGCAACTGTATATGTACATAAAACCACATCCACAGCTATCATGCGTCTATTACATGTACAAGCGAGATGTCGTGTTGCCTCATTTACTGGTATTAAAAAAAATATATATATATAGACACATTTGTTTTACATGGATTGTGAATGAAGTCAAGCATTGACTTATCGAGTCACTCTCCATGGCACAGATGTTGGCGTATACTTCCTACATTGCCTAGTGGAGGAAACCGAAGAACTCGGAGAAAACCACCGTGCACGGTTAAAGTGGTAGGAACTTTTTCCACATGCTACCCAGGACGAGAATCGAACCCGGGTCGCAGAGGTGAAAGGCGAGCGTCTTACCGGTGAACCAGCCGTGCGCCCTCAATTTATTGTATTGCTTGCCTATGATGCAAAATGGGAACTTTACATATTTACCATGTACAATACATAGTGAGGTAGGCCTACGCGAAATCTATGGAGTGTGTCAACATGTGTGCCACATATGTCTTCCAGATAGTATGGACCTTGTGCGTGTATATCTATGAAAGACGTTGAACTCTTCTGAATTATAACAAAACAGCAGCAGAGGGTAAAACTTTACATAGATTCGGCTGTTTTGCACAAAGATTTTGAAAAACCTTTCAAATTTGTTCTTCCAGGTCTCACATTTGATATTCAAAAGATTCTGCATCAACAGATATTATGTTGAGCTTAACGGAATCTGGCACGTCGAATCAATTTTGGATACATATGTGTAGATGTGCATGCATAAATGTATCATAAATTTTGGGGTTGTGATCATTGCATTAAAGGAACTTGCCAACAAGAAAGGCTAATGATGCAGATTTATTCAATTCTTCAAAACCATCATCAGAGACACGTGTGATGATAAAATAATGCATCTGCAGTTAATGTCTAACTAGTTGCCAGAAAGGGCGTAAGGTAAGCAATACATCTTTTTCAGACACAAATGTCCACATTCAGATAATTGTATCCATATACCTGTATCATATTTCAGATAAATATAAAAACCCCGCTATAAAAACCACAAATCTCATCTGAAAAGACTCTGTGATCAACCACACTGTGATTGATTCCAGGCAGAAAGGTATATGGATATAATTATGGAAATGGGACCAGGCTAGGGAATGTGCCCATAACTGGATGATAGGCTCGATTAACATGCAGTGTCAAAGAAGACGCGGAGGGGGGATTAAATGGGTGTGGGATATAAAGGAGGAAAAATACTGGACAGAGTATCAAGAAAGTCTAAACCTGGAATCGCAGGAATGAAAAAATAGATGGGAGTATGAAGGGGAAGTACAGGAAATGAATGGGGATCTGATCAGAAGGACTCTTAAGGTAGCACAGGAAAAGATAGGTAGAAAGAAAGCCCCGGTTGAAAGTATAGAGTATAGAATAGACCCAGAGCTGAAAGGAGCTATAAAAAGAAAAGGGTCAAATAATAGAGCATGAGATTAGCCAGGAAAAACAAATACCCCTAAGGTTTCACAGAAGAAGCTAAGAGACAGTATATGGAATGTAGTAGGAATGCAGCCGAGATGAAAGCAGAAAGGAGAGCCAGTAATAATGAACAAATGACAAAGAAAATAATGTAGAATGGGGAGAAGGGTCAATCATCTTTTGGAAACATGTTAATTGGCGTGAACAGAATAAAGCACAGGAAATCACACACAGAGGGAAACGGATAACAAGGAAGAAATACAGAAAGCTTTAAGGGAGCATTGACAAAAAGTTAATAATCCGCACTGGGGTCAGGAAACAGTACCAGGGTGTCAAGCAGATTACACACAGAATCAATGGGATCCAGAGATGTGTGGCAGTGTCAGAGGTATAGAAGTTAAAATAGCAGTTGAGCAAATGCGATTACGCAAAGCTTCAGGACCAGATGATATCTTGTCGGAATTCATAAAGAGAGGGCCAGAGAAAATTGAGGATAGTTTACAGTTGCTTTTCAATGGGTTTATTGAGAAAAGACAAGTACCAAAGGAATGGAATAAACTCAGGATTACATATTCCAAAGAAGAGCCCAGGAGGACAATTGGACCAGTGTAGGGGTATTGCCATTTCATCAAATGTGGGAAAAATATTCAGTAGGATAACGTACAGGAGACTAAGTAGAATAGTTGAAAGGCTTGAACTTCTGGGGGGAATTTCAGAATGGCTTCAGACCAGGCAGATGGGAGATGATCACATCTTCACATTGACCCAGGTGTTAGAACTGGCAAGGCAGAAGCAGGATAAAATCTTCACGGGGTTCTTAGATGTGACGAAAGCTTATGACAGGGTATGGAGGGTGCCCTCTGGGAAAAACTAAGTTGACTAGGATTTGGTGGGAACCTTCTAGAAATTCTGAAAGCATTGTATAAAGATCTAGACTGTACACTCTCATTAGGAAAGGTAGAAGTAGGGAATGCACGCCTGGATATAGGCCTAAAGCAGGAATGTGTGCTGTTCCCGATTTTGTTTGCCCTGTATATTAAGGAGTTGCGGGACCAGTTAATGGAGTGTAATAAGGAAATAAAGGTAGGTGACGTAAAAATCCCAGGTCTACTTTTTGCAGATGACATTGTACTCATGGCAGAGCCCCTGAAAGAACTACAAGCGATGCTGAACATAGCAGGGGAATACGGGAATAAATGGATGTTAGAATTTAGTAACGATAAGAGGAAAGTGATGACCCTTGGAAAGAAACCAGATGGGAATAGAAAATGGAGAATTGGGCAGTTTCAAATTCCAGGAGGTAGGGAACAGTTAATTGAAATTGGGGAGGTTGATGAGTGTGAATACCTAGGTGTTAAGATAAAAGCAACGGGTGAAGGCATGTTCAGGTATCAGGTGGAGAAGATCAAACAGAAAGTAAATCGTACTAAGGGGATGATTAAAGCTACTGCTCTAAACAGTTTTAACCGAGCATACACAGCTAGGGTATTATGGGATAGAGTTGCAATACCAGGGATGATACATGGCTTATATGTGATTTCAATAAATGAGGGGGATATCCAGGGAATGGAGAAAGCACAGAATGAGATGGTGAAATGGATACTGGGAGCACCACCATGTACAGCAAAAGAAGCAGTCCTAGGAGAGTTAGGATGGAATAAAATCACCAACAGAATTGCCAAACCAAAGCTTAAGTACTGGGGGGTATCTACAAGCAGTAAATGAATACAGGTAGTACAGGAAAGTTTCCAATGAAGTTGTCAAAGAACAAACAAGATGGGTCAAAGACATAAATAAGTTGGCAGAGAGATATGAATTGAAAGAATATGATGAGGTTGATGACTGGAAAGTGTATGTAGGTAGGATTGTTAGAGAGGGCTGGAAAGAAGACTGGAAAAGAGGAGTCAGGGGAGAGTACATTAAAAGCGTACAAGTTACCAGAAAAGCCAAACAAAAGTGTGTGTTGGGATGGAGGGAAGGGATCCAGGCTCCTTTTTTCAAAGTAGGACAGGAGTGATCAATCCAGAAAAAAGAAAACAGAAGTGGACATCAGGTAGTAATGGTAAATGTTAGGTATGTAGACAAGAGGCAGATGAGACAGTGGATCAGTGGCTGTTGTAATGTGATGCATATAGAGAGGTAAGAGAAGAATTTCAGAAAGCGGCACAGGGAAGACTATAAAAACAAGGTTCTAAAAGAGTGTCAGTGTTTAGAGGAAGAGGAACATGTAGCATGGGTTTTAGTTTTGAAGGGTGGCTTTCTGGGAGGCAGGGAAGGTACTAAACGTATACAGGACTACCTGGTCGGGTGCTGGGAGAAAAGAAATGAATTGATAGGGCTTGATAGCGACAGGGTAATTAAGAATTTCAGAGTGCAGGGAGGAAAGGGAATTGTGGTAGCACTTATAAGGGCTCCCATGTGGTCCCCCGTGGGACATGCCTGAGCCTTAGAGGCGGGGATAGGGTGTATGAGAGAATTCTTTTTTTGGGGGGGGGGGATATAAGCGATGAGTATAGGGGGATATAGCCAGTATCAGGGGCCCACCAAAGCTGTGAGAGAGTGTGTGGTGGACCCCTTGCCTCGGCTCTGGTCCTAGAAAACCTGGCAGGACGAGCTGATTAGGATAGCCATGGTTTCCTCCGCCTCTATTTTTTTCTTTCCTTTCCCTTTTTCCCAGGCCACCTGTGTCACACAGGACCGTGACACAGAAGCGGAGAACCACAGCAATATTATTATAGAGTCAGAATTCATTTATTTGACAGAAAATACAAATGCAAGATGAACAATACAAACAGTATGTAATAGATGAAACTGAATGACATACTATTGTTTGTAGAAAAAACACACACAATGTCAGGAAGACCCCAGCTAATGACTGCTTGTCCGCTACCACTGGGGCCACCTTAGGAGAAAAATTACAGATGGATATTACCTTGCAAACAAAAGTCCTAGATTTTACAAAATGTATGAAGAGACATGAATATAAGCAGTGTAGAGGATACTATTTAACAGAAAACTTCCAATAAAAATACTCATCTATTACAAACAAAACAATCTGGCACAGTGCACACAACTTCGTATTGCTGCAAGAAATACATTTTTGTGTAATAAGATAGGCCATAATAAGAATGTGTATATATTTTTTCGGTGATGCAGGGAGGGAGATGTCTAATAAGGTAAGGGATATAATATCTAATACATTGTTCTGAAGTAGATTTTGCAGGTTTTGGGAGGTGGACAGTTTCTCTATTTCTTGTTTGGGAGAAATGAGTTTGCAGAGGGAGTGCAAAAATGTTGTGAAAATATGAGGGTAGCTGATTCTGTACATATCTGAAATAAAACTTTATAGCTCTTAATTTAAAGATATCATATACTTTTAAAGTATTTAGTTTTTTAAACAATGGATCTGTGTGGGCATAGAATGCTTCAGAGCATATGAGACGCACAGCTTTTTTCTGTAGGATGCATATGCGGTCACCTGAGAAACCCCAAGCAAGAATAGAATAATTTAAGTGTGATAGAAATAAGGAATTGTAAATTAGTAACAGAATACTTGTTGGAAATTATTTGTGTAATTGTTTGAGAATTCTTATTACTTAATTTAGTTTGTTACCTATCTTATTGATATGAGCTCTCCAATTTAAATGTTGTTGAACTACTAGTCCAAGGAAGTCAAATTCCTCAGTTTTAGAAATTGAAATCTTATTTAATTTTAAATCCAAATTAAAATCAATTTTTCTTTGATAATTATAAAATAGCATATATTTTGTCTTTAAGATATTTAAAGATAATTTGTTCGCTGCTAGCCAGTTATAAACTTAACTCCACTCTAAATTTATATTGTTTGATAAATCCTGTTCAATAATTTCACTGGAAATAAATGAGAAAGAACATCAACTGACTAAGGTAGTATCATCTGCATACAGAATAGATTCAAATTTAGAGGATGCTGTGTGAATATCATTGGTATAAATAATAAATAGGAGCGGACCAAGAATCGATCCTTGGGGCACTCCGGTTTTAATTGATAATGATTCAGAACGATCTCCATCAAACTCAACAAACTGGAATCTGTTTTCTGGATAATTTTGAAACCACTGTAAAGCAGTGCCAGTAATTCCATAATACTGCAATTTCTTACATATGATTTGATGGTCCAGAGTATCAAACGCTTTTGAAAGGTCCAGAAATATACTAATTGGTAATTTGCCAGAATCTAAAGTTTGGGTGATTCTATCTATGAATTCAAGGACTGCAGTTTCAGTGGAATGCATTTTCTTAAAACCATGTTGACTACTGTAAAATAAATAATTTGTAACAAAATACTCATATAATTGATTATAAACCACTTTTTCAAAAATTTTAGAGATCACTGGAAGTAATGAGATGGGCCTGTAATTTTCAAGAAGGGTGTGTTCATCTTTCTTGTATAAAGGTATAACCTTTGCAATTTTCAATTTATCAGGGAAAATTCCAGTTGCTAATGACTGACTAATAATGACAGAAAGTGGTCCTGCAAGAGCAGGAATTAGATGCTTTAAGGGTTTCATAGATAAATTATCACGCCCAGTGCTCTTTTTTGGCTTAAATTCTTTTATTATTTTTTCTATGTCTGTACAGCTCGTTTGCTTGAAGGAAAATATGTGTTCAATATGGTTATTTAGGTACAAAAAGAAGGGAGGTTTATTAGATGAGTCAATTTTGGCAGCCTGTTTTGGACCAATACTAGTGAAAAAAGCATTGAATCGATTTGCAATTATTTCTTTGTTGGTTATTTTAGCATTATCAATTATGAAGAAAGAAGGGAAGTGGAGTAGTTTTGAGTTTTTTATAAAGATTGTCACGATATTTTAGGGATCTAAGGATGCCACTGGTAATCCAGGGAGTATTTTTGTACTTATATTTATGAAATTTCACAGTCTTTCTTGGGAGATATTTATCTTTAGTTTCACATAAAACTTTTTCTAGAATTTCATAATTATTATTCGGGTTTGAAAGCAAACTATGATCAAGCATTTGCATGATATCCTTTTCATTGATATCAGAGTAAAAATGCTGAAAAGAACTGTAATTGCTAGTTTCAACCAGTATATATTTGGGAGATCCCTTTTGGTCCAAATGTGTGTTGAAACAAGTAAATAAAGGTAAATGATCTGAAATGTCAGATAAGATTATTCCTGAAGTACATTTCTTCTTATGATGGGAAAGATTACAAAATATGTGGTCTATCAAAGTTGCAGTTCTTTCAGTTAGTCTTGTTGATAAGGTTATTTGTGGTTGAAAACTATTGCCAAGCATCATATCAAGATAATTAGTATATTTTTGTCTAGTATTAAGTTTGAGTAAATCAATGTTAAAATCACCGACAATAGATTTATCGGATGGTTCATTGGACATATTTTCAATGATTGGTGAGAAATCTTTTGAAAAAAAAGTCAATTTCATCATTTAAATCCCCAGGTGGACGGTAAATATTGCACCAGGTAATTTTTTCTCCAATCCATTTCCATAAACATCCAAAAACAAACCTTCCCATATTTTGTTGGGTGAATAGATATCTCTCAATGTGTATTGAAAATCCTTATGTAGGTATGTAAATAGTCCACCGTGAGAACTGCAGGTGGCTCCAAGAGATATGGCAGTATAATTATTGAGATTAAATAAAGATAAATTAGTAGAATTTTGATCAACCCATGTTTCTTGGAGGCACACGGCACTAAAAGAAAAGTCTTGTTTTGCCAAGTTTTCAATAAACAAAACTAAGGAATCAAATTTAGCATTCAAAGACTGGATGTTTAAATCTAATATTGAAAACGTATGTTTAAGTGGTTTGAGATAATCTGTATGATCTTTTGTTTCAACATAAGGGGAATCTGATGCCATCGAAATAGAATTATCCAAGTCATCCACATTATTCAGCAAGTCACTAAGACAATTGACAGAGACACCACCAAAATTCCTCAAAACCTTTGCACTTAATGTATCAGAAATCTGTTCAATCATTTAAAATAGTTTGATGATATTTGAGCTGTGCCAGAGTTATATTAAATTTACAATTAGCATAGACTGAAACCTGACTGTGTCTGAAAAAAAATACAAAATATTCTAGAAAGATAATAGTCTTTTTCACTCAGAATTTTTTATTTGATGACGCAACTTTGGTCAAACCTTGCATGTTCTCAGTGTCATTTCTTTATTTTATATCTTCTTGTTTTCATTTGCTTTGTCCATTCAGAGCTTGACAGGGGACTAATACTAAGGCACAGCTAGTAATTTTAACTCTTCTCAAAAAAGAAGCAGGGTAGGTTGTGATAAAGTGGGACATCAGGTAAAGTGGGACTTAAACTTTGTTTTCGTCCCACTGATTTTATTTGAATGTCCTTGGTAAAAAAAACTCAACCCATTAAAAACGAGACTTTCTACACTTTTCTATTTCTATTAAGTCTTAACCATGCTGTTAGCTGGAAGATCAATGGGGTTGTGCAAAGATGAGGCTTAAAAGCAAGATAAGCCCTTTATTCAAGTACTTAAGAAAGCATAAAGATTTTTCACAAGCATTTAATCCTATGTAACGAAACAGAGACGTTTCTCAGATCATTTTAATTTGTGTGTTAGGTTGGAAAGTGTCATCTTACAATATCTCATTTTACATCCTGGTTCTTCACTGCCTGTTGTCACGTGACAAGGCATGCCCCACTACACCCGAGAAAGCTTTGTGAAGTGGGACAGTGTACATGTATTTCAGGTAAAGCGGGACATACGCATTCTTGCTCCAGCCTCAAAATTTTCGGCCTGCTATTTATTATAATATAGTGAATGACATGACACCTTAAATAGCTATAGTAACCAAATTTACTTTTTAAAAAATCGTGCAAAGAAAGTTTCCTTGCCTTATATTCCCCTATGAAATACAATGCTATTGGATCAAGCTTGATTTCAAGCACAATATTCAATAACTGAAGACCTAATTAAGGAAATTCATAAAATTTAGCTGAAAATTTGAAGTAAATGCTCTTTTACTTTTGAAACTGGGTAGACTTGACCCAATTCTCAAAGTCATTCAGCCACGTAACGTTATATAATATGTTTGTGCCACAATTTCGGAGAAACCTAATGCATCTTGGTAGATTATTATGTACTCACCTGCAAATTGCAATAAAAGTTGGGTGACCTTGACGGGAATACATAAACTGTGCAAATATGGAAATAAATACATTTCTCAACAATAAACTTCCTGAAAAACTTTAAAAACTATCCTTTTAAATAAATCGATGATATATTGTAGGGTAATGCACCTATGTCTGTATTTACCTGGGAATGATTAAGATCTGACTGAGCTTGACCTAATTTCAAAAGTCAGACAGCCATGTGTACCCCTTAGTTAAGTTTGTTTTTACACAGTAAATTAAGATGGATTTGAGGAAAGTTAATGAAACTGGTGTGGATGATATATCTTTGTGAGTACATTCGTGCAATAGAACTTGAGTGGCCTTGACCTAATTCTCAAGGCCATTGAGACATTTTTGTAAGTTTAGCCCACTTAACCAGAGCAAAATGTCCCACTTTATATAAAGTCTAAGATAAAGTGGGACACTTGTTTTACAAGTTTTAATCACACGTATAAAAATAATTGTAAGATATTCAGGGATTGTATTCATTGTGTTAAATAAAGACTAAGTTGAAGTTTGCCTTGTCTTATCAAAGAAAAAGGTCGTTGATAACGTTTGAACAACGACATGCTAGCTAATCTTCCCAAAGGTGTCCTACTTCACCTTAAGTTACCCTACAAGTTAATGGGAGGGGGTGGGGGTGGGCAGGAAAATATCCTGATCCTCTCAGTTAGCACGGGTTGACAGCGACAGTATTCATACAGGCGCAATATTTTGCCCTTTATTTATCGTCTTGCTTTTCCGGTGTCCTGCAGTCATTTTGACATGCTTGCAAAGTCCGATTGGGATTATTTTACCAATTAACACACGGGGTTTTGAACTGTTGCCATGTCGGCAATCTTTCAAGGCGTCTGTAGACATTTTAAGGTATGGCCTGTTGGTGTTAAGATTTCAGGAACACCAGGGATCACGAGCGACTTTGATTCTCTACTATAGCTTAGGAAGACCAGGCAGAGGCAGAATCAGACTCTGACTTAGCCCCATTTCTGAGGCATCGACGGTGTTGTTTTAATATGGGAAGCCGTCCATCCCAACATAGCGGCTCGATGCCTCATACTGGGGCTAACTCTGACTGAGAGAGCTGCGGCAGCTCTCTGACTCTGCCCGGTCAGACCTGGCCCGTGAATTCGCTAGTCCCTGTATGCAGTTTCTCCTTTCCCACCGCGGCCAGTGCCACTTGCATGCGAAGCCCAAAGTCAGCTTGGTTAGGTCATGATCGCAACAATCTGTAACCATGGCTTATCAGAATTTATTGCGTTACACAACTTACAAGATGCCTAAATAGCCTTATAATATAAGTAACGGGGAGAGTAGTACAATGAAGGGGCAAGGCTCTCTTATGTCATGAGACTTATCACAACTTATGAAGAGACCTTTAAAAGTGTATGGTTCAGGCAAGATTTAAAAGCCTGAACTGTACCAGCATGCACTGTTTCATTGTCCAGATGGTTCCAATCAATTGTCCTGTTAATAAAAGAGGACTCATTTTTTTCGTAGTGGTACATTTGATTTATTTATTCTTTAGCCAGGGTCACTGGCTCAGTGACACAGCACTGATCTTCCGCCAGGCCCTGGATGGTAATGGTACATTTGAATTTATGACGGATAAGTGACAATTTGTAAAATTAAATCAAATTTGTAAAACATAGACATCAGTAAAATGAGCACAATAATCAATATCTAAGAAAGAAACTGTAACAAGTATAACACATCTGGTAGATGTAGAAGTTAATATCCCAGAATGGAAAATCAATAAATCACCTAGTCTTAGGTCATAATCAAAGTTTAAAATACATGAATTTAAGGTGAGAGTCACAATCAAGCTTGATCATGACCAGTATTATGATATGGAGCCACCAAATGGAAAGTGAGTAGGGAAGAAAACATGTAATGAGGTGGATTCTAGTAACTTGCCTTCCAACTGGTTGAGTGCAAACATCTTGTGTCTCTTCAAAAAAGGAGACAAGAATTTGCCTGAGAACTATATATATATATATCTTTTATTTCGTACACGTAGTACACTGGATATTTTACATCAAAATTTATAGAGGCAACAAACATGATTCAAGGAGAAAAAAAAATTGCAGATAAATAAGTTAGTATACATACATACATACATTTCACAGTCGTTTACCATGTTCGTAACCACAGGGAGACACACAAACAGTCCAAGTGACCCTTCAATTAGGGGTTTTAAAAAGATACATTAATTATCAGTCTGTGTAATCCTGAGACAGGATTCAAGATGTGCAAAGCTCTTCCAATAATAATTGGACTTGATCAGGCTCTAATATGGAGGTGGATCTCTGACATGACAGAGTTCGCGTATCGCAAGAGCATTTGCTCGCACTGATTCTTCAATGACCGGGGTTCGTTTAATCGCCTGTAGAATTTCAGTTACATCATCATTCAAATATTCTCTGTCAATATTGTAACGCTCTAGAAGAAAGTTTAGAGATTTTCCTGCTGGAGATCTAGAGCCCAGAAGTAATAACTTGCCACATGTTCGCACTATTGAGTTTTTGCTGTTGATGACATTGTATATATACTTAAAAAATCTGGTATGTAATCGGATTTCAATTGGTACATCTTTGGATATCAGTGTGAGTAATACAGAGTGTGTGTTTCTTGGTAGTTTCCATATGAATCTAACAGCTTTACACCAAGCAACAAATATTCTGTCTACTTCATTACGGGAATAATCCCATAACGGAGAGCCATAAAATGACATGCAATATGCTTGGAACAGCTGATGACGTGTTGAAGAAAAAACTGTACCAAACTGAGCCATCAGTAAATTGACTTCCGTATTGAAATTAATACAAGACCTTTCGAGACATTTGCTTGAGGCCCTTGGACCGATGAGATGGCCAAGATGTACAAATTGATCAACCTTCTCTATTACCTTTCCATTTACATAAACTGTGGAGTCATCATTTTTCTCAAAAGACATCCATTTTGTTTTCCGGGAATTAAACATCACGTTATATTCTTTGGCAAATTCTGTGCATATGTCAAGTAATTTGTTCAATGAGAAGATTGTGGGAGCTATCAAAACTAAGTCATCCGCGTAGGCTAAAGCACCAAAAAAGACATGACAACTGATGTGAGGGATATAGGCCCATATCCCTCACATCAGTTACCTGTAAACTGCTTGAACATATCAAATGTTGGCTTAGTTGTTGTTGTAGGGGAATTTCAATAGCTTAGTTCCGAGATAGAGACAATTTTTGCCACCTGTGGCACTGACTACTATGTTCCCGCGAAGTCACGGACGTTTCTCCAAGTCTCGGGGGACACTTTCAAGTCTCGCCATTTTTCCCCATTGGGTTAACACAGGAAAGTTGGTGTCATTTTTTTAACGCCGGTTATTTCAATAACCTACAAGTGTAACTCCAAGAAAGCATGCCAGTGTACAACTGTTAGATACCAGGATGTACCATAGATAGCAGAAAACACGGTCACTATGAAAAATATTGACACAAAACCTGAGACAAAACCTTTACAAATTGGGGCCTGCATTGTGGCACAACTAACCATGCATTAAGTCACCCTTGATTGACTCGGTGAGTTCTGAGGGATAAGCCTAGGGCGCACTTCTGCCAGTGCTTTGAAGATCCTCTTGCTTGGCTGACCACTAACCAGATTAGCGCTTGACGGGTGCAATCAGAAATTAACAGTAAAGCACCAGACTTAAATTCGCAATACACTGTCTGCAAACTTTGTTACCTGATCACTTGCACACTGTAGGCCTTCAAGCATTTTCAGATCAGCTGTTATTATTTGTTTAAGATTGGCGACATTAAACAATAAATGAATATCGAATTATTATTATTAAAGCCAGTATGGATGACCCCTTCTTCCGTGACTATTCCCCAGACCTGGTTCAGTGCCTCGCCTTGCGAGGTTGGTCTTGTACAAAGTGCCTTCACATACAAAAGTTTGCATGGAACAAAGTTGGACAGCACGTGTAACTTAACCCCATGGATGTGCCCCTGTTCCGCAAGTTGGTAGCCCCTGGATTCGCGGCACTTCTGAACATTCTTGGGTGTCCAGTCACATTTGCTTATTAGGTAGGCAATCTTTAGAAACTTCTTAAGGTCAACCACTTTCATCTTTGAGAATTTGTCGTATAGTTCATTTTCCGTCTGTTCAATCACGTTAATCACCGCTCCTCCGTCGTCTGTATTTCCCGCCATGTTCACTGAAACTGAACTATCACTGTTGCATGTCGATTCTCTCATGGGTTTCGCTGTCACGCTGTGTTGGTCACGCTTACTATTACCCCAGGAAAGCTTGACCGCGGAATTGCGTTACCAGGCATGTCGGGCATGCGCGGAGGGAAAAAATCTACCATGCGAAGCCTGGTGTTAAAAAAAATCCCTAACTCGGAACGCCAGTATTGCAGTTCAGTTAAATTTTCCTATCAATTCTTGTTTTCTCCCCTGTCCCACAGGGCAGATTGGGAACAAATTTCACCTGTATATACATCGTTTTACATGTCCCTTGACACGGCACATGTAAAACCATGGTTGGACCTCGTGAAATTCTGCAGGTTGTAACTTAAGGAGGCAACTAACAGTTTTGTTTCACTAAGTGACCCTCTGTCACTCAGTTGAATGGCACATTTGTCTGTCTCAAATTAATGATTGAATCTTAGACTTATTCACAAGGATCATAGGAGCAGTATTCACATTGTATTTTGATACAGAAATCGCCAATTTTTGTGGAAAATCTAGCTCGAAAAAGTGCATGTTCAGTTGGACAGGTATCGATTACAACCAGCCTGCCTGCCCAGAGCATTTTGCTGTACTTATTTTCCTGCCTCCGACAGGTGGGTCCTGCAATTAAAAGTTAAGTAAATACAGCTTGGAAGGAACAATGATGGCTTGTAGTCCTACTTATGGTGTTCACTGGATTGAAATTTGTGGTCTTTGTGGATTGTCAACAGCTCTAAAATCATATAAAGCTGGATGATCCTGTCAAAGTTGAACTTCAAAGATGTATTGTCAGGTACTTCTGCAGTATCATCAGGGAATGAGTTCCACCAAGAAGTTATTCTATTGCATACAGCCATACCTGTTTATCAGGTTGCCACTTGATCTGTGAACCAGAGTGGGTAGTTTGAGTCTTCTCAGTCTACCTTCATGGTCAAGAATTTTTAAACCGAGCACAGTACTCTCTTCAAAGCTCTCCTCTGTGCTGATTCAATCACTTCTCCTGATCTGTATAAATGAGGAGGCCAAACACTAGAGGCACTTACTAGTGTGGCCTAATCGTTGATTGGTATAACAGATTGCCTTTTCATCAATACTACATTCAAATGATGGGCATATCAGCCCTGTAATTTGACTTGTTTCTTAATGACTTTATGAATGTGCTCTTCTAATCTTTGGTCTTTGTGTATTAAAGTTCCAAAGTCCCTCTCCAGATGATGTTGATTCTAAAGTGGCTTCCTTGCTCGTGTCATTAGTCATTTTATGGAATTCATGGTCCACATGTTTTCTCCTACCCACAAGACTAAACATACACTCAACTGAAAATTCAGGTGTCAATCGTGACCATGTTTGAAGCCTTTGTCATCTAGGGTTATGGACACCTGTGTCCAGGTACCTCAGGCAGGATTCACGCACGACTGTTGACAGAATGTATATTATGCCAACCTCCATTTACTGAAATTAGGTGTAATGACATATACTGATCACCTGTATGATTTGTCAAACTGGCACATGGTGATGGTCGAATGGACAGTTGACCCCCGGGTAAATGTGCCCGCTATTGTTAGTTTGTAAATCTCCACAACAAACTGTCTTTGGAAACATCCAAGAAAGTACTTGCCTTTGGCTCATACTTTTTTATTTCAGAGAGATTGCTACAGAGGCTAACAAACTTAGACTTCAATATATTGAAAATGCACATTCATCCAATTTGCATTGCCTACACCTCTGGCTTGAATGATACAGTTGCAACTCAGGTCCATCTGGTGACTAGGACTGTCAACTTAGCTAATTTTACCCCTATCATATTTATTTTGCATATATAGTGCTCAACAAACATTTCATTTGGTGAGTCACCCATTAAGTCAGTGTGCCATTTCAACCATTGAAAGAAAAAGCATATGGGTGAAATAACATTTGGCCAACTGTTGTAGACCTGGTATGTCCAAGCGTTGTATATTTGACGAAAATGGTGAAACAAGTGCCATGATGAGTAGCTAGGCAGCAGAGTTGTTGTCATTCTAGACCTTAGTACAGTTGAACCTCTTCTGTTTCACAGTAGTTTTCACATTGACAGAGACTGTGACAGTTGACTGGATGGCTGTGTGTGTGTGTGTGTGTGTGTGTGTTTCATGTTACTCATACAATTTGAATTGAGCATGGCAAACAAGCTACTTTACTTTTAATTTTCCTTGACCTTCAGAATTGTACATATATGTAGATGGCTTTAGAGACATTATTTTTAGTCTTTGCATATGTTTATGTCTATATATATTCTTAAGGTTAGTATCTTTACTGTTCTAACCATGATATTTGATTTTATGGTATGAGTGAGAGTGTATATATTCAGCCCATATGAAAGAGTGTCTACAATTAAATGTATTGTTCAAGTATAATTAAAGAATTTGTATTCTTGAGGTTCTGCATTGCAATTTCAATTATGTGTATTCCAGGCAACTCGTGTACTTGGTATTGCAAAGCAATGTCAGCACATGTGTTACAGTGCAGGGCAAACTCTGACTGATGGGGAGAAACGGATAGTGACTATTCTGAAAGACAAGTTTCCCAATGCAACCCACGTGCTGGTACAAGATATATCAGGTACAAAGAAGACAACTTTTGAACACTATATAAATTGTGTGTCTCACACATACACATGTCTCCAATAATTACAAAATAAGGTCCTGCAAACTTTGAGGAATTTGAAAATAAGGGGCAAGCATAATAGTGTAGCATTAAAACAGTATCTCGCATTTAAAGTATGTAGGCCTGAAGGAGTAAATATAACTGCACAACTTTTTTTCAACATATTTTTTTTTGTTTTTAAAAAATTGCTTCTCTATTTTTGTGGTGCAATTTTGATAATTTATTATGTGTATTATATCTTTGTGAATACTACCATGACTCCCTGGCAGGACATTGGACAAGC
>OZ026624.1:72597090-72602090 GCA_964020975.1 Hermodice carunculata
TTTTTGTATATATTTGTTTGAATAATGTTGTACCTTTCAATGTGTATACTCAGTCGTACTACTTAAAAGAACCCACCTTCTCTGGCACGAGTGCCCAGGGCACTTTGCATTTACTTTACTTGAAAGACTCTCCACTGCTGAACTGACCATAACGGTTGCTGGTACTAAACATGTATCAAAGCTCCAGGCCAGCCATCACTTGACATAACCTTTCAGCATGGTGCCTATGGTTTCTTTCATGACAGCCATGGAGATTAGCATATTTAAATCAGGTGTGGCATCACATCTTTTACTGATAAAATCATGATGTTCATATGTAAAATAATCCTTTCTTAGGAAAAATCTGTGTAATAAGACTACCTGCCTATTAAGTCTATGATTATGAGAGCTATAGTGCTATATTTATCATTTGTTGTGACCCTTCGCCGAGAGACGACCAGTTTTCGTTTGATCACTGACGGCTTATCCTGGGGATGGTCTTTCAAAAGGGGGATTACTCTGTTGTTATGCAGTGGTATCTGCTACATTTGGCTTCCCCTTCAGCCTGAAAAAGTGACCATACAGCGCGTGACCTTATACTACAGGTAAATTTACAAAGAACCCGACCCCTCTGCCCAACAAGTATGCTCACTACAAGCAGTCTGGCTGTTCACAGTAGTGATCATATGCACCAGGTGTACAAAGTGCATCTGTTAATGCATCTGATTATGATCACGTTGCGAAGAGTTTATATATTTCAATCAATTGCACCAATTGAGTTATTTGGAAGTTTCAATCCCCTGCAAAAGATCAAAGTACAAAGAGGATAATGTGATATATGATAATGTCTGTGTGTCAACACAGACATTCTGTTTTGTTGGGTTTCTTTATTTCTCTCCTTTCTTTTTCTCTTTTTCAACTTCATCAGTCATTTTGTCTGACAATTTTCTCGAACACAATTACATTCGAAAACTTCAAACTTGCCATGATTATAGCTCCAGACGTCTTCCTATGAAGAAGGGTGATGATTCTGAAAATTATGCAAATTAAAGCCATTTGAAGATTTAAATCTTGAATGTCTCCAAAACTATTATTGGCACAGCGAACCAATCCAACTTCAATGCATAAGTTTGTAAGACTGCATATTTTTGTACTCTACATTTGACCTCTAAAGGTCATTTGGGTTTTTAAAATTTTCCCTTTAGCCATAACTCCATCAATCTTTTATCCAGTTTGGATCATGCTGGGCTCAAATTGCAGATATTCTAACACTGCGCATTTTTGTAATTTACTTATGACCTCTTAAAGTCGTAAAGATCATTTGGAACTTTAAAATTTTCATCCAGCCATAACTCTGTCAAATTTCATCCAATTTTAACCACTTTAGACACAATTTGTAAGTGTGGCAACTCTGCATATTACATGCAACCTCTTAAGGTCAAAGGTTAAGTTCATTTGGACCTTTTAATTTTTCATCCAGCCTTAACTCTGTCAATTTTGCTCCAATTTAAATCATGTTGGACTCAAATTGTAGGTGTTGCAACATTGCATATTTTTGTAATTTACATGTAACCTCTAGAGGTCAAAGGTCAGAGTCATTTGGACCTTTGAAATTTTCATCTAGCCATATTTACAACTTTTGAAGGCACACAGATTTGCTCTTAAACAATTCTTCTTTTCTAGTTTTATCTCCGCGCATTATGTATACTGACTAACACAATGGAATAGACATGTACCAACAGTGTATAAGTGGGACATTAAGAGGACCGTTATTGTTATCAACATATGCAAACTTTTCATGCAGTTACAGATTTCTTTTCAAGCATATCTGTGTCTTCTAGCTTCACGCTATTTTATCGCATTATATAAGCAAGAAACCCTTGAATACAACAAAATGTATTTTTGGCGTGGCCCTATTGAAGGTGATAAGGCATGGTGTGGCCACCTGTTGTCAGAAAAGTTCATAATCATATGCAGAAGGCGGGCCTTGCTACCCTCCCCCCCCCCCCCGTGCTGATAAAGGCTCTAGAAGTCATGTCAAGTGGGACAGAAGTAGAAGTTCTGAGGTAGAACTAACTTCTACCATCTGAAATAAAATCTACTGACCACCAATATTTTTGCAGCAGCCTCCAGTTGGTCCACACTCCCCTATAAAAGGGATAACCTAGCCAAGTTTTTCGTGTCCAGTTTATTGGCGTATTCTCCTAAGCTCTGTTCATTTCTTCAAGAGCCTTGTAGCTGCCTACACTCTTCATCATGGATCAGGAATATGATCTTGATTCATTACTCAATATTCAAACTCAACAGCTGTTGTTTTTTTGAGGGCTGAGAAATATGAAACAAATGGTCGTTTTGGTAATCCTTTATGTCATCCTCACTTTAAGGTGCTGGAGTCCTGGCTAGCCTGTCACAAAAGCTTGCCCCTTCTGAAGCACCGCTACAGATGCCTGCCTCACACCAGATCCACCCACCCACCCCCTCGCCCAACCCTCCACTCCAGAGACCACCAACTGTGAAAGTAGCATAATGCCGATGCTTCCAAAAAGGCTGTGGTCACTGTTCTCATTGTGGCAACTGAAGCAATGAACACCAGTGTTCACACATGGCTGGTATTCAGAACAAGCTAAAGCTAAAATAGCGTCACTACTATTTCACTGTTGCTTTGTGCAGGGATCTGATAGCTGCGCTCCGTCTCAAACGTCCAAAGTGGCCCACCTTTGACCTGGCTGACCTATTGCCTTTAACATTTGACCCGTGCGTCATGCAGATCACGGCGGGAAATCCACATGACAAAGGCCTCAGACGGTAATGAGCCCAATTAACTGAAGGCCTTTATCACTATTAACATTTACAGGCTCATATCCATATTTATTGATGTACTTTCAGGCATTAATATTACAGAAAACTTACAGGCGTCAGGTTTCTTCCAGTTACTGGAACCAGAACCGATTGTGGAGGAGTGACACAGGAGTGACATTGGCAGGAGAAGGAGAAGGAAGACTTTCATTGAAAAATAAAAAAAATAAAAGTTCAATAAATATATAAGGAAACCCAAAGAGGGCCTAGATAGGAAATTAAAAGTATCGTTATAACATTTTTCTCGTTGTAGCGAGTACTTTGTTGTTATGACGACTTCCTTTGGCTGTAAAGATATTTTCTTGCTACGAGATTTTATTTTCTCGTTATACCAAGTTTATTTTCGTTATGACTACTTTATTTTCTCGTTATAACAAGTTTTGTACTCCATGTGAAGTTTATATCTGTGCGCCATCTTGGGTATGCCTATTTTCATGATGAATAAAAACATACTTATAGAGTCTGAAAATTTTCGTCCAATTCCTGAGACAAGAAACGAAAACACACAAAAATGCATTAAAAAATGGAAAATTGCAGCACCACCTGGTGACCAATTAAAGAAATAGGAGTCCCTAGGAGTGTTTTTATGTAATATCAAGGCAATTGGCTGAACGGCTGAAGAGTAGAAGATATGTATGATTTGACAAAAAAAGAACAAAAACAGTCATTACAGTTACAAGCTGCCTAATTGTGCTTGATATCTGTTTAAGAAATATTACATTTTCGTTGGATTCACTTGACTTAAGTACAAATAATGACTTTCATTCTTTTGGCATCATTCTGTTTAAATTTTCACCTTTCAGACATTTTAGGCTAGCTTGTTTTCTGTTAGGTCAAACCCCCAGGGGCTATAGGTAGCAAGCAGCTACTGACGACAGTTACAAGCTTGGCCAATTGTGCTTGCTATCAGGTTAAGAAATATTATATTTTCATCGCATTCTCTTCACTTAAATACAAATGACTTTCATTCTATTCTGACTTGCCCTATAATTTAGCTGTTAATATCCAAAGATTATTAGAAAGTTTGGCTATAATAATTTAGTTTTTAGACTTGTCTGTTTTGCTACTTAACTTTATCTTTGGCATCATTCTGTTTTAATGTTCACCTTTCAGATATTTTAGGCTAGCTTGTTTTCTGTTAGGTCAAACCCCCAGGGGCTATAGGTAGCAAGCAGCTACTGACGACAGTTACAAGCTTGCCTAATTGTACTCAAAATCCTGTTAAGAAAAATTGTTTTGATAACATGTTTTTGACATAAATGCTTATGACTTTCATTCTTTTCTGACATGCCTAAATGCACATTTACTCGAAATTGACAGTATTTTCTCAAATGTCGCAAACCTGACACATTAAGTTGATACATTGACTCAGAGTTGGCAGTTAAATAGAGCTTAATTTGTTTGGGGGTAGGTTTCATCACAGAGTTTGTTTTACATTTCTGGTGCAGGATGTCCATTGTTGCAGTCCTTGTTGGGATTTCCCTTGGTTTGTACAGGTGGTCTAGTTGCAACTGTTTATTTTACTATCACTGGGACTGAATATAAGGCCCCAGCTTGTTTCCACTTCAGTTATACACTGGCGTGTGGTTTAACTAGGATAAGCTGTCCAGCCAGAAACGGTACATATGGGTTCAGGGGTAAGTCAAATTGTTCTTATCTGAACCTATACTATACAAATTTAGTAATTATGGTTTGTTTGACAGGGGTTCTTCTTTCATAATGAAGCTCTGCATTTATAAGCAAAACTTCACGTATTTAGCTAATTCATCATTTGCCACATTCTTATTTATTCTTAATTATGTGGGTTGTCTTTGCTGAATATTTAGCTTAGACAAGAAGCCTCTACTCAGAGAGACATGTACGGGTAAAAGGCTCCGAAACATGTTGAGTAGTTACCCGCTGAAGACCCTTTAATTTATTTGGGCTAATACAGCCTATGTCAAAATTTTACAGAGGAACGTGTGCAATATAGACATTAGTAATTTCATATGTATACAGGTTAGACAGGGACAGGTTAGCTTATGGAGAGTAAAGAGTTCGAACTACGGAATAGGATATTGACTACTAAGAAGTGGTTCCGGGCAAAAAGACACAAATACAATTAAAAATGCAAAAATCACTGGAGCGTGACCAGTTGCACAAACCTGGTAGAAACCCACCCTAGG
>OZ026624.1:72607090-73047590 GCA_964020975.1 Hermodice carunculata
CCTGTACCTATCCATCGAACCTCTTTGCAAAAACTCAAGACTTCATGTTTGGACGTATAATGCCAAATTTGGCGTTTCTACATATAATGGTTTTAAATGACAGGTCGCAAAGAAAGAAAGAAAGAAAGAAAGAAAGAAAGAAAGAAAAAAAGAAAGAAAGAAAGAAAGAAAGAAAGAAAGAAAGAAAGAAAGAAAGAAAGAAAGAAAGAACGAAAGAAAGATAATAACTTGAACTTGTTTACAAGTATCTGCCCGCTAACAGCCCTAGGCCTGTGTGTGAGGGAGGCAAAACTTGATTCATTTTAGGTTCCATACATCCCGCACTTGCAGTCCAACACAAGCGACTGATTACAGGGCTGAAAAACTCGGGATCTGATTGATCAGATTGTTCAGACCAACATTAGCTCGTAGTTCTATAAATATTACCAAAACTATGTTAAGCTGCAGAAAATTTTCTTCGATTTCCAAATTTCTGAATTTGTCCTGACCAACTGTAAACTGAAGGCTACGGTCCTCAGCCAATGTCAGTGCAAAAATGTTGATGTGCACCTAAAATTGATCCAAAGACAACAAAATTCACCAGCGGTGCACAACACCGTGGAATGTCTGGGTAAAAATCCCATCCTTATTTCCCTCCATATAAGCAAAATCCTACAAAAATTGACCTAGTTGAAACTCGTACCTCATCAGTCGTGACTGATAGTGTGGACGGCTATAACTGAAGAGACCGAGTTGGTCAGTCAAACTTCTCAGATATCTCAACAGAAGTTGTCAGTCAAAAATCTGATAGTGTGGACCGGGTATTACAAAAGTAGGGGAGGAGTGCAAGTTTGAATGAATTTGGGATGTTTAAGTTACATAAGCGTGGCAAATATGTGCAGTTGTGGTCTCATTTTCTCTGAGTTTTATTGAGACAAATTCTGATATCTTCTAATTTTTGCGCGATTTTTCATGATACAAATTAAACAAAAAAAACACTTGAGCCCTGATGATGATGGACCCAGGGTGACACTGCTGAACATCCTAATGATACAGATATTTCCGTATCAACATTCAGGTGTTATAAGATATCTTATGACATAGTGAAAACACCACCCTGTGATAGCGGTAAAACAATTTATCATACTTTATATCATAGCTACACATCAGAAGGTCCTTAATATTCTCGTCATCATAATATATACACAAGATATATATTTTTGTGTTTATTTGTAAATGTGATGATGCTGGGCTACATTACCATAAAATGTCTTCCTTACGGTTATTGGAGTGAAGTACTTCACCTGGTCATGACCAGTTTGCATTTTATTTACGTTTTTCTGAATATCTTAAAACCCATTCTATTACATTTTGGGGTCCCATTTTTAATTCAAAACAATGCATCATAAAGAATTGCAATCCTTAAGGTAGATCCAGGATTTTTTTCTTTTGCATCGGCATGGTGTGCTTCTATTGGAATGAATATGGTTTATGAGAGATCGTGTTGTTAATACTTTAGTTCAGGTGATGTGGTGCAAAATACAAGCCAACTTTCATGATATATAATTGATAAGGAACAGAGGAAATAGTGCAGAAAAAACATGACCCATATTCATAAACCCAAAGCCCAACAATGACAGCTAAGAGATTCCGGAGTTTGCAAAGTAACAACATTCATCTTCAAATACCAATGTGAAGAAACACATTTCACTCCTGACTTGAGACAGGCAGTCATCCATAAAAAGCAACTGGTGATTTTAAACCGGTCCTCTCAGCCTTTTAAAAACAACCTACAGAAGGGTACAGATGGACCAGAAGTATTAGTGATAGGACAGGAATGAAAATGGATGAAAATATATTTTGAATGTCTATTGTCCCACTCATATTTTGTGAAAAACATCTTAAACATACTGAGTTATGATGACAATATCCTTTTGCATTTTTTATTCATGTAATAGGTTGCAAACATTTATGTAACTCCGCTACACTCAGGATATATAAAAATTATAAACTATATTGATATCCTCACACAGAATAGTTTTGAATTCAATTCATATATTCAGTGAATGGGTTTTGGCTTGAACAATTCAATCGATCCCTATCATGTGTATATATATATATATATATATATATATATATATATAGAGAGAGAGAGAGAGAGAGAGAGAGAGAGAGAGAGTGAGAGAGAGAGAGAGAGAGAGAGAGAGAGAGAGAGAGCTGACTTAAGATCACCTGCCATAATATACATTGTGTTTCTACTTTTGTCTAGTATAAGGCCTGCACATATGTAATGATACCTGCTATATGTGGCCAACCGTTCAGGCAAGAAAAAGTGACCACATATAAAGCAGGGACGTGTGTGTGTGTGTGTGTGTGTGTGTGTGTGTGTGTGTGTGTGTTACATCCCTTAAAGACTTTATCCATCACTCTAAAAAAAGAGGAGAACAGAAAAAGGACATACAGAACAAATCAAACCACCAAATCGTATATCTGCAGTTTGTGCACAGAAAGTCACTAGAGGTAAATCGTTGCACTTGCAAATTTCAGTGGATATTTATGGCTTTAAAAACATTTTGTACTGTCAGTGTGTACATTGTTATGCAAGAAATGACTAAACTGAATGAATAAATAAATACTGGCCTTACCAATTGTCTGATCTCGACAATATAGGTCGCTAATCAAGTATCAGATGCGTAACTCATATGCAATAGTGTTCGTACCGAAATGGCAATCAACAGACCTAAACGGTATCTCAAATTTCGCACATACAAACTTTTATGAGGAAAAAAGTGCATCTTTTTCAAACGACCATATGACTTTGAGCTTTAAACTTTACAAAAATGGTGTGCATATGGCAAATGCATGGTCAGAGTCCAGCTTTGCACCCAAAACATGTCAAATCGGTTCATTATTTTTCCAATTGCTAAACTCTTTTTTCAAGATGACGTCCTAATCGGGAAGAAATATGTCAAGTCGCTAAACATGCATCCAGTGCAAAACTTCAGTCATACTACCTTTTTGTGATGCCAGGATGTCTGGGAGAGCATTGTGATTTCTGAAATTCCGATGTAACGACCACCAACACTCTCCAAAACCTAATAAAATGCAAATAATCGCACTATCCTTACTAATTTCTCAAAGGTAACAAAACGGGCATTTAAACTAAGTTAATACAATTTTTGAACATATCTTTACTTTCGTTCTGGCGAAAAAGTCGAAAATACCCAAAACGCATAAAAAAATCGGTAAAAAACTGGAAGAAAACCCAACAGCCACCTTACAAACAACAGCAATATCTAGCAATACTCCTAAATGCCCCTTAGCAGTTTTGAAGCAATTAGCTACATGCTTTTGGAAAAAAAGATATTTCTTTAAAATCCAAAAAACCTGCATAAAATATTTACAAATCGATAGAATGTCATCATATAACCGGAAGTTGTGAAGACACAGATATCCTTTGCCTCCACAAAGACTTGGCAAACTGTTTTTAATAAGAGACACCAGTGTCTTATGCTGCACAAACGTAAACATATATTATGGCAGGTGACGTTACAAAGTGGACTAAATAAACAAAGAACAAGTCATGTCTGTCTGTGTTTATAATTAGGGGCCGATTTGAGGTGTTCAAGCCACAATCATTCATTGAATATAAAATTGAATTCAAAACTATTCTATCTAAAGATATCAATATATTTCATAATTTGAATATATGCTGAGTGTGGCAGAGTTGTATAAATATTTGCAACTTACCACATGAATAATAAAATACAAAAGGGTAATTTATTGTCATCATAACCCAACATGTTTAAGATGTTTTTGACGAAATTTGAGAGCGACAATAGACATTCAAAATCTATTTAAATCCATTGTCATTCTTATCTTATCAGTAATACTAATGGCCATCTGTGCCTAGGCCTTCTGTAAGTTTTTCCTCTGTTCCTTTTCAATTACATATGATGAAAGTTGGCTTCTTGTTTTGCACCACAGTACCTGAGCAATAGTAACAGGCTGAACATTTAGAAAGGAAAGCAATTTTCTGGAAAATTCTTTGCTATTTGATGCAATTTTTTTCATATCGAACACTTTCCCTAACAAATTTATGGCATCTAATGTCTTCAACCGATGGTATATAATACTATTAACATTAATTGGTAGTTACCACGGATGCACTGAAAGCCTCAATACTGCAACATTGCTATTGGATTTTTTGCATTGTCGCATCATTTGGAGGGCACCTTGGTTATTGAATGTAAATATATTTAGGTTGTTTACAGGCAATTAAGAGTTATTAGTAGATATTTATTCAGCTGAATGTCAAACCGAATATGCAAAATTATTGCCTCGCCTTCGTGTTTTCTTTTCCCTTTTTGTTTTGTCGTAATTTGATAGAAATATTTGATGGCACAAATATGCCACCATATGTTGGTTAGCCAAATGAGCGTAAGGCACCCAAATCTGAGAATAGTATCACATGATGCCCATGTACTGATTCACCGCTTGACACAAATTCAGTCTGAGCAGTTACAACAGAAGCGTGAGCCGAGCGTCTTCACTGCGTGTCCATCATTCACTGACGGTGGTAAGTGCATACCGTGGTACGAACTTATCTTACGTTTACCCGTCATTATATTTTGTCGCACAGGCATGTGAAAAGATCTTGTATCTCCGTCATATTGTTAGAAATTCTAAATCAAGGTGAGACAGTTATAAAAAAAAAGAGCGCTTCGTGGACCACGAACCGTTTCTCCAAAAACGACAGTCTGCACTCGCCGGCGGATAGTGTGCCTAGTTTCCGCACAAGCTTAAAGCCACATTGTTAGTTGATGAATTCACAAATAGATGGCTCTTAGAATCCGCTCGTGAATAAATTGCATTGCAAATACATTGAAAATGAAATGTTCCAGCAGTGCGCATGTTAATTTCAATTCACCATCATTGTACTAGAGTTTGACAGACTTATCAATCATAGCATTTGTTAACATAATGTGTATGGTTTTAATTCATTTATGGGAAACATCCTCATTTCATTCAAAACATTGATGTCATCACCTGAATATATTATGCATATTAAAGACGTTCGGTACACCGCGTTATGCGCAACCATTTATGGTCCAATGCCTCTGTGCAGTTAGAGCTGGTATTTGTCGATACCTGCACTAGCTGCTGTTCGCTTTTCCTATTTTGCACAGTTCCGTTTGAGAAACATGGATTGTTTACGAAGAGTGAAAAGGAAAAAGAATGGGCGGTTTGTTAACAAATGCCAAAACAAAGGACTAAATACTTTAAAAGAAGGCTGAATACGTCGAAACACGACAGTGGTAGACCAAAACGCATGTACTCAATCAGCGAACGCTGACCAAGCCACCGTCGAAAGTGCCACGCCCCCCCCACCCCCCCACCCCCAAATGCCACATGTACATGTAAACACTGACAGTTATAACTGGGACGAAGGTCGCAAAATTGTGGAACTAAGTGTACTAGCCAATAGTCTTGTTTGCGAGGAATGTAAAAAAAACATTGTCCCTAAAAAACACAGAATCAGAAAAACGATATGGCTTGGCCAGTGTACTGTCCATTTCTTGTGAATGTGGTACGATAAACGCTGTCCCAACTGGAAAAAAACAACAACAGAGTAATACCCCACCGTCAAAAGGTGGCACAGGCATATTTGATAATGTGCTACCTGTGCTACCATTCGACACTGTATTAATGCAACTATAATTTTGATATTCTTATGTTTACCTCTTTTTTCCACATTGCTGTATTGCACTATGGAGAGAATCTTAAAATGTTTGCCTCTTCTAAGTAAAACTATGAAAGTATATATTATGACTGGAATATAAAATTAACGACATACTGTCGTTCATTTGAGCTACATACATGTATATTGATATGGTATCGAAGTGAGACAATGAATGGATACCTTTACCTATGAACTTAGAACAAATTAAGTCAACATGCATGAATTCTTTGTACAATTGCAGGAAAAATAGCACCGTATGATACCTTTTTTTGTTAATCAATGAAATCAGTACATATTTTGGAAACCCCCTACAATTTTTCAGGGATTTGTAAATATTTTTTCTATTTCAAATTTACAAAATACTGTGAGCACTTATACATTTTTGCAAGGCGAGATGAATTTAAAGTCACATTCCAGCATGTTTTGTCTACATATTTGTTATTAAAAGGCTTGATATACATTGCAAACACTCATATCGAGGTACTTTATGCATAGTTATGCATGCTTAATTTGTTTTTTGCTTTTACCCACATATATAATGGCTGCTATCAAATTTCTGTAGTCCTCGCATGTATCGCCACCTAGCGACAAAAGTAGCACCGTGACATGCCAATGTTTTGCTTGCATTTTGTTTCAAATGCCAATATCTTTGTTCACACCAAAAACCAGAGATTTCTAAATTCTTTTGACCAGTGTACCGAACGTCTTTAAGGACAAAAATTTTTATTTTGATATCTTTATTTTCTTACTGGTTATATATTTCCAGGCAATGCATTTCCTCTAATTTGGTTGTTGTAATATAAAATTAATCAGAATGTGTGCTTAAATCACCACGTATTATGTAAATTCTTTGTATATCACTTAGGTTTATTTGTATTTTAAAAAAAGAAAAGGTTTTTCAGAAAAGAATAAATATGACAAAGAACTGGCCTCGAAAAAGACAAGTCATTTCAAATACCATGAATGTATATGACAGAGTTTTGGTCAGTTTCTTTTCGTTCCACGGAAAATGTCCATTCATTTTCCAACAATTGGCCCTGATGGATGGAATCAGAAAATGGAGAGTTAGGCTGGAAATCTGTCCCAGTGCTTTGGCATTTTTCCATGGACAATATTCTACAACGTGCGCAAGGAATCTAAAAAGCATATCATATTCACTCAAGGGAAAGTGAAATAGGATGTTGAATCGACCATTCTGATAGCATCGACAACGCCCGAGTGTAGCCACCTAATTCTGTGATTGCTATAAATAACATGATTAATCATTTTGCAAGCAAACCCGATCGCCTGGTATGTTCATGACATCATGACATCATTAATACGCATACACAAGGTCACTGTTACGGTTGCTACATTAGATAAATATATCACCAAAGGCCCAGGCTTGTACTTGACCCCACGGGCACACATTCGCTTGTGAAAATAATTTCCCTTTGTATATTAACCCCAGACCTACATGACTACAAAATATCCAAAAAGCGTACATGACAGGAAAAAATAGTAGAATATAACAGGATCTTCAATAGAAAAATGTTGATGTGTATTAACTTTTCTTGGCAACCGACGTAAGACAAAAAGAGCAGGAGAATGAACAATGTAATGTATAAACAGAGTGACTGCGTAGCACAGATAATCATGTTGTAAATGTTGATTTTGTTTTACAAATTATGTCTCGGTGCCAACGCATTGTTTTTCTATGAATTCTTTCTTTCTTTCGTCTTTCTTGTTTTCTTTTTACTTTTTTCTTTCTTTCTTTCTTTCTTTTAATTTTTTTCTTTCTTTCTTTTTTCTTTCTTTTTTTCTTTTTAACAGACAAATTTGCCCGACGTTTCATTTGAAAACTATTATACGTAGAAACTCCAAACTTGGCATTGGATATGTACAACTTTTTTAGGCACACAGCCAGATTTAGTTTGAAGCAAATCTTCTCTTCTACTTCAATGTATATATTTACACTATTGTATTTGTATCTTTTTGTCCAGGACCACTTCCTAGTAGTCATTACCGTATTCTGTAGTCCGAACTCTTTACCCTCCATAACGTAACCTGTCACTGTCTAACTTGTATACTTATGTAAGTATTATTGTCCATATTGCACACGTTCTTCTGTAGAATTTTGACATAGGCTGTATTAACCCAAATAAATTAAAGGGTCTTCAGCGGCTAACTACTCATAACATGTTTTGGAGCCTATATACGTACATGTCTCTCTGAGTAGCGCCTCGTTGTCTTAGCTAAATATTAAGCAAAGACAACCCACGTATAATGAATAAATATGAACGTGGCACATGATGAATTAGCTAAATACGTGAACTTTTGCTTATAAATACAGAGCTTCATTATGAAAGAAGAATACCTGTCAAACAAACCATAATTACTAAATTTGTACAGTACCAGTTCAGGTAGGAACAATTTTACTTACCCCTGAACCATATTTTTATTTTTAATCTTTCGATATCCTCCAAACTCGTTTGATTAAAGACAGAAGTATCTGGATTGTCCTGTCATGTCATATTCTTAACAATTTTTAAAAATCATAAAAAATATATTAACTCACTGAAGTGTGACATATAGAATAACTTGTCACAGACCTACCCAGCATACCTCACGTTTGAAGAGGATGCGATCAACAGTATGTTAGGGGAAAATACAAAGATCAATAAGATAATTACAAATTACAGCACCACCTATTAAACAAATAAATGTCCAGAAAACAGCATGTGCGTTTTCAAAGCATAATGCCAAGTAGTTACCACTTATATAAAAAAAAAAAACCCGCCGGTACTTTCGGACCTGTATCCACCATCGGGCAAACTTCCCAGCTAAACTTCGTCTTTGAGGCAGTGGGGCACATGGCACTCAGCCTACTGCTGACCCTAAATTGACTGCCTCAGGACGACTTTACTGTCTTATACAAAACCCGTAATCTGGGGCCTACAAAAGGTAACTGTTTGTCCTTGTATTTATATTTTCAGGTAATATTCACTCTGGAAAAGTCCCATTATATATGTATATTGTATATTATATTCATTTGACGAAGTAACCTTCCCTTAACACTAATTGCACGTATATTTTGGATGCTACTTCTTCAAAATACCCAATCAACTTGGCTGCCATTATGAAAATTGTCAATTCCGCACTGAATGCCAATGGTTTGTAAATGAGCATTGAGACGATCTTGCCGAGTGGGGGTGGGAATAAGGTTATGATGTATGAAACCAAAAGTACATATTTTGCAAATATTTCAGAGCATCAATAATATGATATATGCTGTGGTTGCGATTCACTTTGATATTCAAATCAAATGTATTTTTGTGAAACTGTCCCACAATCATTGCATTAATTGCGCAATGTTCGAAATGGCGCTCGCTACCAAATGGCATCTTGTCGCATTTGGATTTGTAACTAAGGATAACCGAGCGGGCAGGTTAAAGTTAAGATAGTAAGTCATGTTTTAAAAGTACTTGAAGGACCGTTTGCCCTAGTAACTCGAAGAACAGACACCTGGAAGCATGCTGAAAACACGCCATGGCCGCGATTCACTTTGATTTTCCTTTCCCAAAATGCAGTGCACCATGTTTAAAATAGCGCTCAGCGTGTGTGCGCACATGCCATGATGGTATCGTGTTGCATTTGGATTAATAACTAATGGAAGATTACTGCTTAATACACAACCGAGCGGGCAGATTAAAGTTAAGATAATGAGTCATTCTTTAAAAGTACGTTGACGACCGTTTCCCCTGGTAACTTGGAGAATGGACACCTGGAACCTAGCTATACTAAATACCATTACCGCACCACCTTGGCTATATGCAGCAATGCCAGCAGCAATGCTTTTTCCCTAGCCCAAGTTAACCGTCCAGACAAGATGAAATAAAATGCTGTGTTTGAGTCGACTTTACTGCAAAATAACGGCACGTTGGCCAGCTTTTCTGTATACATGCAACTTGGTAACGGTTGATTCGAATGACCTTTTTTTTGGCAAGTGGTCTTTTAATAATAATGTTGCTGTGGCTCTCCGCTTCTGTGCCGCGGACCTGTTTGACACAGGTCGGCCAGGAAAAAGGAAAGGAAAGAAAAAAAAAATGATGAGGCAGAAGAAACCATATGGTTATCCTAATCAGCTTATGCTGCCATGTTTTTCGGGACCAGAGCTGAGGCAAAGGGTCCACCACACCCTTTCTCACAGCTGTAGTGGGTCCATCGTCCAGGATATATCCCCTACACCCATCGCTTGTAGTCCCCCCCCCACCCCTCAAAAAAAAAAACAAACAAACAAACAAACACATGAAAAAAACTTTCCCTCTTACACCCTATCCCGGCCTCTAAGGTTTTTCCCACAGGCCACCTCTCCATACATTGTTATAAGCTTTCCTCACATCTAGGAAACCCATGAAGACTTTCTTCCACTTCTGCCTAGTTAATTCTAACACCTGGGTCAATGTAAAGATGTGATCACCTACCCTTCTGCCTGGTCTGAATCCATTCTGAATTTCCCCCAGAAGTCCAAGCCTTTCAACTATGCTACTTAGTCTCCTGTACACTATCTTAATGAATATTTTCCCCACATGTGATAAAATGGCAATACCCCTACACTGGTCCAATTAGCCTCGTGGGCCCTTCTTTGGAATATATGAAACCCTGAGTTTATTCAATTCCCTTGGCAATTGTCGTTTTTCAATAACCCTATTGAAAAGCAACGGTAAACTTTCCTCAATTTCCTCTGGCCCTCTCGTTATGAATTCCGACAAGATATCATCTGGTCTTCTTTGAGTAATCGCATCTGCTCAACTGCTGTTTTTACCTTTATACTTCTGACTCCGCCACACATCTCTGGTTCCCATTGATAATTTGTTTATTGGGCAATTTTGCTGGTCGCGCGTTGCAGCTGGTCTATGACTGTCCAACTGGAGCATTGGAGCATAATTTTGCATCACAGGTCTTGACGAATGCTATAGAATGTATCAAAAATAAGTGTTTCTCATGTGAAAAAGTTGAGAAAATGTTCCAGGGAATCTAAATTTGCTGCTACAGAGATTTCCAGTTGGACAGCACTGTGGTCGTTCGTGTCAGGTCATTTAACATTGCAAAAGCGCCCGTGCCAAGGAAAACTGGTCGTTTTGACCAGGTGGGGACTGGGGTTGGTAATTGCAGGTACTATGAATATACCATGCAAAACCTGCCAGGGTATATCAAAGAGAGTGAATGCAAGAGCATTTTCAAAAAGAAGGTGAAATCATTCTTGATGCATGACTGCCATGAGATAGGAGTAGTGGAGAGGGACAGCTTTATACATTTATAATTTCAGTATCTTTTAGTGTCATAAAAATTATGCCTTTGGTGCTTATATTAATTTGTTTATTTGTTTGTTTGTTTGTTTGTTTTTTTATTTGTTTATATACTTATTTATTTATTGGAACTTTAGATCTATCTTTCCATTCATAAATGACGAAAGCATTTCAGCTACAAACCTGTGCAAAGCAACTTAACATTTGTCTGATTTCATACTTGGTATTTTCATGTTGTGGTCCACCACAGAAATAAGCCAAGGCAAGATTCCCTAGGCATTTGGTACTCCCATTTCTTGCATCGTAGTTTGGTGTACTTTCAGCAATTTTATTGCACAATGCTGGCATATGTCTGAATTAAATATTATCAATCAATCAATCAACATTCAGTGATAAAAGTTAAGTAAATTTAGGCCTAGTGATTATCTTGATGCATTTTTTCCTCTTGCTTCTGTAGAGAAAATACACAATTTGCCAATTGCAGGATAATTTATCACTTAATTTTCCCCGAATTGATAAACATAATATGTGTGCAAAAGTTCCCTCAAGCGTTACATGTATGAATACAAGAATTGTGTTATCTTCATTGATAACATGGCGATGGTCTTTTTTTAAGTTATTTTTTACTAATTTTTGCTAATCTCCATCAGATGTTTGCACAATCTGAGGGAAAAAAACAAGTCAGTACACTAAGGACTAAAATGTTGTGATCTCGTCAAACATAGCAAGATTTTCCACTCGAAACTCCCAAGAATGACCCATTTTGCATGCTCAAATTCGAAAGTTTTGCGGGGAAGGGGGGTATGCCCCCAGACCCGCCAACATGCCTTCGGGCGCTTGCTTTGGCCCTTTGGGCCACATATGTCTCATGTGGGCCACTGAAAAAAGGTGTACTTATTTGGACCACTTGGGTCCCTGCGTTGCTAGCACTGGCCTGGATCGATCAATATTTATTAGGGAAGGGTGGCTTGAAAGTACATGTACTTTTTTTTTGTCTTTTTTTAGTTTTCATTTTGTTCCATTAATTTTAGGGGTGAGACTTCTTAGTAGGGTCTGTCATGTGACCGGAACCACACACATATTTTTTTAGGCCTTCGAGCTTCCGTAACTTGGACATTTGTTGAAACGTATTGAAAATGGATGTTCTTTCACCTTTTACATGTTACTTCCTTTCACCGCAGTGAAAGATGCCTTTTAAAATATCAAGACGAAAATGAACAAAGAACCATAGTTATATCAAACAGCGCTGTTTGATGATCAATGTGACAAAGTTGGCAAAGACCACTCCAAGTTACATCGACATCAATTTTACTACATATACATGCATTTTACTAGTTTCCTTATTGTGCCCATGCTCAAGCGTGCATTTAATGACACTATACGCAATTTAAATTCAGTTACATTTCGTCCATGCTTAAAGGGAATGTAGTGAGTGGTTAAATGAAAATGTTGAAAAGCACAAAACAGCACACAATAGTTTCAAAAAACAAATCAGAAAAAATTAAAAGCACCCTCCGGTACACGAAATAAGGCCCAATGATATCCAGAATGGTTACTCTGCGATTGTAGATGCGTAAGTCACCAGTTCAACTGAAAATGCTCAGTCACAGGTTGACCCTGAATTGGGTTCTATGCCATTGGGAATAAATTCTAATTACTTACCCAGTGACTTCGGAAAGAACGATGGTCAAATTACAAATTACAAAATTAGTGTCTTGGAGATTCGGAAGAAATATTTTCATGAAGGTAATCCAAAATTTTACCAAAAGGGGAAATGTAACGACTTGATGCCTAGGAAACTGCATTAGATAAACAAGAAAAAGTCACTTGTGGTCTCCAATGGCCTTTAGTTTACATTCTGCCTGTGGTAACCTGTCCTGAGATATCAGCTTACATATTGGCCGTATAGTTTCACAAAATGAGACTACTTTAGATTTAACATAGGATACATAAAATCCTCAATATGAAGAGTCGGTGCAGCTTGAGCCATCTAACAAACTTGACAAACACCCACCTGAGGGTCTTTCAAATTGCCACAAACGGCATTTTATAATTTGTGGAAGGCCCATTTGAGAGGGACACGAGTTATTGCTATGCATTGCTTACATGCCGTACCTCATTCTGCTATTATCGATATGAAATACATTATTTTTCAGCATTTGCCAGAATTTCAAAGGAACACTATGGCAAATAGAGGAGAAGACAGAATACCTCCTGAAGAGAAACAAAACATTCAAGAAGACATAGAAGAAGGTCAAGAATGTAAAGATCAACATCAAGAAGCTAATGATCAAGATCACGAAGGTAAAGATGACGATCACGAAGGTAACGATGAAGAACCCAAAGACAAAGATCAAGATCAAGGTCAACCTAAAGCAGAAGGGGTGGCCAGCCAGGGTCGTCCTTTGCAGTATACAGAGATCTTTTATGAACTCATGCAGGCCCAGGAGAAACGAAGCATTTATATTCACATAGCTGTATTCAAGTCCCGAGTGCCACTTGAGGAAAGCGTCATTCGCAAGAGTCTGCAATTGTTATCAAAGTTTCAACCCTTACTTCACATGAAGATTGTGAAAGAGAAAAATGAGAATGGCCAAGACATAATGCGTTATACAGAAATTGAGACAGATGATTTCATAGACTTGGAAACCATTCGAGTATCGGATACAAGCGCATGGGTGCATATCTCTATGAGGGAGATAAACTTTGACTCAGAGAAAGGTCCTTTGTGGAAGGCTTTTCTGGGACACGTAGATGCAGAACGGACAGCGGACGCAGATGATGATAAAGTTCACTCTGCTGTAATGGTCTTCTTCTTCCACCATGCTATCATTGATGCAAAGGGTGGCGTAGATCTTATTTATAGACAGTTTCTGCCCATCTTGAATGGTGTTTTGGAAAATGGGGATCTCTCCGCCTATGAGACCCCATTGTCTGTTGCAGCTCCTTTTGAGGATCACTTCCTATCAGCAAAAGACCGAAAAAAATTGGCCCCTTGGTATTTGCGTTTTATCATGAATTTGCTGCGGTGGAAGAACAGACACAGCAGTAAAGTACAAAAGCCTGCGATCAGAAGCACAGAAGAACAATACACAAATACTACAGAATCCGCTGAGAAGCCAGTCATACCTTTCACCTACTCAGAGGAACTTACAGAAAAAATAATCAAAGCAAGCAAGGCTAATGGGGTTACAGTTCACATGACCATTATGACTGCACTATCTCATGTTGCTTCAACATTGTGCAGAGAGCAGGGAATATCTAAACCACCCAAAACCCTTCTGCACAGCATCACTGTTGACGTGCGAGGAAAAATCAACTTTAAAACCCCACAACCATTGGGGTTATATGCTGCTGGTATCATGCCTAAAGTGAAGGTCATCACCGAAAAGGAGGTAGAAAAAGATCGATTCTGGAATGCAGCCAAAAAATATGGCAAAAAAATGAAAAAACTTATGAAGAATGATAAATATCTTAAATCAACAGTGGGCATATATAAATATGTTCTGGATACAATGGAAGCTGAACAACGCTCATTGTCAAAAATATTAAGTGAATTTGGTGTCGGCTATGAAATGTTTGTTTCTAACCTGGGTAACCTTGATGCAGGTGTGACCCCTAGTGTTAGCACTGTGGAACTGGTCGAGCAGTATTCCAATTTGGCATTGAGTGGTGCCCAAGAGGATGAAAACCTTACTTGTACACTTGTATTCTTTGTATCCACTTTTAGAGGGAAAATGACATGGTTGATGAATTACTTGCAAAAGTGGATAAGTAGGGATTTTGCCTGCAAGTATGTCACTTGTCTTGAAGATTTGTTAGAAAGAGTCTGTTCTCCTGATGAGACCGGGAATGAAGCCATCGCACAAGGAGCTTCCGAAACAATCCAAGCAGAATCTGGCAGCAAAGAAGAGGGTGTGCAGATCGTATCAAATTCTATAGGAAGCCCATTGTCATAGGCCTGCCTGAGATAAGTGTGCCAACCCGGCCTCCAGGTCTTAATTAACAGTACTTGGGCAGTCGAAAGAAAGTAATCGTTTTGATCGTAAATTTGTTAATTGTGCCAAGTTTTGGACGCGCAAAGACTTTACATTGAGTCACTGGCAAAATTAAAAGGGAATGGTGACGGGCTAAACGTGCTGGACAGATGGCCAAACTATTTAGTCGTTCTATTGCACGGATATGTGGACAGTCTCAGTTGTCACATTATGAAGCTTTTAATATAAAAGAGCAGCCCTGTGGACTGACTCAGATGTCACATGAAGCTTTCAATATTAAAGAGAAGCCCTATGGACAGTCTAAGATGTCACATTATGAAGCTTTCAATATAAAAGAGAAGCCCTATGGACAGTCTCAGATGTCACATGTGGCAACTGAAAAAATCCACAAGCCTTCTCTCTTACAGTGAATAGTGTGAACTTTAGATTTTGGGGGTAAATGGATAGTTTGATAGTATGCAAAATTTTTGTCTTGGTGCTTTTGGCCTCCTATTAATTTTAAAATCCACTTTTGAAGCGCTGTGCAAAGAGAGCCAGGCTTTTCACTGTTACATGGAACTCTGCTATTTGAGTCAGGCTTTGTATGCCAAAAAATCGGACATTAAAACTCAAGAAATTGGCATATAAATTTGAATATCCCGCGTTCCGAGTAAGCTAGTTTCAGTGAGCTGAATGGGCTTTTGAAAAAAATAACACATTACCATGAAAACCATTTGCGTTTGTCTTTTAAAACGAGCACCGCATATAAGTGAGAAATTAAGAGGGCCGTTATTGCCATCAACATATGCAAACGTTTCATGCAGACACAGATTTGCTTTCAAGCATATCTTTGTCTTTTCGTTTAACGCTGTTTTATCGCATAGTATAAGCAACAGACCTATTGAAAACAGCCAAATGTATTTTGGCGGATGCTCCTAACATTTGACCCGTGCTGCATGCAGATAACGGCCGGAAATCCACATGACAAATGCTTGAAATGGTGAAAAGCGTGGTTCACAGAAGGTCACTATTACTATTAACATTTATAGGCTCAGATCCATATATATCAATGTAATTCAAGGTATCAATGTTACAGAAAACTTACAGACGTCAGATTTCTTCCAGTTACTTGAACCGGAACCGATTTTGGAGGAGTGACATTGGCTGGAGATGGAGAAGGAAGACTTTTATCGAAAAATAAAAGTTGGGTAAATAAATGCGGTAACCCAAAAAGGGCCTAGATAGGAAATTGAAAGTATCGTTAAAATGTTTTTACTCGTTATAACTCGTATTCAATTGTTATGACGACTTCCTTTCACTCTAATGAGGGTTGGGGGGAGGGGTTGGTTTGGGTTTTTTTGTTTTTTTGTTTTTGTTTTTTGTTTTTTTTTTTGTTTTATTCTTGGTTTTTTTTTTGTTTTTTTTGTTTTTGTTTTCTTTTTTTTGGTTTTTTGTTTGTTTTTTTTTTTGTTTTTTTGGGGGGGGTTTAGGGTTTTTTTTGGTCTTTTGAGTTTTTTTGTTTTTGTTTTTTTTGTTTGTTTTGTTTTGTTTTTTTTTGGGGGGGGGGAAGGGGTTTTTGCTTGCTACGAGATTTTATTTTCTCGTTATACCGAGTTTATTTTGGTTCTGACTGTTTCGTTTTTTCGTTAAAACAAATTTTGTATTCCCGGTGAAGTCTACATTTGTGCACCTTCTTGAGTCTGCCTTTATCCAAGAAAAAAAATCATTTTCTTCTAGAAGTAATATGGAGGCACTTCCGTTTTCCCGCCTAATTTTTTAAGTAAATGAACTTTGGTCTTGCATGTTCACAGTCAATTTCCCGCACTCCCAATATCATGAAACTTGTCTAATGAGAACTGCAGTTCTGGTGTGGATCGACATCAGCACCTGACCATTTCACTATTATAGACAATTAATATTTGTATCGAGTGTTTTAGCTGGATCACAATTTTGGTCTACAAGAAATGATTGAGCAAAATAGCACATCACTTCTTAACACCAATATTTGAATAAATGACTTCGTATAACAGTCGTCCGGTTTTGTTCAATATCGGGCATCTTGACCTGTGGAAGTTAAAATATTGAGAAAATCTGCATTTAATCTTAAACATATTCTTGTTGAGGGCCCTGTGTGATATAAGCTATTTTAACTTGACAAGTTCTCTACCTGCGGTAAAAAAAGCTCTTTATTAATAGCTCAGCTGACTTGTCAGTAGCTGCGTTAATCTGATGGTCCTTCGTCGGTTGTTAACAATCGACTCCTTCTCCAAAACCGTCGGCCAGATTGACTTCAAACTTTGTGGCAATGTACCTTAGGTTAGGCTATACTAAGTTTTTTCAAATGGTCACGCTGCAGTGTTTTTCATTGTTATTTTTATGATTTTATTTTAGGGGGGGGGGCAATCTTTAAAAAAAAATTCTCTGAAACCGCTCACCCAATTGCTTCGATATCACAGGAAGACTTCTATGGGCTCTTAGTTCTTAATTTGCTCACCAGGTGGCTCCTCAATTCTTATCAGATTTTTTGTGTGTTTTTGCCATTTTTGACTTCTTCTCCAGAACTGCCACTTAGATAAAGCTGAAATTTTATGGATATGTTCCTTGTGGAAAGGTCAAATAAAGTTGTTCACTAGGTGACAATGCGGTCAATTACTAATGTTAAACGATGTCTTCAATTCGGGTGCATATCGGTCAATGCACCTTTCCTTTTATAACTATGTTAGTCAATGGGCATTCTAATGCTTATTCATATTTTTTCTCCGAAACTGTCGTCCAGATTGACCTCAAACTTGGTGGCAAGGTACCTTGGATGGATCTCTAGCAGATTTGTTCAAGTGGACACGCTCCATTGAAGTTTGGATTTCTCATTATTATTTTTTTTTTCTTAATTTTGTTCCTCCTTGAGCAAACCTGAAAAAAAAATCTCCGAAGCCGCTCACTTGATTGCTTTGATATCACAAAAGGACATTCATAGAGACTCCTTGTTCTAAATTTGCTCACCAGGTGGCGCTGCAAGTTTCTTTTATTATTCTTTTTAATGTGTTTTTGCTAGTTTTGAATTCTTCTCCAGAACTGTCAATCAGAACAAGATGACACGTGGTGAATATGTCTCTTGTGGAAGGGTAAAACAAAGTTGTACATTAGGTGGAAGTGCCGTGTATTCCTGATTTTTTAACGATTTTTTCGCATTGGGTATTTATCGGTAAATGTACGTTTCTTATTGATTATGTTACTAAATGGGCATTTTAATGGTAATTCACATTTTCGACTTCTTCTCCAAAGCCGTCATCTATATTGACTTCAAACTTGATGGCAATATACGTTGGGTGGGTTTCTACCATGGTGTTCAAATGGTCACGCTCCAATGACTTTTGGTTTTTTTATGAACTTCTTTTGTTCTTTTTGGGGGGCACATCTTAAAAAAATTGCAAGTGTATATGTACATGTCAGCTGAGCACAGGACCCTCAGTCCTCTTGTTTCGTTTTCATCGTCATCATTAAATGACAAGTACATGCATATTCGTGATGGGTTCCGAAAGAAAGCTAAATATTCTGACAAGGCTAAATCACCAGACAGTGATGTAAAATGGTCTGAGTATAGAAAAGCAAGAAACGCTGTTGTGCACAAATTGCGTGAAGCAAAAGTAGAATACAAAAGGAATATGACCGGAAAGGTTTAGTCTTGTAATTCTAATGGTAAAATACTCTGGTGGAACATAGTCAAGTAAATTTAATTAAAAAAGATCAAACTTCCAAACTTCCAAACTTCCTCCCATGAAGGATGGTAACAATTTGATTACCGATGATACCGAAAAAGCTGGATTGCTTAACTCCATTTCAGCACAACAATGTATTCTAGATGACCATGACAGTGAAGTTCCCTGCATTTCATATCCATTAGTTTCAGCTCGTGACAGTATTCAAATCTCAACAGACTTAGTCAGAGACTGTGCCGCATTACTTAAACCTTCAAAAGCCAGTGGTCCTGACAATATGAGGCCATCATTACTTAAATCTTGTGCATTTTCAATCGCAAAACCACTCAGTATGATCTTTAACAATTCACTATATTCATCTGTTTTTCCTTCACAATGGAGAGAAGCAAACGTCAATCCTTTACACAAAAAAGAAAGTAAACAATTGGTTAAAACGTTTCGGCCTATTTCTCTGCTGAACTGTGCTGGTAAACTCTGTGAATGGTGCGTTTCTAAAATAACATACAATCCCTGTGTCGAAAACAACATATTACGTAAATTTCAATCAGTTTATCAGCCTGGAGACTCACCTGTCTCACAGCTGCTTGAAATTTAGGATGTAATTCTGGAAGCAATGGATGAAAGTCAAGAAGTAGGTTTTGTTTTTCTTGATATGTCGAAAGCTTTCGACCGGGTATGGCACAAAGGCCTCTTATCCAAACTTGATGCAATAGGCGTGAGAAGTTCCTTACATAAATGGTACGAAAGTTACCCATCTGACAAAGAAAAAGAGTGGTGGCAAATGGCTGTTGTTCGTCATGGAAAAATGTTTATGCCGGGGTACCACGAGGTTCAATTTTAGGCCTGTTGTTGTTTTTACTTTATATTAATGACTTAGCAAACATTGTGGAATCTAACCTTCGAATCTTTGCCGATGACACATCACTTTTTGTTGCCTCAGATAAAGTGTTTCCTGATTTTGCTCAAATGACATTAAATGGAGTTTGTCCGCAATTACTCTCTGGGCAGACCAAAGGTTGGTAAACCTAAATGAACATAAAACTATGTCCATGTTATGTATTCGTTCAAATGTTGAAAAAAATCCTCCTCTTTTTCTTAACAACCGTGAAATTTCTGAAACAGATAGCCATAAGCACCTGGGAATCACTCTATCTAAGAACGGTTTATGGGATCGTCACGTTGACAATATTTATGTTAAAGCCTTGAAAAAGTGTTGATTGCCTTAGAGGTATAAAATATATTCTTGGTCGAAAACAATTAGAAAACCAGTATTTTACTTTTAACGGGCCAATTTTGGAATATGGGGACATATTATGGGATAACTGTACTGTTACAGCTGCTGATAAACTGGAGCGCGTTCAACATGAGGCAGCACGTATTGTTGTCGGGGCACCACAAAATATTTCCCTCACTGTACCAAGAATTAAATTGGCAGCCTTTAAGGGTTCAACGTGAGCGTCATAAACTTGTCCATATCTATAAGATTGTAAATGGCTTGACCCCTGCCTACCTAAGAGAAAGAATACCCACGGGCATTGATCATAATCATGCCACAAGATATTCAGAAGAACTACCATTGCTATATCCTTCATCGGTACAGCGCAGAAAATCTTTATTCCGTCTGCTATTCGCAGCTGGAACGATTTAAACCTTAGTGTGAAAGACTCGCCGTCTGTCAGTTTCTTTAAATCAAAACTTCAGTCAGAGGATGAACGCACCCCAACTCATTACACCAGAGGTAACAGGAAAGCTCAGATACATCATGCTCGGTTACGAAAGGGTTGCAGTTTACAAAACCGTGACATGTATAGATGTAGACTAGTTAACAGTCCACTTTGCAAATGCGAAATTGCTTCTGAAACAGCCTCTCATTATTTTTTTTATTGTAAATTGTATACCAAAATAAGAATTGAGTTGTTCGAAACTAAGTACTTTTGTGCAAACTGCAATAATTGTTCACCTTTTACTTTTTGGAGACGAGCAACAAAATTTCAATTGGAACAGATCTTTGTTCAATTATGTCGAAATATTCATTATAAAGTCAAAACGATTTTAAGACATTTCTAAATAGTCCACGTGAAATGTCCTTTATTTTCACGGTTGATAAAATTTGCCTGTCGCTCTTTACTAAAATAATTTTCTCATCATGTACTGTTTACCATACACCAAATAACTATCATCGTTTTTCTTTATTTGAGGCGACGAACTATAATTATTATGTACATTATGTTTTTTGTAAATGAACATACCACACTTGTTTACTCCTCCGTTTTCTTGTACAAAAATGTATTGCAATTTATGTGAGACACTAATCGGTTTTTGACATGCCTTAAATCTTTATTTCAATATACTTATGTGTAATTTACATATCTGATGTACCTTTACTGTTTACTAAATAAAGACTATGTATGGATTGTCGGGAGGAGCGAAATTAATATAAGCGTTATCGCTTGCTTTCCTAATCCTTTTCCTTTTCTTGCAAAATAAAATATGTCAAATAAAATTAAGTTCTTGATTTATAATTGTAATATACTTAATCTACAGAGCTTTATTGTTCGGGTTTGCATAAAACTAAATTTGTCGTGCAAAACTATGGGCATGAGTCGTTCAACGCGGCACATCAAAGACTGGACGGGCAAGGGAACAGAGGCTCCAAGTCTGTGAGAAGTGGAAGAGTTCCTTTCACAAGACTTGAGAAGTGGGGTGATAAGGTGAAGGTGAGACGCCATACCAGAAGGGTGAAAAGGCGTACCTCGCCTGGAAAAATTTCCCAAAAAATGCGTATTTTTTACTGTAATGTGGGGCCATTTTGTACGCATTAAGGAGTACAATTTCTGCAAAGAAATATTTGGAAAAAAAATAACTGAAAATATGTATTTATTCTACAATGTTCAACAACATAATCATGAATATTTGGAGTCCTTTGCCACCAAACGGTGGAGCAGATACCGCTCAATATCCCGCATAAACTAGGTGCGTGAAAATATAATTTATTGAGCTGTGGTGAAGAGATCGAAGTACTAGATAAAGATGTAAAAAGAGTGCCAAAATACCCGTAACAGCTTTTGTCTGCATCTCCATTTACGCAGGTTCAATGAAAGATGCACAAGACCTGGCATTGACCACTTCATTTTGTCACGCATATTTCCAGATTCCAGAGAGTTCAAGAACAGGATGACAGTGCATCGTTTTTGTGTTCAAGCCATTTTGTGCGAACAATTGCCGTGACCCTCAGACACTTCATACACACATAAATACAACATACATACTTACATACAATCAATGTCATATACATATATATATATATATATATATATATATATATATATATATATATATATATATATATATATATATATATATATATATATATATATATATTAGGTCATACATATACACGTACGTACATACACACATACTAACATTCATACATACAAAAATACATACATACATACATACATAGGCATATATGATATGTTCTCGTTCTTACGTAGAAAATAATTGCGCCCTTTATCTGAATGATCATGTAACAAGCATCTGAGAATTTCTCTCTCCAGGAATGCTTCTTCGAATCATCACATAGAAATATTCACGTGAATGTCATGAAAATGGTTAGATTGCAAGAAGCACATTCTTGAACGCAAGAAATGAGAAAAACTGTAGTTTTTAGCTTTATCGGACCCACAGTTCAAATATGGGGACAAATTATGGGTAAATTGTTCTGCTGCATCTGCCGATAAGCCGACAGAAAGACAAAAAGAAAGAAAGAAAGAAAGAAAGAAAGAAAGAAAGAAAGAAAGAAAGAAAGAAAGAAAGAAAGAAAGAAAAGAAATGGAAAGAAAGGAAAAATTGCCTCAGTACCTTGTACAGTAAATAAAACTTGCCAGTACCCTGCAAGGAACAAAAGACACCTTTTCTGGTGTTAATTTTTCAGTGAAGATGCTGTCCGAAGACAGTGAAAATAAAAGGTGAAGCTTGCTCGTCAAGTATTTGTTAGGAGGCATTAATGGCCTATACAGTTGCCCCTGTCTTGAGAGACCACGCCTTGGGTGAACCCAAAAACGGTTGTTGAAAACAGGTGGTATAACATAGAAGAGATAGAACTAGATACCTGCCAACTGTGGTCTGTCAAGCCAGGTAAATATCAGAGTGGACTTTTAATACCCGAATTATTGTTTTCACATCTTGAACACTGTGACAAATTCCAGTCATACATCGCCTGTAAAACATTAAGAGCTACTGGCCCCAGACAAAAGGGATCACACGCATTGTTGACATACGTCACGCATAAATAAGTTTGAACAAATCATGAAATGCCCAGGCTTTTTGCAGAAATATTACATTTGAAAGAAAATAAAATCAACAACATTGGCGTCTTAAGGCATCCTTTTAATTTTTTGCCAATTTCAACTCCAGATTATACTGGATTTTTTCCATTGAAATTTACAAAATTTCATATCAATTTGTTGATCATTCATGAAGCAGCCAATGGAGGACCCACAGGAATGTATGTTTTTTGTGATAATCTTTATAAACATTTTATGGATCTTTGAATATCAGATTCAGGATACTGTATAAATTTTACAGTTTTCTGATCAAGCAAGTACCAATGCTTTCTAGCACAAACAGACATCTGGCAATGTTAGAATGAATTTGGATTTGATCTGCCGGATTCTAATCCAGATCAAATTTAAAATAACAAAAAATTTAAGTATCAAAGATTCAATTCAAACAAATGAAATATTGACAAATGAAAATTGTTATATGACAGCTTTGCTACTTCAATGATATTTAGACTGAATGGTTCTTAATTCATTTAAGAATATCTAATCAGTCAGTGGTCAAACCTAATCATCGTTGTCATGACCAAATATCCCGCTATCACACATTTCATTATTCGGTTCTCAATTCATATGGGAATATTTGATATGTATATGATTCGCTATTACAATGATATAATTAAACTAAGTGGTTCTTAATTCATTTAGTACAAATGGCCAATCACAGCATCAGTTACATTTTTCGACAGCTCATTTCAACCTTCGTGCTCATTGCTTTCAAGTAACAACCGCCTAACAGGCTTGTGTGTGAGCGATGCAAAACAGGGGTTGTCAGGCGCTGCATGGTCAATGAGCATTCAGCCACTGTCGGGACTCCCTTGTGGCTCCCGCTTCTGATTTTCTTTATTGATCTTTATTATCAGGAAATTTTCGGTTCGGGTACGACAAATAACAGCTGTCAGCACGTTCTGCGATTAATAATGTCCATTGCCCCAGCTTCGTCAATGTACACTGCACGCAGCCCTCTGCACAATATATCGTTACACAATACGTAGTCATTGGTAGATTTAAAACTCCCCCTATGCCAAGTATATTTACGAGCGCAGCCAGGGTAACTATTCATAACGTAAGAACCAGATGTGTTGATAATATTCTGTCACAAATCACCAGTAAAACTTGGCCTGGCACAATCTCTGTACTCGGGACGTCTACCATTAAAATCACAATATAAAATAAAATCATGGCCTCTGCTATTAAGAGAGGATATACTTTCCAAAATTTCATTACCTAGTGTAATGCTCTGTTCATTTTCAACATTGTCAGGCTGTTGCCATTACTTGTACATGAAAATAAATTACGGACATCTTCCTTCAAATTATCATAATTTTGAGTTTCCGTGTCAGCTATCCCCCAACTTTGCCAATATTCGCCTAGTATCTTATTCATCTCTTTAGGGTTATCAATAATAGCCTCCGTATTCTCAGGGGATGCGTCAGGTTACCATTCAAACGTTTTAACATACGCCAGTAAGCACGGATATTTTTTGTACCTTTCTGAGAATTTAAGATGCGTATTTGTTTACGATGCCATTAAAAAGCTTAATAACAATAAGTCATATGCAGCTGATGGCATTCCTGACGAATTCTTGAAATACGGAGGGTATCATCTTGTAAAATCTCTTGCAGAAATGTTTAATTATTTCAAACTTTTGGAGCGCTTCCCGAACAGTTGGTTTAGAGGTATTATAAAACTATCACATAAGGAAGGTAATAAAAAAAATTGGGGAAGTATAGGGGTATCACTCTAACATCCAATGTATATAAAGTGCTTGCATGTGCAGCTGAGCGTCAAATGATGAAGCACTTTGAAAGTCATGATGTTTTGGGAGAACTGCATGGTGCATATCGGAAAGACAAACGGTTAGAAGATCAAGTGTTTGTATTGAAAGGGCCGTGCAGTTTAAGAAAAGATCAAAAACAAAAAAAAACGTGGTTAGATTTCCTGGACATAGGTGCAGCATTTGACACTGTCAATAAAGACCGATTGTTTCACTCACTCTGGAAAAATTGTATTCAAGGTAAGGCATGGCGCCTCGTTTACAATCTGTATTAAAAAGTTGAAAATAAGATTATTTTTGGTCCATATGAGAGTGAATGGTTCGACGTTATCAATGGTGTGAAACAAGGATGCATAATGTCACCAACGCTATTCTCAATAGTAATGACAGATCTAGAAAAAATGTTGTTTGATAAAAAAAAACCTTGGTATTTCATTCCGAAACGAACTCATACCAGCTTTTTTCTATGCATATGATGTTGTACTGCTGGCAGATAGTGAAGCTAAATGACAGAAAATGCTTAATATTGCACATTGTTTTACTGGGAAGTGGGGATGAAGTTTAATGGTGACAAATAAAAAATTATGGTCGTTGGCAAAAGGATTGATAAAGAAAAAATGGAAACTATGTAATTTGAACATTTGTGAATGCAAAACCTTTAAGTACCTAGGGGGGGGGGGGCTACTAGAATTCTGGCAGACAGTGCTCATATCATACAATACCTGAAGACCAAGGCACAACGTCTCAATAATTATATGAGTAGTATATTGGCAGGCCATGAGAGTATTAATAGAGTTTCTTTAGGATATAGAATGTGGAAGTACTTTGGCTCACGGGTCTGTGGTTTGGCTCTACAACACACAAGAAAGCAATACCGTTGTAAAGTCCATTCAGTACTTAGCTGCCAGGTCAATCATGCGTATAAGTGCGACATTATTGAAGCTACGTGTACGTTGGGTGAACTTGGTTGGTTGCCGTTAGCGCATAATTAAGACATATCCATGGTCAGATATTTCCATCATTTAAAGTTTGGCATCAATGAATCAAGGTTCAGTAAAAAGGTGTTTAAAGAAATGGAAATATAATATCAGAATGGGAACTATTCTTCGTGGCCATATTTGAAAGAGATAGGGAAAATATACAGAAGTGGGTTTGGACAATATAATGTACGTTCGAGATCGAGAATGGCTCTTTTCATTCAAGAAATTAAGCATTGATAATCATGTACATAAATTTTTCAGGGTAATCGATAACAAAGCATCTTTGTCAAACTTTTCGGAGAAAAAAAATTATTTATCATGTCATATTTCGAAAGTGCCCCTTTAAAATTTAAAGCAAGAACCGGATGCCTTGGGATTCAAGAGGATCTTTTAAGATGGACAAAGTCACAGATAGTAACTGTCCACTGTATCACAATGGTCGTGAAACTCTGCAACATTTTATGCTTTTGTGCCCAAACCTACTTTCAATTCGGCAAGAAATTTGGAAATGGTTAGAATACGAATTATCAAGGGGTAACAAAAGGTACATCTGGGAGAGTTTTGCTGCGTCTTCCTTAAACTCAAAATTGTCTCCATTGCTTGGGGATCTTGCTTTCGATCACGAGGATGAAGTGGGGTGGCTTTTTGATACAGGGAGCAAAACATACATAACAGAGGCCTGGAAGGTGAGAAGAGCGTTTGTGGAAGGGGCCCTATAAATATATGTAGATACATAGTATGTTTTTATTTGGTCCGATTTGTATTATATCGTATTTTGACGGAGTCAAACCAGCAGAGCCGCTGTCCGCGGTGTACTTGTTACGCCTGTGTGGCTTGGTCCCCCCCCCCTTCACTCTGCTGGGAGCCCCCCCCCCCCCAATATAAACCCACATCTTCATAAGTATGCAATCATGGTGAATTGACAATTTTGCAATTTGATTTGTATATACATACAGTTGTAATGCCTCTTTGTCAATGATTATACCACTGGAAGCTTTATGTTCTACATTGTATATATGTAATATGTATAATGTACTTGCCCTTACGCTTTCTAGAGTATTGTTCCAATGAGTGGTTTATCTCTAGATACTTAATTTTACTGTATACATATTATCTGTGTCAATAAGGATGACGAATTACTTGGAAATATTGGACGCATCATGGAATTTACCCCGTTCCATCGGTGCCCCCGCTGTAAAGGGGGAAGTTTTCCTGAAAATAAATAAATAAGTTCCGTTCAACATATATAAAGTGCGGTGCCATTAACATTCGATCAAATTTCATTTGATTAAGTGTCGTGTCACGGTACTTTCCTATTGGCTACTGGTAAAAAATCCCGAGGCACCAAAATCTAGGAAGAGTATCATGTACTGATTCACTGATTGGCACAGTGTTGATTCTGGACAGTCACAATCGAGGCGTGAGCCGAGCGTCTCTACTGTATACAGGTGTCCATCATTCACTGACAGTGGTAAGTACATACCGTGGTACCAACTTATCTTACGTTTAGCTGTCATTTTTTTTTTTTTTTTTTTTTAGTAATTTTTATTCATCAATTTTACAGTAGCTGGTTGTCCATTTGTTCATACATCCCGAGAAATAGAATGATACCAAGAATTACAGATTCCTCAGGCTGTTTTCAATGTGTAACCAGTTTCTAATTTTCTCTGTGAATCTGGTTATGGATGACATATTTTGCGAATAAAGTACAATAATAGTCTGAATCCTGCAGTCACCAGCGGATTGTGTACAAAAAGTTACACAGACGTCAGAAAAAAAAGGAACATGAGAATGAAAATGTTATTGTATAAACAGACTGACTGGGTAGCACAGATAATAAAATTCTTAAGTTAATGTTGAATTTGTTTACAAATTTTTTTCTTTGCTCTTGTGAAGGCGGTTGAAGAAACAACAAGAAGTACCGTGTTTTTTAATACTAAACCATAGTGCCGAGTATAAATATTTTGAGGTGTTCCTATCCAATCATTTAATTAGTCGCCATAATCTACTATGTACCAAAATACCGCAAACAAGCGAGAGATTATGCTTCAAACCCCTCACATAACTTACTGAATATGCATGTCATTTGTCCAAAAATACAGAAATTTGAGCTATTTCAAACTTTAAAAATCAATTCTAGTGAAATTTTAAAAATATATTCTAATGTATATATTTACGTCAAATTTTTAGTTGTAGTCTTTTGATGTCCTCCAAGCTCATTCAATTAGATATAGAAAGATCTGGGTTGCCTTTAATGGCATATTCTAACAATTTAAAAATCATAAATATATAATAACTAAAGCGTGACATAAAGAACCCAGAGTACCTCACATTTCAAGAGGATGCGATCGACAGTATGTGAGGAAAAAAAAGAAACCAAAAATCAACAAGAAAATTTCAAATTGCAGCACCACCTTTGAAACAAATTAAGGTCCACCTGAAGTAGACCCAACTCCTTGTGCGATTTCAAGGCAATAAGACAAGCGGTTTCTGAGAAGCCTTTTAAAGATTATCAAAAAGAAAATGAACAGAAGAATCATAGGAAATAAAGACGGCCATGTTGGGTGATCGATTTAACAAAACTTCGCAAAGACCACTCCAAGTTACATCATATCAATTTTACAGAGAAAACTACATACACATACATTTTATTAGTTGCCTTATTGTACCCATGCACCGGGTGTGCTAAATAACACTACAAAATGGAAGGGACTTTTCGTCCATACTTGAAGGGACTCTAGTCAGCAGTTATGGAAGTATTGAAAATCACATAACTGTACAAAATAGTCTCAAATAAAAAAATTTAAAAAACCAGAGCAAAGTAGACATCTCGATCGCAAGCGATCGCTAAGAGGAAGCCTCCCCCGCCCATGCTCCCACTTCAGTTATCTCACCTTGTAGCACCTTGACCTTTGACCTTAGAGGTCACGTGCAAATTACAAAGTTGTGAAGGGCCACAATACTTACAATTTGAGTCCAACATGGCCAAAGTCTGCTAAAAATTTACTGAGTTATGACTCAATGAAAAATTCAAAGGGCCAACTGATCTTGACCTTTGACCTAAAGAGGTCACATGTTAATTACAAACTTGTGCAGTGTGACAGTACTTACAATTTGAACCCCCACATGATCCAAATAGGATTGAAATTGACCGAGTTATGGCTCAGTCTTATAATAGCTACAATTTCAGTACGAACATGATTGCAATTGCCCTACGTGGTCCAAATCGGATGAAAATTGATCAAGTTATGGGTCAATGAGTATTTGAAAGGGGGAAATGACCTAGACCTTTGACCTGAGGTCACATGTACATTACAAAATTGTGCAGTGTTAAAATAGCTACAATTTGAGTATGAACATGATTGCAATAAAATAATAACTTATTGAGTTATGGCTGGATGAAAATTTCAAAGGATCAAACGACCTTGACCTTTGTTCCTTAGAGGTCACATAAAAACTACAAAACTGCGCGGCGATACATTTCGCACATTTTGACCAAACTTAAAAAATCAGATAAAATTGATCGAGTTATGGCAAAATGAAGGTTTTGAGGTCAATAACCTTGACCTTGAAAAGTCGTTTGTTAATCATCGATATGTGTGTTATTGCATTGCCAGCGCATTGAGCCCAACTATATCATTTCGGTTGAAAATGGACTGAGGTATGGCCAGCTTAATACTTCAAGACGGTAGTTGACCTTGACCTTTAAGGTCACATTTTCTTCAACTAAAAGGTTCGCTGTGAAATTTCCCATATTTTGAGTCCAACATGGTGAAAATCGGACAAGAAGTGGCGTTTAATGAGCAAGTTATTTCATGTTGAAAAAATTCAGATCGCCAAATGAACTTGACCTTGACATTGCAACAAATTTAATATCTCTCAAATCTGTTGATAACTTTTTGAGATATGGTCCGAATTGTGTTTTACACAAGTGGGTAATGGTGACCTTAAAATTGGGTCAAGGTCACAAACTAAAACCATCATCCTCAAGGGTATTAAAAGAGATCATAACATTGGCCAATAGTGTTCCAAAGGTCATTGAAAACTTAAGGTTATGACCTTCCAAATATTAGCAAAATGTTAAACTTGAAAAGTCGTGACCTCGAAATATTTAGGTCAAGATGACAAATCACATATCAGTTGAAAAACGGCATTACATAATCCTGTTAGAATGGCGACTTGGAGACCCAGCCGTCTTTGAGATTTGGCGTGTATATTTTTTTTCGTCAAAACCAGTGTTTTGTTCGAAGAGCCATATGACCTTGATGTTCAAACTTTACGGGATAGGTCTTAGGCTATTACGGTTTTGTGCGCCCAAACGCCAGCTATCCACAGAATTCAACATCATTCAAATCAGTTGATAAGTTTTCAGGTTATGCAAAAAAAACTGGGGTTTTTTTTTTTATATGGCCACCCGATCAGAATAAAATAGCTCAGGGTCACTAAATAAGCACCAACTGCATAAGTTCGTTATAAATCACACTCCGTTGTGCCAAGACATTACCGCAGAATGGTTTATGGTTTCTGACATTCGATGCGTACCAAATTCAAAATAAAATAAAATGGCCATATGACTTTGACCTTGGACTATGCTAATTCCCCAACCCAAGTTAACCCTTCACTGCAGACAAATTAAAATAAACTAATGCGTTTGGTTAACTTTACTGCAAAATAACGGCATCAGATGGCCACTTTCTGGATAAAATCTTTCAGCCAAGGTCCATTAATTTTGATAAGGGAAGGGCGGCTTCAATTTTTTTTTAAAATTTATGTTTCATAAAAATTGCTTAGGGTCTCGGGCCTTTTCAGCGGGGTCGGTTGAGTAATCGGAACCACACATATATATTTTTTTGCTAGGCTTTATGTAACCTGGACATTTGCTGAAACATGAAGGTTATGCTTAAAATGGATGTTCTTTCCCCTTTTACACATTACCACCTTTGACGTCAGTTGAATTTGTCACCTGGGCACGGCCGAAGGCACTTGTTTTCATTAAAATAATCCACAAATATACCACAAGGGGAACGTTAAGGACTGGTTGTCTAGGAAACTGCATAAAATAAATACGAAAAAGTCACTTATTGTCTCCCATGGCCTTTGACCCACTTGTGCCTGAAGTTAGTTGTTCTGTTAAAAGATGTACGGTGTAGGAAAGGAGCATCTGAACTTGTCATTTGAATACATTTGAAGAGTATCATAGAGGGAAGAGGGTCTTTCAAATTCAAATTTAAAAGGCATTTTAGGAAGGCTCATTTAGGGAGGGACACAAGTTATTGGTATGCGTTACATGCTGCACCTCATTCTGCTGCTATCAATATGAAATACCTTCTTTTTTAGCATTCGCCATAATTTCAAAGGAGCACCATGGCAACTGAGGGAGAAAACGAAATACCTATTGAAGACAAACAAAACATTCAAGGTGACAAAGAACTAGGTCAAGAAGGTAAAGATCAACATCAAAAAGGTAAAGAAGATCGGGAAGGTAACGATGATGAAACCAAAGGTAAAGATCAAGATCAAGGTGAACCTGAAGCAGAAAGGGGCGCGAGTCAGGGCCGTCCTTTGCAGTATACAGAGATCTTCTATGAACTTATGCAGGCCCAGGCGAAACTAACCATATATGTTCATATAGCTGTATTCAAGTCGCGGGTGCCACTAGAAGAAAGTGTCATTCGCAAGAGTCTGCAATTGTTATCAAAGTTTCAACCCTTGCTCCACATGAAGATTGTAAAAGAGAAAAATGAGAATGGCCAAGATATAATGCGCTATACAGAAATTGAGAAAGATGATTTCATAGACTTGGAGACTGTTCGAGTGTCAGATACCAGTGTATGGGTAGATATCGCTACGAGGGAGACAAACTTTGACTCAGAAAAAGGTCCTTTATGGAAGGCTGTTCTGGGACAAGTAGATGAACAACCGGCAGCTGACGCAGATGATGATAAAGTTCACTCTGCTGTAATGGTCTTCTTCTTCCACCATGCTATCATTGATGCAAAGGGTGGCATTGACCTTATTTACAGACAGTTTCTGCCCATCTTGAACGGTATTTTGGAAAATGGGGATCTCTCCGCCTATGAGACCCCACTGGCTGTGGCAGCTCCCTTTGAGGACCAGTTTCTATCAGAAAAAGACCGAAAAAAATTGGCCCCTTGGTATTTGCGTTTTATCATGACTTTGCTGCGGTGGAAGAACAGACACAGCAGTAAAGTACAAAAGCCTGCGATCAGAAGCACAGAAAAAAAATACACAGATACAGAATCCGCTGAGAAGCCAGTCATACCTTTCACTTACTCAGAGGAACTTACAGAAAAAATAATCAAAGCGAGCAAGGCTAATGGAGTAACAGTTCATATGACCATTATGACTGCACTCTCACATGTGGCTGCAAGATTGTGTAGAGAACAAGGCATATCTAACCCACCCAAAACCCTTCTACACAACGTCACTGTTGACGTGCGAGGTAAAATCAACTTTAAAACCCCACAACCATTGGGAGTATATGCTGCTGGCATAATGCCTAAAGTGAAGGTTATCACTGAAAAGGATGTAGAAAAAGATCAATTCTGGAATGCAGCCAAAAATTATGGCAAAAAAATGAAAAATCTTATGGCGGGTGATAAATATTTGAAATCAACAGTGGGAATATATAAATATGTTCTGGATTCTATGAAAGCTGAACAACGCCCATTATCGCAAATATTAGATGAATTTGGTGTAGGCTTTGAACTGTTTGTTTCTAACCTGGGTAACCTTGATGCAGGTGTGACCCCCAGTGTTGGCCCTGTGGAACTGGTAGAGCAGTATTCCAGTATGGTATTAAATGGTGCCCAAAAGGATGAAAACCCAGGTTGTACACTTATAATCTTTGTATCCACTTTTAGAGGGAAAATGACATGGGTGATGAATTACTTGCAAAAGTGGATAAGCAGGGATTTTGCCTACAAGTATGTCACTTGCCTTGAGGATTTGTTAAAAAGAGTCTGTTCTCCTGATGAGACAGGAAATGAAGCCATGACACAAGGATAATCTAAAGCAATCAATAAAAAAGAAGAAAACAAAGAGGTGGAAAACCAGGGGAAGCAGATAAAATCATTTGATGCAAGAGGAAGCTATAATGTTGAATAAATATTAAGTAGTATATCAATGGTTTCAAGCCAGTAAAAAACGAAGGGACGATACTTCTTCAAACAAAAGAAACGCTTAATGAACTGCACGTTCAATGATATAGCCAATTGGTTTATCAATACTATTTACAAGTTTATGAAAATTGGTTTAAAAATCAGATAGGCAGTATTTACAGGTAAAAGTGATGGATTGATTCCTCTTCGGAAGAAAAATATTACAAGCACATGCGAAGGACTGGTGGCATAATGATCAAATACTCTGTAGAGTACCCGGTTGGAGTTGTCTGCAAAATGGTGGTGCGGATCCTTTCTTTTTGTACCAGCATCCCTTCACTCAAGACTTTCATGCCACCTAGCTACCTGATGATGTACATAAGGGGCAACATCTGAAAGTTGAGCTGCATATCCCAAAGGGGTCATTTAGCATCTACATGACTGTGGATGTGTTTGTTCATTCCCGTGACTTGTCATTAGAACACAGGACCCATTTTTTATTTGTACAAAAATATTCACTAGTTGTCCTGTTGCTGGAATATGTGGACAATCTGAGTTGTTACTTTATGAAGCTTTGACGGAAAGACAGAAGCCTTGTCGACAGTCACAGTTGTCACATTATAAAGCTTTCACTATGGGAGAGAAGTCCTCTGGACAGTCTCAGTTGCCACACAACAAATCTTTCACTATGAGAGAAGCCATGGGGATAGTTTTTGTCGTCACGTTGTAAACTCGTCACTATCGGTCAGAAGCATGTTTGTGAAGTACAAATATTAAACCCGCAGTTCTGGATTTCGACCAAACTCTTTAACAGAATACGTGACATGTAAAACTGAAGCGATTTAAATGACAATTGGCAATCGTATTAGCCGGATATGTAACCTATATTTCTAGATTTTAACTAAACTCTTATACAGACTAGTTGTTATGTTGATTTGAAATGATTTGAATGACAATTTAGAATTATATATTAGCCATCTTACGTTTTTGTAATTGCAGTACTATGATAAAACACACGTTTAATTTACCAGAGGTAATTGCACTTGGTTTTGCGTACACCTTACTTAACGGATGTCACATTAACCCTCTGCCACTGGGACGACTGGACAGCTAGAAGCTACATTATGTTCTGTTGGTCCTAATCCAGTATTGTCTGTAAGTGAGTCCCATATTAGACATAGATATGCTTGTGTATGATTGTATGATAGCACGTTCTCTATGGATATATATATGTATGTATGTATGTATGTATATATAAATATGTATACATATATATACATATACATATATATATACATATATATATATACATGTATATATATATATATATATATATATATATATATATATATATATATATATATATATGTATATATATATATATATATATATATACATAATCGTGTGCTCTATTTTCCCCAATCTTGTCGGTTCACATCAATTATTCATATCGTGCAAGATAACAAAATCCTTCAAGGGTGCTTCATTGTTTCTGCTGATCTTCCGAACTTAAGATGCATAATCATGCAAATTTAAAACTGACCATGTTCTATTGTCAACTGCCCTAAATCTATTTAATTGGGGGGGATGGACAGTTTAATATGATGCAAAATTTTAGTCCACGTGATTTTGGCCAATAATTTCAAGACCCACTTTTCAAGCGTTCTGCAACAAGAGCCAGGTGCTTCACTATTGCAAAGAACTCTGATTTTTGAGTCAGGCTTTGTGTGACGAAAATTGGACATTAAGAACCCAATAAATTAGCATATTTATTTGAATATCTCGTGTTCCGATTAAACCAGTCTCAGTGAACTGAATAGGCTTTTGAAAACTGACATGTTACCATAAAAATCATTTGAGTTTGTCTTTTGACAGCAGTTAAGCCGTGTACTGAGACCCATGTATAAGTTGGACATGTGGTAGGTGGAGTTCCTCCGCGCCCCTCTCCACCCACCCCGCCCCGAACCCGCCCGCCTGTGATGATGAGCGTTGTTACAGAGCGTGAGCAGTACATTCCTTTTGAACTAACATGGCAACCGTCCGCATATCAGATACAAGGTATTCTTGCAACAGATATTTCAAAGAAAAACTTTATGTATATATATGTATATATATATATGTATATATATATATATATATATATATATATATATATATATATATATATATATATATATATGTGTGTGTGTGTGTGTGTGTGTGTGTGTGTGTGTGTGTGTGTGTATTTATATATTTATATATATGCAGTACAGCAATATTTTTGGTTACAAAGTCACAACATTGTAAAAACGTGTACATTATATTGCATCACTGAATTTGATTTTGTTTAGATAGCTACATGTACATCTGCCACACACATTCATTATTGCTCTGTGATGGGTTGTTTGGAGAAGCGGGGTACGCTGAACTCATCAAACTGGATCTATTTAAGGCAAAGGCCTATAAAAAATTTAATAAAAATTTTGAAATTGAATTTCAAATTGCCATTTTACTCCCAATTAAACTTTCAATGTTTGACGTGCAGAGGCAACTGAATCCGGATTACTGCAGAACACATGACATGCTTTGCGGCCTGTTATCCAGAATTTGACTCCTGATGTTTACCATTTTCTTTATCTTTGGCATTCATGTCGATGATTCAAGGACTTCAGCATTATAAATGTCAGATACACAAAATGTACAACAATATGAAATATTACCTGCTTAGAACGACTGATGATAAAAGTCGTGATTAACCAGCTAGGAAATGCGGCATATCAATTGATCTGAAAGCCAGTTTAATTATCCTCTACAAGCTTTATTATAGTGTCCAGCATCAACTCCAAATATATACTGAACAAAATGGGGAAAATCAACGACATGTGAACAGGGTATTGAAACTCATACTTACGCATTCTGTATATATCAACTTTGAATCATTCGATCTCAATACAATGGCACTCTCCTAACAATATCAGTTTAGCCATATCCTAGAATATCCAATGACAGGAGGTTTTCTCTGTGAAAATTGACTTTGGAACTAACACTATCGTGCAAAAATGTACTGTTTTTTGGAACCACGGTTCATCTTGTTGATGTGATAAGTTTCGATTAGCAGAGCTGTATATTGCCCAGTGTAGCAATGCTGTCTTGTTACCCAGCTGTGCTAGTTGCCAAGGCAACCCAGGGTGACTTTGATAGAGATGCAGTCGCTGAATCTAGTCTTGTAAGCCGCCCACCCAAACAATGAGGCGATTCGGACCCGTCAAATCCTTGTTTTATTCATTTCTAAGCCAAATAACAAATCATAATTTTGACAGTAGATAGATGATATTAAAAGCTGCATGTAAATCTAAAAAGGTAAAATGAAAGAAAAACAAGTTTATCCTCTGCTCTGCTCACTAGAATCTGCTGCTTTGCATGTACAGACCTTTTTACTTTACTACACATGCGTATTTGCGCTTACCAATTAGTGACCAAAAGTTTTTATCATCAAGAATAAGCCAATATGTCAGCTTGACCTCTGAAGATCATTCAAGTCAAAATTAACGACACCAAAAGAAACCTCACAAGTATTTCACTATTTATGCTGAAAAGTAAATATGGGCCCAGGATCCTCCAAGCTATCACCTTATGTGTCAGTTTGACGTTTTAAGGTTACTCAAGGTCAAAATCAAAAATACCAGAAAACACCATGGGTACTTTCCTAATACCTATAAATCTTTAATAGTAATCTTGGGTCTGGGTCTAAGATCAAACATTACAGAACTGGAAGCCAATATGTCCGATCAGCAAAAAGCTTGAATTCCACTGAGCACTAAATAGGCATCCCCTGTCAGAAAATGCGTGATTATTGCTCCATCATCTCCACAATTTTGGTAAAGGTTCACATAAGCAACATCTATGTGTCAATGAAAAGTATCCCATGCAGCAGTTTTGGCAAAATTTTAAACATGCACTTAATTGCCAATAGAGTTGTAGCAGTTAATCACACATGGTCCAAAGATTGATATTGATATTCATATTCATATTGATATTGAAAACGTTATTACAAATACAATAAAAAGTTACAGCACCACATGGTACCCGAAATGTGAACTACATAACCCCAGGTTACACTATATGCAATGTCAAAGCAATTGGCCAAGTCATTTTTGAGAAAGTTTCAAAAAATTAATTTAAAAAATCATAAAGAACTGGGAAATATATTGCGCCATCATCTCTGTCGTCAAACTGGTAGAGAACCACCTTGGGAACATTCATGTGTAAAATTATATTCGTTCACGGAACGGGTTTTGAGGAGAACTCGAAAATGTAAGACGTCCTAAGGACAGACAGACACGGAACGGATGTAAATGAGTTTCATTGGCTTTGCTAAGTTGTCAGTCAGCCGACCTAAATGTTTCCCATTGCACACTTTTGTGGTTTGGGTATCGTTAGCCTTATTCGTTTTCAACATATGGAATTTAGTATGTTTTTCACAAGTGCTTAATGACTTTAAAATCTGTCTAGACCACACAAATGATTAAAAAGTTTTACCAATGCCATAACGCATGTGTCATGTAAATACTGCTCTTCCACATCAATATATCGTCACAACAGTGATAATGGATGTAAAGTTTTTGTGATTAAACCCTGCAGCTGAGGGAAGCTGACGATCTGCAGCATGTCATCGTGATGGTTCTACAATTTTAGTTCAAATTATTTTTCATCACTGATAACAACATTTGACCATCAGAGTGTTTTGGCCCGTTTAAGGGAGAAGGGTTCAGTTGCCCAGCGAAGTAATCTATGCTGTCCCTGTAGTGGCTCCATGAGAAACGTATTCCATTGAGCAAGCATAAAGTTTGAAAAAATGATCCGATGATTATGATGACGGTTGAATGGCAATTTTTTCTAATTGTTTTTTGTATTAACAGCCGTTTCGAGATTAAAACATAAGGCATAGGCATAAATTAATGTGGATAAATGTTCCTAACATTTTAATTAGATTGTAAAATATTAACACAGAATTAGAGGTCACGGATGTGACTGAAATAACATTCAACAGATTTTCCTTTCCTATTTTTGTTTTGCAATAGCAATATATCCAAGTTGCTGTAACGGAAAAAGTGGATTGCGGATGTTAAGGCGTTCATAATTCCTAAACAAACACAAACTAGAAAAGAAGATTTGCTTCAAATTTGTCTCTGTGCTTTCAAAGCTTGCATAAATTAAGATGCCCTAGAATCTTTCAAATGTCGAATTAATGCACCAACCTCTGCTTGAAATACACAAAGCACATTACTAAGGTAATATAGAGCAAAGTAAGCCCATAGCAGACATTCAAAATACAAGTATGACTAAAACTGAAGAAAAAAACTAAGAATTGTAGGAATCATGGACATATCTACCTAATTTAAATTGCCCAAGGGTGCCCAAGTAGCACTAACTTGTTTAAGGCCCATTGGATGCCCATATAGAACAAACCTATGAATTAAAGTTGGAATTGCATCTGAACCTATAATAGTTTTTAAGATATTGAACATTTAAATTTTTCAAAATCTCTGTGTTTAATAGTTTTCAAGATTATAAACATTCAGACTTTTCAAGTGCCCCAATCAGAATATAAATTAAAACTCTACAATATTTGTTTGGGGCCATTGGATGTACCTATACCACAAACATATCAATTAAGTTTTAAATGGTACATCCACCTTAAATAGTTTGAAGCTATTAAACACTTAAATTTTCAAAGGCCTTAATTTCCATAATTTGGACCATGTGTACTAATTGCAAATCAAGTGCTCCATTTTCCATGCTACGTTAATAAATAAATGAATAGATAAATAAATTAATTAATTAATAAACATTTAAATACATGAATAAATAAATGATTGAAGGAATGAATAAAATAAATAAATAAATAAATAAATAAATAAATAAATAAATAAATAAATAAATAAATAAATAAATAAATAAATAAATAAATAAATAAATAAATAAATAAATAAATAAATAAATAAAACAATAAATAAATAAATAAATCGTTTGCTCACAGACTTAACAAAGAAAATTTGTTTGTCACGGTTCAGTCAAAAAGTAGGTGGGACGCTTTTAATCATTAGATGCTTTGGCGTGTACAAAAACTATTATATTTTTAACTGTAGCTGGAAACGTAGATACAGCATAACCCTGACAAGGCGTGCTGAAAACGGAAACATAAAACCTTTGCAGCAAAAAATTTGAAATATATGAACAAGAGCAAATGCCATAATGCGTAATTTGTATCGATAATAGCAAGTACTTGTCGAGAAATATGCACCAATAGCAATCTACAATAAGAAAATTACTGGAAGCTTCATCTTTGACATTTATATATCATAGATTGGTCTTGAACTGAAATACCTTGCCTGGCATGGCACAGGACTAATTTTGTGATTGTCAAAGATACAATCTGAAATAACTACATAGATTAATTGATGAAGTCCCCATGCCTCGAAATTGACTCAAATAAGTCCGTGCTTTTGACACTCTACTTCCTGGTATAAATTGACTGAATTTGGCACATTACACCCGGCCTCCAACGCAGAAAGCGGCTCGCCGGCACCACGCTGCTCTTAATGGCTCTATTTTTTGAGCATATTTCGCCGTTGACAAATATACAAAATTAAACTGCAATGGAAACGTATTTTAACATAATTGTGATCGGAAGAACACCATAAATAATGAATTTAAAACTCCAACAAAATGCTCAAAACGAAAGGAAAGCTTGAAAATATATACATGCGGAAAAAAAGTGATTTGCGATGTCATGATAGGTTTCACTTACAATTCTAGACGGAAAAAATATATGGGGATTTTTAGTTGTAAAACCATCGTGGGAGACGCCAATTTACATCTACACAATTTAATTGGGGAAAGGGGAAATAAATATCTGAGGATACAATTACTTGACCGCCTAGAATAATCTGTTTTCTAATACACATCAGCTGATTAACTACCACACATATATATTGAATAATTATTCGCAGTTTTTCTTGAAAAATGACTCTGAATAATACAGGATGCATGATGCTTAGCTCTGTCTCCTACTTTCATCACAAATATGTTTTAACATCTGCAGGAAGGTCACAAACTATAAAGCCTGGTGGAACATGTATGAGGATATGGCTTTGGCATTAGATGGTTTTTCCCAAACTCTTGATAACGTGTCTCTACAGATGCGCTCTAATTCACAGTGTCACAGCATCATATGCTTTTTATGTACATACATATAATTAAAGTGTCTTGAAAATGTGTGATACCGACATAAGTTTTTCTTCACAGAGTTTAACACCTTAACTCTACATTTGAGCCCCATATTTTCATATAGGTAGCTACTGTAGTGTACATGTAGGTAAATTTGGAGTTATATTCATGTCTGGTGGTCATCTAAAACACAATGAGGACATGACAGACATAACAATACTTATACAGTGGAATCTGCCTATTGAGACCACCTAATAGACTGACAAATTTAATCTTAAGAGCTTAGTGGTAATATAATTGAATAAGGGATAACGAAAAACAGGACTATTAATTGGTAGTCTTAATATAGAACAGCCCCCATGATGGAGATGGTCTGCATTGTAGATTATGGTTTGCTACATGCATATACGTCCACTCCGTCCGTTCCACTAGCGCATTTTCCTGTGTTTTCTGTAGTAATTAGGCGACGTTCATAAATCTGTTTCTCGGTTAAGTTTCAAACTTAATTGGCGACAGCAAGCTTTGGGTTTTTTCCCCTCAATCTAACCATTACTTTGTCAGAAAGGAACTCAACTAGGGCATAATGGTACGTGAAAGCTATACCGTACATTTACTCAAAGAAATAAAAGGGGTTGAGTCAGAAAAAAAAATATGTATATATATTTATACATATATATTTATATATATATATTATATATATATATATATATATATATATATATATATATATATATATATATATATATATATATATATATATATATATATATATATATATATATACATATATATATATAGTGCCACGTTCAGCCTGCCCCACCCCGTGCCCACTTTGGCTCCTGCATCTTTGGTGACTCTGCCCCAAAGCAAACAGCTAGCAATCCTGCAGACTTCTACATTCCAGGTGGGTGTGCTCCCTCTCAAACAAGGTTTAGGGTCAGAAAAACTGTCTTTTTTACACTTTTGCCAACACTACATCCAAGCCTGAACAGACTCTGATGGAAAAGCAGGTGGCTGCTTCTGCCTTGAGTCAGCTTTCTCTCGCCCTTCTGGGCTTGGGAGTTCCCAGAACTCTTTCATATCCCTACTGCCAACATATTTCTGAGTTGGTGGCAACTCTGGTCCCTGAAAAAAATTTCCTGGAAGACCCAGCAGGTTCCCCGTGGCCAGCAGACATCCTTGTCAGTGGCTGCTATGTCAGCAAGGTGGCGAATGAAGGTCTGTTTTTTGGATGCATCTACTAGCAAATCCTGGATAAGGTTGAAGGCTTGACCATCATGCCAGTCTTGCTCTGAGCAACAGAGCTGGTTGGTGACTGGGGGGGGGGGAGCAGGAAAGGCTTCTGCACCCATAGATAGACCACATCAGCTCTGCCACAGGGCTTTGATCAACTCAAAGCTCTCATTCAGAGCCTGGTTGGTGACCAAGCTGTGGTCCCACTTCAGAAGGGAAGGCACAGAGCTGTCATGCCAATGCTTGTCTCTGGAAGACATGTGGCAATTTACCCCATTACCCTTTGGTGGCCAAGTACTATGATCAGCTCATGGCCAAGACTCGTGGCACATAGGTTCCCATAGAACCACCAAAGTCTGGCTACCTGAGCAAGGGTGACTTGTGTTCTGTGCCAAAGCTGATCTTTCCATCACATTCACTGCCTGTGGATTCGGAATGAGAAGTGTTTGATTCTTGGTAGCCAGAGTCCATCACAAGGTATGATGACGGCTTCAAGTGATTGGTCAAAAATACCAGGATCTGTCCTTATGGCATCCTACTCCAACATCTTGTTGGCCCCTCTGAGGTCTCATCGTGAGGCCCCAAGGGGCTCAGTACTCATTATAGAGGCAGTGCAGGATTGGTTTAATAGACGAAGTGTCACTCCTTTTGAGAAGTTTTCCATGAGCTGTCAACCACCAGGTGGAAATCACCTGCACTTTGGAGCTGAACTTTAATTTCTTGCAGAGGGATGTCTACCTCCAGGGACAGAAGTTGCCCATTCCACTGCATCACCGAGCATGAATGGGGCTGCTCTTCTCTGGAACTTTGGAGGAAAGATGGCAGAGTTTGTTTGCTGGGCACTGGACCTTTGAGCCCACTTGGCTGATCAGACCCATAACAGCAGCAGCCCTATTACCCATGGAGTGGAAGTTCCTGCATTTCACATTCTCTGGCCAAGTTTACCAGTTCAGACCACTTCTATTTAAGAACAGGTCAACTTGTAGGGATGGAGTGTTCACTCCACCCACAGGTTATTTGGGCCATGTGGGCCAGAGGGGGAAATCAGCATGTGGATTTGTTTGTGACTTGTAAGAATGCAAAGCTGCCAGTTTATGTCTCACCTGTCCTGGACACCCAGGTCCTAGTGGTCGATGCTCTATCAATGGACTGGAACAACCTTTGGGTGCATGCATTTCCACTTCCCTAGATCCCTCTGAGCCATACTGCTCAAGGTTCAGTCCCACCATTGCAATCTCATCCTCATCCCCCTGGTGGCCCCAGACAGATTGTTCGGTAGACCTCCTGGAACTAAGCACCAAGCCTCCACTATGTTTCCCGGCATGGCAGAAATGTCTGGTGCAGCCCTGTTCAAGCATGTACTAGAGGAACCCTCAAATCTTCAACCTCCATGCTTGGCAGTTGTCTCACAGAACATTTGCAACACAGGTTCCTCGGAATTGGTTGCAGAAAGAATTGCCAGATATGGGGTTCGATCTTCTTCACCTTGGAAAGTGTTTTTCCCACAAGTGTGTCAGTAATGAAATTCACCCTTGGTCTTCGTGCATTGCGGACATTGCTGACTTCTTGCTTGATCTGTGGGAAGTCTGGCAAGAGCTCAAGAACTGTGGAAGATTTCCAATCAGCCTTCTCCTCCACCGTAGTGAATGTTCTAGACATCTAACAATCCGTATTTGTCAGCACCTGTCGTGTCCTTCTACAACAGACCAGCAGTGAGGCCAGCCCTACCCTGGCGGGACCTTCAGCTGGTTTTAGTCATGTTGAAAAAGTGGCCTTTTGAGTGCCTAGAGGACCCCTGATGCCTGGACCTCAAGAACTGAACTTGAAGGCTTGTTTTCTATTAAAACTCACTTTGGGGGATCGAAGAAGTGAGATCCAAGCTGTAGCTTATGACCACTTCCAGATGACCCTAAGGTCTCACTTGGGCTTCCTTGCAAAGAACCAAGTGGCTCTAGATCTGGCTATGGCCTTCAAAGCCCTCCATGCTATGGATGCTGCTCGTCCACTAGAGACAAGAGCTTTGTGTCCCATAAGAGCCCTTTGCTTGTACTTTTCATGCGCAGGCCGATACAGGGGACAGACGTCCCCCTTTTCCGACACCTTGGTAACCCTCATAAGGAGCAAGTATGCAGAAACACAATTTCTTTGTCAATTAAGCAGATGATCCTTTAGGCCTTGGAGATCTTGCTGGAAAGGCCTGGTGCCTTGCAGCTTGTCTCCACCAGAGCTCACAAGGTGCGAGCCTTTAATGCCTCCTGACATAACCTGAGGAACGTCATATCTGTCAGTATTCTGAGGGCCTGCCAATGGTGATCATCTATGACTTTTGACTAGCACTACTTGTGTGACATGATTGTGCTAGAGGCTAGGAGGGCGTGTACACCTTTGCTTAGGTTCAGATACTCATCCGTTACGCTTCCAGATCCAATCAAAGTAGCCCCATTGATAAAACTTTAGCACTCTCATGGTTGATCCAACGCAGTCTATATTTCAGCAAAATTCTTAGTGGACCTAACAAATGGCCACAGACCACAGTTATAAATCCTTCTATTTTTCATATTAGCATTTTGCAGTCTAAAAAATCAGCATTTTGGTATTTTAAAATTCTGTGAACGACATTTAACAGATAAAAATGTCAGAAAAATATGAACTGATTTTTGTCATACAATTCCCAGCTCGTTGATTTGTGATAATTAAAATACGAAACAACACCTGGATGTCAGCTTTATACAGGTGTATGAACTGTGCTCTTGCCAGGGTCACATCATTGTCCTTCCCCACCATAAAGTTCCCACCTGGCCTGGAAGACGATGCACCTATATGACCACCAATGAAGCACCTCTGCAATGCAGTAAACCTGACTAAGCTAGCTTTATTTAAACAGAAGCTACAGCATGCTGAAAACACAGTATTTTCACAATTAGGGACAATCTCCGTTGGGATGCACAACCAGCTAATCACAACTGTGGTCTGTAACCAAATTGTGCTAAATTGACCTTATCTCAGATCCATATCAGCAAGTTTGTCCTAATGTCCTGGCCTATTGCTGGTTGACCCAGGAGTTGAGTGCCTTAAGGAGGCATATACCAGCCCCCCCCCCCCCCCCCCGCACAGACCAGTTTTCGTGACTAGTTCCTGCTAGATCTGCAGGTGCAATCAATCTGAAACAGACAGCGTCTAGCCAAGAGGCTGACAGCTATTATGTTGGCTGGTGAGTTCCGGAGGTTCAGTGTGGTCCAATGCCGGCTGGTAAGGAGGGTTTCTGGCTTCAACTGGATTCTGTTGTTGGTTGTCTTAAATCCACTTACATCTGAGGTTTTCCTGTCAGATGTCACCTCCTCACTTGGACCAATGGTTCCCTCAAGCTGCCGGTCCTGGTGGTCATATGTGGTAAGTAGGCCAGAAACATTACACCCTCTATCTTTGCAACTGTATATCAGCAAATGGTGGTCGAGAGCTAATGTTACATAACTGATATGGGACATTTTTAATAATTTTGGTATTAGCAAGTATACTTTCTTCTCGACCACCAGAGAAGCCCACCCAACCACCCTGATTCCTCTTGCAGCTGGAGTCAACTAACCACTGTCCTAAAGAGGAAGGATGATACAGGGAGCATGTACACCATGAGTCACCACCAGTTCCAAAGGGGCGAAGATAAGGCACAATATGTCCATCAGGTTTTCAGGAATCTAGTGAGTGAACTCACCTCGATTTCTTGGGAATTCGACCCAGGCACAGAAGTCTTGGCAACTGGTGGTTGAGTGGTAAGTATCCTTACTGTTACTAAAAATTACTAAAAAAAAATCATGTGTTTGTAAGTTATACTCATAATGTGTGTAGCGTTGTCAAACCTCAGAGTTCCCAATCAAATTGCCCAAAACGCCAGCATGTAAATTGTCGTCTTCTTTAACGTTTTTATTTCTGCTGACCTGAGGTCACAGAGCTTATAACATCACTCATGTCCATCCATTCATCATTTTGTCTATCTGGTTGCCTTTATGGGTGACTGCCTGTCTCAAGTCAGGAGTGAAATTTGTTTCTTCACATTGGTATTGGAAGATAAATTGTGATGCTTTGGTAACTCTGGAATCTCTTTGCTGTCATCGTTGGGTTGAAATTTGTGAATATGGGTAATGTTTTTCTGCATAGGTGTACCATCCGTCTGCCCGTCAAATGATAGAATACATTATCTACAATGCATACTTTTGCTTTGGATCCAGAGTCTATCAACAAATAGTGGGCATACCAATGGGAACAGATCCAGCCCCATATATTGCCAACCTTTATTTACATTTTTATGAATCAAAATGGATGGGGGAGTTGGCAAAAACAAACTTTACAGCTGCGAGAAAATCATATTCTCACACAAAAAGATTTATAGATGATCTGTGTGCTTTAAACAATGGAGATGAAATAAAGGGGAATTGGGAAAATATACATCCCAAAGAACTATTACTAGATCTGGAAAATGAAAGTGATGCAAAAGCTTCTTTCCTTGATCTGGATATAGAAATAAAGAACAACCGGTATGTAACAAAAATATTTGACAAGAGCGACCAGTTCAAATTCGATACTATCTCCTACCCTGACCTGACAGGAAACATTCCAGAAAAACAAGCATATGGAGTTTGTATCGGCCAAGTCATACGTATTACTAGAAACGCCACACTTTCTAGCGATTTTGCCAATAGGGTTAGAACTTTGTTGCATAAATTACAAAAACGACGGTTATAAAAAACAACTACACAAAACTCTGTTGAAATGTTTCCAGATATATGACCAAATACCTAATAAATACAACACTAACTCAAGAACATTGGTCAAATTGTGTCAAGAAGGAGTTTGAAATGACAAAGTATAGTTCTCAAAGTGTTTAGAGTGGTAAGAGGGAAAGTACCCGGGGTAAAGTATACTTAACCCAGCTAGAGAATTTTTTCTAGTCCGTCTTAAGTCGGAAAACCATGATCATACTCACTTTTTGCAGGATTTCTTTCTTTTTAATCTTCATCCAGTACAGTGGAAGAGGTGGCTTTCAGCTAATACCTTAGGACACTTTACCTCATAACACCTCTAGTCAACTTTATGGTGCTAAAAATTGTATATCTATTTACCGGTTTATACCAGTGTCGGTATAGTGGAATAGTGTGTGAAGCTTTTATTTTTCAAAGGAGACGTCTGTAAACTTTTTGTTTCCGAGTGCAATAACTTTAAAAGTTTTGATGTTAGCCCAGTATACCTTTCAGGACCTATAGGGAGTATCACAATCTAGGCCCCTTTTGATATTGGTAGCGCCATCTACAATATTATGTTATATAGGGATCAAAATGTGGAAATCTTGTGAACACTCTAGCATCTATAATTTTGGGGGGATCTTCACCAAATTTGGTGGGATTGTGCGCGAGGTTAAAGTCTAAGTTACCAATAAAATTAGTGACGTGACGTCACCTATAATTTGGTGGAAACTATGAGGTAAAATATATTTTAAGATATAAAATTCCATATTTGCGAGAGTAATTGGATTACACTTGCCAAAATTATAGGATATGTAGATCATGCCCAATGCTGGAATGATATATAATATCAGTGACCTTGGCTTATTTTTGCGAGGTCACTATGCCTGTAAAGCTAAAAAGGTGATTTTGTAATGGCAGGGTGTAGCTTGGACATCAATGGCAAAGAGAATTGAGCCTCCAGATAAAAATTGCATTTGATTACATAAACCTGTACTTGGTTATTGTTTTTTCGTCAAAAACCCGAAAAGTTATTACCCGATTTAAACAAACAGACTATATATGGAAAGCTAGATGTTGAGCGCATATTTTGAGCATAACAAATTTTAAATCCGAGTTGAAGGTCAAAGTCAAATGGCCTGTTTGAATATAGGGATCATCTCATGAATGCTCTTCACCCTACAATATTTATGATAGTGCCATATTACGTTTAAGAGTTATAAAGTTCTCAGGACATCACTGTTGGTGGCACCACCTATAATTTTGTTTAATATACATAATATAATGAAATGTGAAACTTTTGTGACTTGTGGATATTGGTGGCGCGACAATTTTATGCAATACAGAGGTCAAAATATAAAAATCTTGTGAACACTCTACCATCTTTAATATTCGGCAGATCTTCACCAAATTTTGTACGATTGTGAGGAAGGTTAGAGTCTAAGTTGCTAATGATACAAGTGGCCCCACCTATTATTTGACAGAAATTATGAGCCAAAATATGTTTTCGATATATAGACAATATCCAAGGCTAGAATTTAATGTAATATCAGTGGCTTTACTTTTGAGCTTGATATTCTGTCCCAAGGTCACTTAGGACATAAAATTAAGGAAAAAAATCTTAAAATTCATTGATATTCTAACAGCCTATAAGCTACTGGTACCTGAAAGTCACTGTATTATAATTTCTTGACCAAAAAGTGCATCACACTACTATATTACCCCCCCCCCAAAAAAAAAAAAAAAATATATATATATATATATATATATATATATATATATATATATATATATATATATATATATATATATATATATATATATATATATATATCTAACAGAAACCCTCGGCTTGTTGCGATATGTGAATTAAAGCTATTTTCCTGATGGATTTAAAGATGTATTTATCACTCAGTTCCAGATCAAATGTTTGGAAGCTTGGTCCTTATAAAAGCATTTTAAAATTAAAATCAGTTTAAAACAACTGTGTGGCCTTTAATAATGAGTGATATGCTTTTATCACTTGCACATACCTGCACAACATACACACATGATTTTTAAAAAAGCTTGATACACTTTCAAGTCTTTATTCAAACAGTTTGTAGCTCTCTTTAATATCCTTGGGGGCAACACTCAACTCCTGGACAAATTGTACATTGAGGTAAAGGATACTTCTACCTGATCCCTGCAACGTGGAAGTTATACACGTTACTCATAAAAGACAACATCCGCATCATTTACTGATATTCTAATAAATTATTGCTAGTGAATTAACAGTTTCTATAATTTCCAGAACTGAAAACTGTCAAGTTCCTGGTCATCAGACATCCGGTTTATGTGTATATATTGTTCTAATCGGCGGATGTCACAGTATATGGACTTCAAAAATAATTTACGAAACATACTAAAAGATATCTCTAATGGTTCAACTATTTTCACAATATTCTCTGTTATTTTGATGTGTCATCTGCGTAAAATTACCAGGACCTATATAATAATATCAAATAGCAACGTTTTAGCCCCATACAACAAGAAGTAAAAATCGGCAAAAACCCACACAATATTAAAGCTGCAAATAATTCTAGCACTTTTGCAATATACCTTTACTAAGTTGTTTTTTCTTATCAGTCATCACGCATCACATCATTGCTTTATGTTATGTTAGTAGTCGAATTTTGTCACCTAATTGCAGCCACATCACTGATTCGGAGAGTCCTGAGAAAGATATACTTTTTAATCAGGCTACACCATCGCTAAATAAAGTTTCTCATTTTATCTTGCTACAAAATGTTGAACTCCCTACATGAAGCAGAAAGAAATCACACACCTATCACAATATTCCCTCTGAATTTTAATTCCTACATCCTTTTGAAAGTAACTTTCTTTGAAAACGACAAGAATACTGGTGATGCACATTGCCCTAATCAGTATAATTATGTCCTGCCTTAGTTTTATAGAGTTTTTTCTGGTGTGACTGGACATTTCGAAATATCTAAACATTTGATGAAGAGCCCCAGAATGCTGAAAAATGTGTCAAGGTGTAGCTCAAAGTTCATAATATTTTTGTCTGGTAACTTTAATACATGCGGGAAATTTTCATCAAATAATTACAAAGGACATAATCTAGTCATCCAATGCCGATAACACTGGATGTTTATGCCCCAAAAGCTGATTTTTGTTCTCAATAAGTTATCAGTAAAACAGAATCTCAATTATGTGTGTTTAGCAAACAAAGGTAATTGTAACTAGATGCTTTCTTTTCAAACAATACCTACATGCATGGAAAACTGAGATAAGTACACATTTGCAATTCACATTGTATGCTTATTTCCAATGCATGGAAATACTCAAGCTAAAGTGCCACCTGGTTTTCACAATAAAAACAATTGGCTCTTTTCCAACATCATCAAATGATCACCAATCAAGCATGTAAACAAAACGGGGAAGAATGAGAGAGTTCTCTACTTTTCTGATGAATTTCACGTCAAGTATTGTACCCATTTCCAAAATGGATACAACTCAGCTTCCCGCCTTCTGTACTCCTCTATAGTTTGCTTCCTTGTTTTATGCGCAACTGAAATGTAAAGAAATGAAAGTTACTTATTCCACATGTACATTCATGTGACAGTATTCTATATTCTCAGTACATTTACCACCCAGTTAGATTCTTTCAGAAAATTATTTCATATACAAGACAAATAAGTTGCGTAAACCGAAGGGTGTAATATAAAGTTCAACTTTATGGCATTGTGAGCTGTCATTATACACCATGACCGACTACCTGGCTGTTAAACTCGCAATCCCCCAGCCCAGCCCATCCCAACCCACATTGACACCCAGTCAGTGACTTTACCTCGCAATGCGTTGTGCTAACAACCAACCTATGCCTAGAAAAGATGATGAACTAAGCCATTCTGTTTTCATGGGACACAACTACAATTCTCACTATTTTTCCCTTGATGATCACAGCTGTAAAAAACAAGAAGGCTGACCTTGACATTCAACTCGTAATAAGTCCCACTCTGGTCTGGGGATGAGGATGTTGGAGAGAAAGCAAAATATGTGAGTTTTTGTTGCACTCCCATTGACTTACATGGTCATGAACAGGAATGCATGCATTAACCGACAGTTACCCAAATTGAAAAAAAAAATCATCAAAATTCAGAGATCCAGACTATCACCACCTAGTGAACATTTTCATCAATCCTCAGACAAGCTATATTTCCATCAAGTAATCGATTGAAAAATTCGTTAAAATCAGGAATCCGCAGTATCACTACGTGGTAAACAAATTGTTTACCTCTCCCACAAGCAACACACCTACTAAGTTTCAGAACAGTCGTAGTGACGGTTTTGGAGAAGTCGAAAATAGTGTTAACACACAAAATTTCGTTTAAAAATGGAAAAAAATCGCAGCGACACCTGTTAAATAAATTAAGGTCTTGGGGTCTATAGCCGTGTCCACATTTCAATTTCAAAGCAATTAGCTAAGCGGTTGCGGAGAGGACTTTCTAAGATTTTGCCAAAAGACTGAACCAAAAATTCATTTTATAAATATTTTTTAGAAATCCATGAAGCATACCATTTGACCACAACAGTTAGTGCCAAAGTTTCAAATGTGCATATAAACTGATCCAGCGTTCATATTAAAATAGTCATGATACATCAGACTGACAAAATTGTCACAACACGTGCACACCCTTTGTTGTTTCAACAGTGGTAAAATGTGGGGTTGACTTGTCACATGCAAGTTGTATAGTATTACGTTGCAATTAAGTGCGAGACAATATATGGATAAAAGGCCTACTTTGTACCCCTGACTTACATATAATTAGTATGCAATTTCGTGACCTTTGTAAAGGCGGCATGATATTCATGGTAACAGCGTTACACATTACGCATGCCTTTGAAAAAATAATAAGTAATACCATAAAGCCAGGTTCTCTTGTCAGAGGCACAATATGAAATCTTACTCCAGCAATAAATACTAATGTGCATACTTGGAAAAGCTCTGCAGAAAACAGCTTTTTGTGCGTCAGAAAAACAAGTAGATTGAGACAGACATACAGAGAGAGAAAGAGAGAGAACCTTATGAAAAAAACTAAACATCCCTAAAGAAACCCTTGAAGGACATAAGGCATTTGCTTGTGCGTCAGTCAGACAGTAATTACAAGATTACATCAGAGACACATAAACAGGAAATTGAGGATAAAAATTTAGGATATGTAATACGATTACCAGACAGAATCCTGCAACTGATAAGATTGCTACAACTACACAAAATAAATAAAATATGTACCAAATGAAAATGAAATACTGAACATGCTTCATACCGTTGGTTTTCTAATGTTTGTCTCTATAAATTTTAGATACATTGTAACAGTTTTGTACCAATGTGTGGAATGAGTTTCACATTTAAATCCTGATTTATCCAAAGCTCATACTTTTTTCACATTTTGGACTCTCCCTGTAAAAAGATATTTGCATCACATTAAAAAAAATGTTTTAAATCTATACATAAGTTATTATTTGGGTACACAACAGCAGGATCTTCAGCAAGACACATAAGTGTCAGACAATCCTGTTGGCTGACTGCCATGACCTTTTTGATCTTTAAAAAATGTTTAGCCTCAATGCACTTCCTCATGGCAACAGTCTTAACATGACGCATCATTTTCAGATGGCAGCGATAAATAACATTGCACTTATAGGATCATATTTCCATAATGTATAGCAATTTTTCTGTCAAGGATTAATCTACATATTTCAAAATGTGGCCTTTTCCCATTTTTTTAATTGTGCCGAGTTTTGAAATGTAACATTTTCTCGGGCATGCCACCCGGTCACCCGCTGATACCCTTCCCCAAACAAAACAGAATTTGAGGTTGTAAAAGTTGTATTTGTGCGGTATATCTTATAAGAATCTATTACCAATGTGGCTGTTGTATTTTGCTTTTAATAGGGAATAAATATGAGCTGTACTGAGGTTTGTTTGAAAAATTAAAAGGTGCCAAACAAGGCCCATATTTCGATGGCACTAAAGACTGACAAGAAGCGTAAAGAAATAAAACTATTTTATTTTACTTATTTCGTGCCCATAGATTATGATTTTCAATCTCTTTACCTCTGTTTTTGAATTATTGCAGGAGAAATCTTGTGAGACTTGTGTTTCCCGTGAATATGTGGGTTTATATTCTAAACAAATGCCTCTTTTCGTGTTCAGAAATACTAAAAAGCCAATCTTTCCAACCTTCAAGATGCTAACCTTCATTTACTGATTAATGAGTGATGTATATTATGTTTGTTATTGTCTGATAGATATTCTCCCAATTTATTCTAAATATATGAGTTTACATTCTAAACAAATGCTTCTTTTGGGTATTCATATGATCGATAGCGAAAAGAACAAAAGGTTTTTTTTTGTGTGTGATATATGTATATTATTTTTTTAATGTATGATATATATATTGCTGGGGTTTTCATATTGTGAGATACATCTTATATTTTTGTTGTGCGATATATATTATGTTTAGATCATTTTTTAGAAGCATCTGGGCTTTCATTTTTAAACGTACGCTTCCTAAAGAATTAAACAAACACAAACTTTCATACTTTGTAGTTCCTTGTGACGCGAAAATACCAATGTAATGACTCGGTATCGCAGCATATTAATAAGCTTTACATGTCGCTTTATCATTGTCTGAAGCTAGAACGAAGTACTTTATGACCTGATATATACACACACACACACACACACAAATATATATATATATATATATATATATATATATATATATATATATATATATATATATATATATATATATACATATATATATATATATATATAGGGTTTGGAAGATTTTGAGAATTCTTGCACGTGTCAATCTTGACGACGTGGAATGGCGTTTTAATATGTATTTTAATGCGTACTAGTTAAGTGGTTTTTTTTAGAGGTACTCTAGAAAAAGGGTATTTGCGTCAGTATACATGCAAACTCAGTGAATCGACACACGGTAAGAAATATAAATGTCCAGCGTGCAACATATTGCGCGTTGAAATGTAAAAGTCGTTAACGCCTTTACTAAGAGTGTAGCTTAATGTATGAAAAATTCTCTCTCTCTAGTGAATGGTCGATTTGTTATGTTTGTAACTTTGAACTGTGCTTCCCCGGTTATGGAACGGGGTGTATGGAAAGCAAGGGACACGTGGAATTTGCCTGTCCAATTAAAGACTGTGACAACAAATATTTCGGGTATTTTAGTTTTTCGACTGGAACCTGACAATGCTCACATCGAAATACTTTTCAAAATATATTAAATCTAAAAATTCTACTCTAGATACATAACAATATATCGAATTCCCCGTACTACATAGAAGATATGTTCGACTATTTTTCGTGTAAGAAATTGCAAATAGGCCTAAATATAAATGAAATGAAAATGTATTTAATCTTTTGTCAAACGGTAATCCTTTTTACATGTCTGGCGTGAGTCAAATGCAAAAGGAAACGGACTTTTTTTAGCCGTAATGCATTTAACCCTCGGTAAAACGCCTGATTTGTTTACCTCTTCGTTTTGTCTCGGCGGCACCGTACAGCTATGGAGTGCGACTAATGAAACCAATCATCAGCTGTCTTATAGTTAAGCATAAGATACATCTTGTTTAAAAAATATACCTTGTTTCGTCTCAGCTGATACTCTACTTTAAAATTATTTTACTTTGTGACAGTTGGCGAAAGACGCACAAGTATCTGATTCCGGGGAAGCGCACTCCTTTCTGAGAATATCACATTGGCATGTACGCTGAAAACATCTCATAACGGTGTAGAAGGTATCATGTACGACCGATTGTTCTCAAATTAATTACTTTATTTCAGCTGATATTCAATTTTAAAATTAATTATACTTTGTGACAATTGACCAAACATACATACGCTAAATAACCTGCGTGCAACTGTCCCAAATCCGAACAAGTAGTTCTTTCTGGGAATATCACATTGACGTGTACAATGACATATACGTACTTTATTTCAAAATATATTTTACTTTCTCTTTATTGACCCAAATTACATTAAGTCTTCCTCGGACAAACCATGAATCAGCGACTAATCGTCTACCCCTTGTCGGTTTACATGATTCTTATAACACAACTGTTCAATTCCTGAAAAGCGCAGTCCATTCTGGGAACATCACATCGATCCACACGTGTACTGACATACTTTCCTTACAGTGTGAAACGTATTACGCCCAGATAGGCCAATGCTGTATACAGTTACTGTAAAATTAAAAACCCAATAGGAGGAGAAAGTGGCTAAATTTATCCAGAGCAACAAATATAAAATTTTCAGTGACATAAATTTCAAAATTACACTAGAAGAGGTCATCACTGAACCTTATGTGGTAAAGCACCAGGTTAAGATAGTCTCGCGAAAGAAATGTTAAAAAATCCGGAAATAATGTCCTCTTTAGTTGCAATATTATTCAATCGATTTTTGTGTGGTGGCTCGCTTCCCAATATGTCGTGCCGAAATATTTTAACGGCTAACGCCTATAAGGGAATGTTTACATCCCATAATATTACAGGGAATTGCACTCTCCAGCCACTTGACTAAACTTTTTTATAGCGTATTGCATAATGGATTGTACAATTTCTCAGAGGAACAGAATGTGACACACACACAGACACACACCTCCCGCCCAACCAAACTTGATTTAACAAAAAAGCAGTACGTCTGATCATATTACCACCGTGCGAAAAGAGGTTGCTAACTTTGGGCCGAAACCTCGATATATCACATCAACAGGTGTACTGACGTGATGCTTTCCTCAAAGTGCAAAAGGCATTAGATATTTTTCCAAATATATTCCCCTTTGTCTTATTTAATCAAAGATATATTAAAGCATGATAAGGAAAACAAAAAAACATCGGCTAATCGTCCGTTTTACTTGTTTATTTGCATGTTTCCAAGGACTTTGTCCCCGATTCCTGTAACTCGCAACTGTTTTTATTCCAGGAAAGTGCAGTCCTTTCGTCATAGGAATAATACATCGGCATGGTAACGGACATGCTTTCTTAAAACTCAAGAGGGTATTGGATTCGCTATTGTTTGCTTTGTTTCACTTGATGTTAATCTTAAAATATGTTTCCCTTTGTTGGCAGTTAACCAAAAAATTATATTCTTAAAAAGTGTAACGTTTCCAAATGCAGGAAAGTGCCGTGCTTTCGATTCTGGGAATATCTGATCTGCTTGTGCATTTACACTGGTCTTCATGTATATGTCCTAAATGTGTAAAAGTTGTGAGATACAGTATATCATTTCAAAATATATTTAATTGTCTCCTTGAACTATATATAAGGTTTTTTTCTGGAAAACCAAATATCAATGAATAATCGTATACTGTATACTTGTGAATTTGCCTCATTCTCACAACGCACAGCGCAAATTTCCTCTTCCAGGAAAGCACTTTAACATGCGCACTGACATAATTTCCTAAAAGTGTAAAGGTATTAGATATATTTTTCTCCAAATATATTACAGTTTGTCTCAATTGATCAAATATGCGCATATACTTGTTTGGGAAAATAAAACATCATCGACTACTCGTCCGTTATACTTGACCATCTGTGTGCCTTTTTCCAGGGATTCCATTCGTCGCTACGATTCCGATAACGCGCAACTGTCGAGCGCAGTCCTTTCTACGAATCTCACATCGGCATGTACCCACAGACGCTTGGAGCCAGAGGGCGCTCCGACGAGCGCACTTACACACGCCTGATATATATATATATATATATATATATATATATATATATATATATATATATATATATATATATATATATATATATATATATATATATATATATATATATATATATATATATATATATATATATATATATATATATAAGATACAAGGTATGAAGGATTGGGACCCTCTGACTGACATGCCCTTTAGAATGTGGCCAGAAAACTCGATTCCCTGAACTGTCATCAACATCCATCCAAATACGTCTTTGCGCACTGTGTTCAGCTTCCTTTGTGGTGCAAAGAATTAACAGAAAAGTACATGCCCATCAAGTTTGAAGTGAATCCCCTCAAAGGTTTGGAGCTGTAAATGTTAATTGTTGACAAACATCTCCTTTGAAACCTAAAAGCTTCTTACACTATTCAACCATACCGACACTGGTATGAACAGGTAGATAGTAATTCAAATTTTAGCACCATAAACTTGACTAGTGGCGTTATGAGGCTAATGTTCAGAGTAAGTGCTGTATTTTTTAGGTATTTGGTTATGTCTCTGGAAACATTTCAACAGAGTTTTGTGTAGTTGTTGTTATTTATAACCTTTGCTTTGTAGTTTTTGCAACAGTGTTCTCACTCTATTGACAAACTCGGTAAAAAGTGTGGTGTTTCTAGATATACATACCACTTTTCCGATACAAACTCCATATGCTTGTTTCTCTGGAATGTTTCTTGTCAGATGAAGGTAGGAGATAATATCAAAATTGAACTGGTATCTCTTGTCAAAAATTTTTGTTACATGCTGGTTGTTCATTATTTCTGTATCCAGATCAAGGAAAGTAGCTTTTGTATCATTTTCATTTTCCAGATTTAATATTAGTTCTTTCGAATATATACATATTTTTTTTTAATTTCCATTTATTTCATCTCCATTGTATGAAGCACACCGGTTATCTACAAATTTTGTGTGAGAATTTGATCTTCTTCCAGCTGTAAAGTTTGTTTTTGCCAATTGCCCCATCCATTTTGATTCATAACAATATAAATAAAGGTTGGCAATATATGGGGCTGGATCTGTTCCCATTGGTATGACTGTTTGTTGATAGACTCTGGTACCAAAGCAAAAGTGTGCATTGTAAATTATGTATTCTATCATTTGAGCACACTCTTGATTCGTGTCAGATATTCCCTTGTTCTTACCTTTATCAAATTTAGCCTCATCACCAAATTTTTTAATATACTGACAGGGCAATTCAGGAATCAGGCAAAAAATTCTCAAACTGTGTCACACACACATGTATACGTGTGTGTGTGTGTGTGTGTGTGTGTGTGTGTGTGTTTGTGTGTGTGTGTGTGTGTTTGTGTGTGTGTGTGTGTGTGTGTGTGTGTGTGTGTTGTATTGAGAAGTGAAACATTATGAGCAATCAGCTTCCAAAGTTATCACTTTACTTCAGGCAAATCCAATGAGAATACCTCTTACCCAGAAATAAAGTTAATGTGCACTTGGTTGTGCTTTCATCTGAGTAAAATGATAATTGCTAATTATGTCCTCTCTGGTATGGTCATAAACCACTAAGTTTATTTGATTTAATGGCAAGCCATCTCAAATGGAATAGATGAAGCTGTCACATTTATATTTTGCACTGTTTCTACACACATCTCCAAATAACTCCATAATTCCATGTAAAATCCTGGGTTCCGCAAAAACCACAAATATGAAGCAAAACCTTTGCCAGACACAAACTACGCTACTCTGTTAATGCCTCGTGGCTGGATGTAACAGGAAAATTGTCGCCAGAGGGAGCCCCTAAAGCAGGCGTAGACTCACACCTTGGTTTACAAAACTGATGACAGATGACGGCACCTGCTGAGTAACAATAAGTTCAATAACAGTACAACTTAAGAAAGTTGCTGAATGGGAATGAGAACTGCTGCTACCACCAGGTGGATAACTACATGTTAATGAAATGCATGGGGCAGGCCAGTATACATAATCTCTTGTCACTCTAGAAATCGGAAACACTTCAACTAGTGGTACCATGCCCAGTTGGCCTGGTGCACAGAGATAAAATAAACAGCTAATTATCACACGACCTTGCTTTGTTTAGCAAGCAGCTGCAGTAACACTCCCAAAATTAGGAAGAATAACTTTATAATAACCCTTTATGTTGAATAATGCAGGGCTATGTAAAAAACTCACCAAGGATCAAGCAAAGAAATTCTCCATACCTGACAAATATATAAAAGTATCATATTTGTAAGGTACCTGATGGGGAATTAAACAGTGATCTCTTATATGGGACATGGAGATACTTTCCACTAAATACTATAGGTGCACTAATATGACAAGCCATAGGTTGATCTCATTAAACATTGGGTGACTTCTCTTGCCTTTTGAGTCAAGGGACTGGCTGGAAATAGCAGGTTTTATCTTACATACATGGCCACCACTATCTGGGTATACCTGCTTAACTGGAGCCAGCTGCCAATGATTTCTGGGTGCATTGTCATCTTTGTTGATACAAATGTTTCCTATTTGCTCATTGCCGTGTGGGTGTCCCCACTTTTGCAAAAAACTGTTTGCCCATCAACACAAAAGGAACGACTAAACTTAGTGAGTCATACACAGAATTGACAGAGAACAGCACTTCATCTAGATCCTTTAAATCCATAGCATTGTCTCCTAATGGGATAGATCCTAACACCTACTTTTAATTGGATTAAATTTCTGTAACCATAGACCTCCACTGGAGCATTTTCCTTTGCTATATCTATCTGTTTACTAGATCCACATGCTGTAGTAACTGATTTCAACAACCATCAACATCAAAATCTTTGCGGATGAAGTTTGCAACATTAAATATTAATTTGGCTCCTTTGTCATTGACAGTTTGTTATAAACCATAAACGGCATATCCAGGGATGATCCAGTGCCCAAAAAAATGCACAGTCATCTTATACTCAGTTGGCTGTCGTTCATAGTCACCTTTTCTCACCACAGAAACCTCACAAAATTCCTATTATCTGCTGACTTTAAACTGATAAAGCCTCTGTCAGGTGTCACAAATTGATGTCATTGTCTCTTGGCAGAACCTACACAGCACACCAACTAAGACATTTTTAACATCTGAGCCTTGTAAAAAAATGCTAATCAATGCTTAGCCACTGCACTTGGCCCTACAGTCAAACCACACATATCTTTCCTGGTTTGGAGAGGGGGGACGAAAACTGCTGTGATGTCGTATAAACCAAGTGTGACCATCATTGGTTGTCAATTATGAATGGAGCACTCTTTCCGCACTCCTGATATTAATGGCATGAAGCCAGCATATTCATGATGATATTCGGAATTACGTTGGAAACAGGGCTTCAACTGCTTTAATCTATGAAACACCATTGGCTTCTTGTTTGAACATGTAGGCTCACCCGCCCTAAAGGCAAAGGCACTCTTTGTAAAGTGAATGCCATTTCTCAGGTCTCAATAAACCTCTTGTCATCATGCAATAAAATTGGACTGTCTACTGTTTTTTCACTCAGATCCAACTCCATCATTTGCTTAATGTCACGAGAATTAATCAGTTCTTCGATCCGTGTTCTGAAGGAAAACCAAACCATTTCTTTGTGACCCGTATTGCTCCTATCCTTCCCATCAAACTCCAAGACAGACAGCAACAGAGGCAATATACGTCATGAGACAACTACTTACACCAGCTATGCTTTAACCTAGGTCTGTACATAATCCATAGGGTTTATTTTTAATTGGGGATTTCATTTCAAATGACAGTAAACGACGCAAACAGTTATAACCGATCAAAAGACATATTTCAGCATCACACAAGGGCATCAGTTTATCAACATATTTCTTTAAATGAGGCAGCTGCTTGGATAGCTGATAGTAGGAATGTGTGAGTGGTTAGCTGGTATTTTTTCTCTTGAAAGTGCAATAGGTAGTAAAGTCTTACATTCAATATTGTAGCTTCACACCATAAGTCAACAGTGACTGTCAACCGTTTGGTCATAAGTCTACATGGTGGACAACAGAAGTTTGAACTAAGGGCCATATAACCCCAGGTCACTGCAAGTATTCTCCAAGAAAAAAGTTATGTCAGATTCCGTATCTAACAGTGCATATACCAACTGCTTAGAATTGCGATTTACACAATGTGACCCCAGGACTATTGTTGAACATGTTCTACCTTTAGTAGAACCACTAAAGTGGGTAACTCCAAACTCTGAAGACGTATCCTTGTAAGGTGGTTCAGCATCTGTGACATGCTGTGTATGTATACTACTCCCTTTGCCATTTAATTGCTTTACATCACTATGTAGGGTGACGTTTACAACATGTTTTGCAAATTTTTCTTCGCTTGGACGTCTGATATCCGTAGCTTTGCTTCAGGCGCCCCAAAAATACACCTTTCCCTCTAGCAAAGGTCCTTCTTTCTGCAAAGGACTTCAAATAGAATACTTGACAATTATCAAGGCTGTTTTCTTTCTCACACAGAAGAGAGATCTCAGAATCGGTTCTTCCCTCTATGAGCAGATTTGTACTAGGTGTCTCCTTCAATAATAATAATAATAATAATAATAATAATAATAACAACAACAACAACAACAACAACAACAACAATAACAACAACAACAACAACAACAATAATAATAATAATAATAATAATAATAATAATAATAATAATAATAATAAAATAGGGCCTAATAAATCCACGGTTTATTATGTTGTGAATAATATCAGAGGGAAATGACTCATTTGGAACTTTCTTGCTTAAATATAACTATCGTAAATAAGCTTTATACAAAAAAAATTCACATTTGCGATTTTTTTAAAACAATTTTATATATCCGTTTACGGAGCCTGGTGTGTCTTTGGGAAAGTCTGGCAGTTTGGATTTCCCTGCAATGGATCCAATGCCTACCCTCCCCAAAAAAAAACGAAACAGCAGCAGAGATGGTTCGACAGACAACAAAAATATGGGTGTCAACATAAGGAAATGTGTAAATAATAACGAGGGTAACAGGGAGGAGGTGACGAAGAAGAAGACAGACATAGTGTATGCTACAGACAGTGTTAACTTTTAAGAAATTAGGGAAGGATACTGGAAACAATTTTGAAACGCCTTGGCATAAACATAGATATCAAGTTTTTGTACGAGTCAAAGAAAACTCTTTTTCCAACATGTAAAGTGATCGTTCTCACATTTTCTATGCAGGCCAAATTAACCGCTTTGGCAAACGAGTTTGATACTGCCTTGAATAGCAGCCAAAGGAAATATGAAGACATCTGGGCAACAACGTCAATGTGTTGACAGACAGCAACAAAATGGGTGTTAGCATATGAAAATGGGTGAAGAATAGCAAGAATAACAATAATAATAACCCATTTGTAATTATTATTATTGATATTATCATCATCATAATAATAATAATAATAATAATAATAATAATAATAATAATAATAATAATAATAATAATAATAATAATAATAATAATAATAATAATAATAATTATAATAATAATAATAATAATAATTATAATAATAATAATAATAATAATAACAATAAGGCCTAATTAATCGACACATTTAAATATGTTTCAGCATCATCTAAACCAACATGGTATCTACACATTTCACAGACCTGATAAACTCTTTCACAGATCTCCAGAGACTATTGTTTTATATTGAATCGCCTGATCTAAAGCCCCTAAATCCTGATATATGTCAACATATGCTGAATTGAACAGATTCGAGCAATCAACCCACGGTCATTCTGCTGTGGTTTCAAATCCAGGATCGTCTACAGCCCAAGAAGGCTCTGTATCAAATCAGGGATCGCCCAGCAATACACCTACACCAAAAGACAATATACCTTGACAGTTTTTTTAAGAAATTTTACAGATATAAACAGTTTATAACATTTGTAAGCACAAAAAAATGACAAAAGAACTCAGCACAGCATCACGCAAGCTCTGTGTGAGCGTTGAAATGTAGGAGATGTAACAAGTACTTTGATTGGTTGGTGTCATAAGTTGCTGTACCAACATTCAGCGTTTATATAGGCAGTATGGCAGAGAAAACCTCGTAATTAATTAACCATGGGGTCCTGGCATCCCTCCATGGGGTAATCCTTCTTCAGAAGGATACAATCAGGCCCTAACTTGTGTGTTTCAAATGCAGTCTGACACATTTTACGTGGGGCAATCCATGGAAGTGCATCTTCTACATACAATTACCCTTTATCCAATGATTTTACTCTTCAGCTACTAGTGAATCAACTGAACTCTATATTTCAAGAGCAAGAGCAAACATTTCAACTAAATGTAGGCTTTGGGTTTATATTAAGAAATGTGGATTATGGAACCTACAGATGGTTCAGAGCTAATGAGTCTGTAAGAATTTTTGAAACACCTTGGCATATGTCGTCTAGCCCAGATCTTCTTAAGGTAGAAGAAGAGCTTCAACAGTTGAAAATAAATGCCTGTGTTTGGTATCAATGGCCTAAGACGAAGTGGATACCACAACTGATCATGAATGTGATTGACTGTATGGTACCCAGAGGATTTAAGCTCTGAATTAGTTCTGGTAAATTACCAAGACACCTAACCATATGTAGAACAATTGTGTCACTCACACAATATGAAGGTAAACCATAGACAGATAGGCTCTGTTCATTGTTGTCTTGCCGTTCAAAGGCAGAAATATTTGCATACCAGGGGGGGCAGAGTTTGAAAATACGGTTTAGTATTATTATAAGCAATACATAGAGTATACATAAGAAGAATGTGATATTTGCGATTTTATGGGGTAAACTTAAAAAAGTTTTGGCTGGATTTGAAAAGTGCTTCCAGTTTTATGTGAGTGTCTGTGAACGAAATAAATGAGGAACTGCAACACCTATACATCTATCGATGTGTAAGAATCCACAAACTCTATACTTGAACCATTATGAGGATCACCTGTCTTACATAACCGATATACAAACAAATAGCAAACGGTTTAAATGTACTAGTTGTGATCAGCACTTTCCAGTTCAGTTGGGATGAAAAGACACCAACACACGTGTGAAAAAGACACACGAGATCATTTTCCAGGGAGTTTTTTATGCATTAAATCGACAGTTTTTTGACGATTATAATAATGTGACACACATGAACCAAAGGAAGATCGTTTCTTTCTTGGTACATTGTATCTGATATGGAGTCTCTTTCAGTTGATGCACAGCAAGAAAACAGTGATAGAATTATTGCTCTTACATTTGCAAAGGAGAAAAATTGAAAAGGATGTATCATCAACACTGATTTAGAAATATTGGTAAATGATATGCTTTCCTATTTTGAAATAGTCAGACAGGCTATAACTTTGGCGTTGAAAAACTAGAGTAATTTAATTTATAGGTCAACAGATGCCATTGCTTTTTGGTCTCCACAAAACACTACTAAGTGTAGCAATAGGAATAATGTTGATATTGATACTTTAATGGTTGATGAGAGTCTGGATGAGAACAGTAACACACATTATTATCCCGAATTTTGCTTGACACTAGGGCTCGAGATTGAAGATGGTTCTACCAGAGAGACTGAATAAAATAAACCTCCTTCCCAGCAATTTCTATATTACATAAGTCAACAGAATGTTTATCATCGTTTTTCGGAGGGCCTGGAAAGTTGTACTTTAGCAGTAAATTACAATAACTGGGATTTGATAAGTAATATAGGTGGTAACGACACTGGTTCCATACAAGCTGAAAAGAAGGATGCTAACATCAAGAGCTCCTTCCGGTTCACAAGTGTCTTTAGTGATGGTAAGGAAAATAAAGAAATTATCTGTTCTGAATTAATTATGATTGTAATGACATAATTGTATTTGAATTCAATTCATCATCCGTTTATGATTTGAACTTGGTTAAAGAAAAAATACATATGCTAATTAGCATGGATGCTATTGAACTGAAGACCTTTTTGAAATGGTTGAAGTGGACATAAGTGTTCAAGATTTGGAGGGTCATATGTAGCATTAGATCATCCAGAGTATTTAACACCATATGAATATTTTTCAGAAATGGCAACAATTTTTCGTACAACCATGGTTCCTTGTGAAGTGTTTGTGGTGCACATGTAACAAGAAGTTAGGGTAAATGGTTTGAGTGAAAAGCTGAGGGAATTGGAAATAGGTGGGACGAAAGCTAAACAAGTACTGCTTGTAACACCTATCTTCAGATCGTATTTACTACATGGACTGCGTGTGTCAAAGTATACCAGGTTAAAGAATACACACTTGTGGCTTGTTTCACAGACTTTGTGAAAATGGTAGTAGATGCCAAGAGAACAGCAGACTCAGATCATGACAAGTCAATCATTGGTGATATATTGAAATTAAAAGCAAATTCAGCCTCTGGAGGCATGATATGTTATAAGCAAAAATATCGTAAAACAAAATATGTTCAAGAATATGCCAAAGAAGCATATCTAGCTAATGGACCTTAGTTTCTCCAGCTATCTGAAATAGACTCAGACAATAAATTATATGGGGTCGAGTTGTGGAAACAGGTGATATTTTATGATGCACCAATAGAGATAGGATGTTTTATCTTACAGTATGCAAAATTGTAAATGCTGAAATGTTACTGCGAATTTCTTATGCATTATGAAAATAAGGACAATTTTTAAATGTGTCAGATGGATTCTGACAGTGCTTATTTTGCCATCCCTGGACCTAATCTACATAGTGTTATAAGATGTGAGATGAGAGAACTATACAGAAATTCATGACTACGTTTATGCTCAGATTAAATTGAGATTGAAGAGCACAGGGTTTCAACAGTTTTGGGTGCAAAACACGTGCGATTTGACATGTGTGTGCCAGGTCTTTTCAAACTTGAATATGAAGGTGATGAGATTCGCTCCAAGACTTATATAGTTTCACAAACCATTGTCAAAGCATGTCTCTTCTCCAAACCATGCATTCACCAATTTAGCACTGGAAGAATAAAGGCTGCCAGTGCAACCTTAGGAGAGTTTTGCCATAAAAAAAATAGGGAAAGAGGAGCTAGCTAGCACATTATACAATACAGGGTGGGTAGGATGCAATGAAAAAAGTTTTCTAACAAAGGTGTCAATAAACATCGTATAAAAATCCACTGTTGATATTCAGGAGAGTCAGGTCTAAATGGTAGACTATGTTTGGGATATAATCTAGGGTTTAGGCTCCACGATAAAGTAATGAATACATATAAGCAAACGTACAATGCTTTTACATACTTTTCTTGTAAGAGAGAAGTTTTGAACGAATGGTGCCAATATTATACCATTAAATATCACACTTTGAATCAAGATTATCGAGAATATAAAATCCATCTAGATCTAAGGCTTTATGTCAAACAATATGTCTGTTATCTACGTCAGTATTTGAATAAATTATTTCCAAAAGTTTGTAAAATCAATATGTTATGTTTCTAACTATTTGTGTTACTTGTGGAGGTATCTCCTGTGAAGAGTTTATGCATCACCACACCCAGCAACTGGGAACGTGGACCCCACCTTTATGGCTGCCACCCTCCTGTCCCACCCTTCTTTTGAACCTTTTGCCAAACTCTCAAAGCATTTTTTTTCAGATTTTTTAATTTTTTGCTTTGTACTGTTTTATTTTCCGATCATTGTTCGAGCTTCCAATGAACTCTTTCTATGTGTTCTTCGATACACAAATGGTTTTACTAAATACCAAACCTTTCATGAACACTAATGCTTATCATATACTATATGAATTCTTGCGGTTGGATTTGGGGGGGGGTTCCTTTATATATCTTGTTTGTTGAACTAATATATGTATTTACTAACTGTTTACTAAAATGCTTTGGTTAAGTCATCAAAATATGTACTGTTGTAAGTATGCTCATATGCTTCATCATTTCACGAAGCTGAAAATGCGGAATCACAATAAGTCCTTGCTAGTATGAAGTAACTCAACTGTTACCTGCCCTTTAAGTTACGTATATTCAAAACTGTACTGACTTCATAGGCAATAATGCTTGCCACTATGTTTTACAAAACATAGAAAATTAAGATGAACAATGTTAACACAAATACTGCTGGAAAATATAAGTGTCTAAAAAATCACACAACTCATGTATAGTTTTCACAAAATCTATGCTTCAGTTTGCACTGAAATGTCTTTCCTAGAAGGTGCACGCATCTTGCTATAGTTAGGAAATATAAGTGAAGGGTATAAGGAAGTGGTGGTTCCTTTTGTTACATTCATTTCAATGTCTTCATTCGCCATATTTTTGTCCACAGATTTAACGGCAGGTTTACCTGTGAGCTCATTAAGTTTTCCCTTGATATCATGCCTATGATATTTGTATATATACACCATAATCACTATTCTTCCTATCAGTACTGATGCCAGGATTCCTAGTACCACCCAAGATACACGGCAACCATGTTTTGTCCAATTAATTTCTTCTTCTAGTTCTATTGGTGTTAATTGAATATGAGACACTGGTTTCATTGCCCGAAATTTAACCTTCTGTAATTCCTACAGAGCACCCCCTCAGGTACTATTTGATGTATTTTTAAGAATGATGGTATTTCCTTAACTTGCAATGGGTGGACTGAAAGGCGGCCAATCCTTTTGATCAAAGCAAGTAAAGGCCAATGTGTTCCACTAAAAGTACAACCATCACTAACCTGGATTAGGTAGGTTCCTGCTTTGAATTGTTGAGATTTCCTAGGTCTAGATGTGCATCTAGTATAGACTGTCTGACTCCATGTTATGAGTACATAATCCCCTAAAGCTATCTCAACTGCCTGAGACAAACCACTTGTCTGTGTGAGTCTCACTGCACATGAACTCTTTAGCTCGTTGTCCTGGGACAGAATAGCACATGTACATGACCTTGGATTGGGTGTGTAAATCACGCCCATCTGACATACAATGGGAAATTACCCTAAACATGACCGTGGATAGATCTCTCCTGTAAGTGGATTAGTTCTCACTGCAGAATGCTTAACTGCCAGCTGTATAGCTAAACCTGTCTTCTTGTAGGGTTGAGGCCAACTGTGGATGTTATATTGCCAGTAGTCAGTTTCCCACACAAGTGGGATTTTGACTCCATATATCAGTGTGGTCTCGTCGCATACTGGTACTACTTGAACGTAATCATAATATGACTGTATCGGTGATATTGGTCTGGTTCTTGGTGAAATTGCCTTTTGGAGAAGTTCCTTCAATCTATTTGGTGGAAGCAATTCTTCTGTCAATCTTCCTACCTCTAAGGTAGATTTGCTTCTTTGGAACTTGTCCACTTGCTGAATGTAATTGTTTACCATTTTCTCACATAAACTGACAGATTTGTTCATATTCCACATTACCTACAATTGTCTTATGACATGTCTATTTACCATTGTATCATTTCTTATTTCTTGATATTTTGTCCTAACAACTGTATTTAAATAAGTTTTCAGGATGTTTAACTTCTGTGAGTGTTGATCCAATTCCATATGGGTATGATTTATTATTATCAGCATATCATTCACTCCATGTACTATTATCTTGTTTTTAAATCTATGCAAAGAGACTGCTCTTTAGATTTCATCAATTCCTTGAACTGTGGTGACTCCAAATAGAGAACTGACAATGTTCCCAATGAAGTTGAATAATCCTCTTTTTCTTCTGGTACCTTGGGTCATTCCATTACTTTTCTTCGCATCTGTTGGATTGGGTTTGATGTGTAGATGTAAGAGTTCCAATTTGATCTTCAATCGGTCCATCATTAAATTTTGTTCACATACTGCATCTTTTTAATGGTCCTGATCACACTGGTAATGATAGTGTACTGTTGAATAATGGCACATGGGTCTGGTGGTCCATCAAGAGTGACCAAAACTGTCCAGTCAGCTGGCTGTATCTTCATTAGAAGTTTTCCGGTTATCAACAAACCAACTGCCAAAGGTTTAACATTATCTGCTCTAGTCTGGGTAATGTTGGGCCCTATGGTTCCTATGGCTAGGAACATTACTGCTCCATAGGTTTGGCAGCTTCGTCGGTCTCTGTCGGAATACATCTCTCTTTTGTGAAGGCAGTTGATCTTTGGTGTGATCGAGCTGTAGATTTCAAAATCTTGTGAAGTAGCATGGTGTGAACTTCTCTGGTTGTCCGGTACTTGATCCTGATGCTGGGTTCTTCTGGCTGGTCTGCCTGGTCTTCTTCTTTGATCTCCTCTGGTTGGGTTCCTGGGTAGAACTGAGCTGTGGGCTGTGGAACCACTGTGTTTCAAGGGTTCCTAACAGAACATGCTTGCACATCATCCCAAGCTTTATTTGGATCAACCAGTTTGATCTTGTTCCTGTTGACAACCTTGGCTTTTCCAGTTTGCTGTTGACACAACAGCCATACTTTTCCTCTGACTCTTATGACTTCATATTGTGAATCCCATCTGGATGTTAATGTTAGTCGTTCTTGAGCCTTGAGTACAACTGTATCACCAAATTGTACATCACCAGCATTTGCTTTTTTTTATTCAACCGCACACGATTGAACTTTCTAGACTCTTCTAGATTCCTTCTAGGACTAGTGAGAGCATCAGATAAGTCACTGAGACATCCTTGTAATGTCTGAGCTCCCTGGCTGTTCCTCATTATCTTAGCTAAAGTCAATTTTCCCCTCTTTCTGTACACTAGGTAAAAAGGGGTATACCCAGCACTTGTACTGACACTGTTCCTATATGCCAGTAAAGCATTTGAGAGCTGTTCTTCCCACTTTTTTGCCTTGTTGTTCACCAATTTGGCAACCATTTCCTTCAATGTTCTATTAAACCTTTCAATTTGCCATTGGCCCGAGGATTATATGAAGTACTCTTCTATGATCCACCCCTTATCCTTTCAAGTAGACTTTTAGAGACTTAGCATTAAATTCCTGTCCTTGGTCTGTAATGATAATTTCAAAAATGACATGTCTTGAGATGAAATCTTTTTCAAGAGCTTCTGCCCCACTATAGATGTTTTTGAAGGCAAAGGATACCTTCTGCCCAACCACTATAGTGATCTATAATATTCAAGCAATATTTGTTGCCTCTGTCTCTAATTCCAAAAGGGCATATGAGATCCATTCCCACAATCTGCATAGGGTTATTTGGAATAGGCATTACCCCCACCCTAGTATGATCATGTCTGGGACTATGTACCATACAAATTGGACAGTGTCTAAGCTGTTCTACAAAGTCTTTCCTCATTCCAGGCCAGACATAAGCCTCCCTAGTTTTTAAGTCACAACTCCACAATAAGTTCCTTGTTTAATTCAGCATTATTTAGAGTTTTGTGTATGCTCTAATAAAAGTCTTTTCTGCATCAATGCTCCTGTCTCCAGATATGTGTGTTGAGCAGCCTCACAGAATTTTCAACTCAAGTGTCCTAAGTTTTCATACTCATTCTGCGTTATTTTGTCTAACTCGTTTTTCAAGTGTTCACCCTCATTGGCCGGAGGAAAGGTTTTATGAATATGAGCCTCCAACTCCTCCCACTACTACTTTTAGTCTTTGGGGACTTCCATTGTTCCTCCAATAACATCTCAATAGCCAGGGGACTTCCACTGTACTTCCCCCAGCACAATTATACTTCCCAATCAGAATACATCGTGGTTATTCTGTGGTTATTGTTTGAGCCAACCAGATCTGTAATACTTTATAAAATTCCCCAAAGGTATTTCCCTTAGCGGCTTTTTCTTTATCTATTTTTAAGACGATGATGAAGACTTTACAAATGGATCAAACACTGGACCTGTTTTTTTCCCTCACTGTCCTAGAGTTGGCCTAACAGGACAACACAATGGATGTGTTAAAAATGTTTTTAAATGATAGATATGAGCTAGAAAAGTAAGCAAATAACCTTTGTTTTGTTTATTTTTAGGACGCACAGAGGCAGCATCTGCTGAGCATTGATAATCTAGATATGGTGCTATGACATTTCTGAGCCTAAACCTGTGTGTAATAGGAGCACGAAAAATATTCGTTTCCTGGTGTTTTAGCCATTTAGCAATTTTTGAATAGCTGGTTTTAAATATGTTTCCATTCTTAATAACTCTATACAGTTTCCTGACACCACTGTAGCTCCAAGGGTTATAGTATAAATCGCTGAAATAATCATCGAATGATGGCATTTCTTACAGTCTCATCCATTTGCAGTTTGAACATCGTTTATTGTTTTTGCCTTCTTTCTCCTTCGTTTATGCCTTCGTTTATGGAAAGATCTGTACTCTATCAGAAAAGTTTCAATCCTATTTGAGCCAATAGGGTAGACACTGGAATCACTATAAAAATGTTTTGAGAATGCCAGTCATATGTGAACGTTCAATACTGTTTCCATCTGCTATCACTTGCCCTTTGGCCCCCAGCCTACTGTAGGACTATGATCAATATATTTCAGTATATTTGCTGCTGTCTTTGGATATCTTTGAAAGATAGGTAATAAGGTATGTAATTAATCTAATTTTGGATTGTTGTGATCAGTTTTATCTTTGGACATATTAGTCAATGCACCAATTATCTCATCCATTGTTTTTTCAGCTTAATCACCTTCAAGAGTGGATTTTTTGCATCTTTAAGATGATCATGGATTTTGTTTTGTTTGTTTATTTGTTGGTCTTTTGGGGTTTTTTTGGTTTTTTTACTGTTTGTTTTGGGGGGTTTTGGTCTTTTTGTTTTGTTTTGTTTTGTTTTGTTTTTTTCTTTCTTTGTTTATTGATTCTGATTGAAGAGTTGCATTATTTTCTGTTCTATCACTTTTATTCTTTTGGCAAGTTTTTAGTACTGGTCAGCTGGTATAAATATTATTTTCTTACTAAATTTCTTACCATGTTATCAAGTGAAAAATTACAAAGCAAGTGGAAAATTTTGAAACACACTTTCACATAGAGAAATATTTTCCTTTCTGAGGGCAAAATTAATGTGCTAAGTTTTTTTTAACTCTTGGTGTTAGCATTACTAAATACCTCAGCTGGTTTGGTTCAAATGCTTTTCTCCAACAAAAATTATGTTTAGATTTTTTTCCAATACATTTTTTTCTTGATAGTGGTGGTTTCTGACAATATTTTGATCTGGAATTTCCTTGGTTCTCATTTTGTACTGAATATCTGCATTGGGATAAAGATCCATTACTAAATATCCGTGAAGTCCTTTAGTACAGGCTTCTTACGCTTATGCTAGTACCTGTACACGTGATGGAAACATTTGTTTATGAAGCATTTTTATTTGAAGTAAGTCACGTGGGTTAGTAAAGAAAATGAAATAATGTGTATTGAGTGCAACCATCCTAGCATATGGTCAAGAGTCATAAAAATTTTGTACTAGACTTATAACAGTTAATTGCAAATGGTGGACGCCTTTCCAAAACAATGATACACCTGTTTTGTTATTCAAGAAACGATAGAGAACAACAATGTTGTGCGTTTGAGAAGAACATTGTTCAGTTTGCTCCTGGGTTGGTTTGCTGAGATGAAAAGTTACAAAATCAAACTGTTCGAGCATACCTTAATACAATTGTGGAAACTGAACATGACAGTAAAGATCTTTCTTTGACGTGTGCTATTAAACATTTTATCTTTATATTTAAGAAGTTATTACAAATATACGTCTTTCCTGCTTTTCTTATACCTCCTATCATGATTGTACTGCATTCATTGAAACATTTTAAGGTGCAAAAGGTCACAAATTCACCAACTGATAGCCTCTCAGAATTAAACTTTGCTCACAGATTATGTCAGTTAGATCTAGAAAGTTTGCTTCAACAGGACTTGTCTCTCCAGCTGTTAGTGTGACCATAAATATTTCATGAGCTTTCATTAAATTTGATGAGATGAGATATGCAGAGGTGCACATCTTATACATGAATCACTGTCATAGCTATTTTAGGCAGTTGATCTAGAATTTTTTCACTATTCCTTTAGTCGAAGACCAATTCCTTGCTTTGCAGCCTTGTGTTTACCCGAATTTCCCCCACTTACTTTATATAAAGTGAGCTTCCACCCCTTAGGCAAAATAAATTGTATTGTCCTGGAAGTTTCCATAATGTTTTATTTAGTGAGACAGGTTACTTAACCTTGACTCCCGGTTCTTTTTCTGTAGGTTGGAAGCTAGATTTATCCAAAGAGTTGCTCGAACAAAACAAACAAGGAAAAGCAGAGATATGTATAATATGAAAACTACAGTACACCGTTTTTGCACTGTTTGCTTCCATCCGAATGAACAAATTGTCTCAACCATATGCCTAAATTACCTCTCTAACCTTCTCGCCTCTCAGGACTCTGAATAAATGATGCATTCTGATTTACCATTTTAAACAATATTAGGGAAAGGAAATGTAATCCAACAATTGTAGGTTTTATTGGTTCTCCGAGCTATTAGCTCATTTTTATTCAGATAGTTATGCCCTCACCCAGGTATGAAATCGACCTGGTAAGCTGCATTGACCTTTCATTCGGAACAAGAGCTTATTTGAAAGGCAAGTGAGCTTTTCATGACATGAGCTCATATGGCATGCAAATTTTACAACCCATATTACTATTGGCCCCAGTTAAGGAATAATCATACCTTTGGTCAAGCAGCTTCTCAAAAGACAGCGTCTATCGTAATCAGGGAATATCCTTCCTCAGCTTCTTTTGCTGTCCCACTCATATTCGTTTTAAACTAATATATGTTGTCAGCTGGTGTTATTTTTTCTATCTTTAATTAAGGTTTCAATAGCACACTTCCAACCCAGATATTTCTAAGAGTCCCCACAGAAAATGGCAGGTTCTGTAGGAGGTTAAATGGTTAAGTCAACAATTTCCATGAGAGCTTTAGCCACACTCAGCATCGGTTGATGTGTGTCTGCCTGTAAGTTGACCTATGGGGTTCGATTTACATGTACACTGTTTTCTGTGATTATCTCTGGAGATACACTCTTATGCATTTGTACATCAGAAAACACAGAGGATTTAAAATTCTTCTCATAAATGTTGAAGTACCTACATTCAACACAACTGTAGAATGCCTAACATTAACAACTACAGGTTGAGATACATTGTCTGGTATAATGGTGTCAACACTTCAGCACATAATTTCACATCCTCTTCAACATAATCCGTTGGTTGTGCCCTCTTGTGGCAAAGAAGCTAACTTTACATCTGTATGATATACACAGTTGTCTCTGTCATGCTGAATTGTTCAATAACTTTAAGTTCACCTTTTGCAATCTCAAGCCCGTTCATTGTCCCAAGCTTATCCAACTTGGCTCTTTTCTGCTCTAACTAAACTCCCTTTGAACATCTTAGATCAACATATCTCAGTGCGGCTTTTTCAAAGCTGCTGTATTCAAATCCTTGGAGGATGCATCAGGCGAGATGAGCGAGATACATGGGACGTACAGCTACAACGAGATTCGTTTGATATTTTTGAATCATTGTCACTATCCTCTGGTTTAATATTGCAGGTCAAATCATTTTTTCTTTAAAAGGAGTGGGTCTCTCGCTCTCTCTCTCTCTCTCTCTCTCTCTCTCTCTCTCTCTCTCTCTCTCTAAGGTGCGTTTCTCTCTCTATCCTCTCTCCCTCTCTCGGTTTTTTCTGTGTGTGTGTGTGTGTGTCTCTCTCTCTCTCTCTCTCTCTCTCTCTCTCTCTCTCTCTCTCTCTCTCTCTCTCTCTCTCTCGTATGTATTGTATTCCTTGGCTCCTCAGTTTACCAATAATAATAACAACAGATTGTAAAAAGTAGCTACTGCTTTGGCATTTCTTTCAAACATGTGTTTCAAAGCTGAAATGTCTGTGGATTCACACACCAGGGTCTTAATCTGCAAGCATGATTTGCCATGTAGAAACTGATGTGCAAAACACCACTTGTCTCTGCTACAACAGGCCTAAATAAATGATCTATTTTCTCACCATATATGTCTCAAAATCTTTCATCTTCTGCTTTGAAGACTGAAGTACCAGTTTTGAGTACCTAAAATTTGGTTTTTGTGGCACGTATCAACGTGCAGTGAAATAATGTGTACACATAAGGTCCTTGCCTGCTTAACCTTCCAACATATGTTCACCTCTTAACCCTTTCAATGCCAAATTTTTTACTGAGTCAACAGCTTTTCTTGGTGTGCATTTGGCGTATTTCGTCCAATGCGCGCCAAGAAAGCTGCTGACCTGAGGTATTCTCTCTGGAACTATAGGTATACTGGTATTTGAATGAAAGGTCTTTTCACAGGAAATACGAATCTGGGATCCTACTGATAATTCAGTATAGTTTGACTTAAGTAGATCTACTTAAGTCGTGATTGGCACTGAAAGAGTTAAACCCTATAACACACCCTATTTATGATGCAGTGCAATATGTTGTCGTAATTTGAAAATACTATAGAAAACTTGTACTGATGTTCTGTAGCCTCAACGGGGTTTTGTTGTCCAATCAAATGTTGCAAGCAAATGAATATATTGCAAATATCTACAGTACATTTAAATATCAGCAAAACTTAAAGACAAGTTCATACTGTGTTGACATTCGATACTAACCTAATTTATAATTACATGTAACATTTAAACCTAAAGCACTGGGATAGTATTGCAGTTTACCTATATCAATATATTTGTCCAATGCTCTCGAAAGTTAAACTAATAATCACTTTAGCTCTGCTGTCTTATCCATCACAATATGTGCACACAGCTCTCCAAATCCACTCTTTTCTCAGCTTTACACATCCCTTTTTGTGGTAAATATGAAATAAACGTGTATCCATATACCACCATAAACACTGAAATGTCTTGTGTCAATTCAGCAACATTCAACATAGGATATCATGCACCGTTGATGCATATAACTAGTATACTAATGTGCATAGAATGTGATTACATTTTACTGCAATTATAGAAAAACTCACTTCAATAACCTCAGCAGTATGAGCTGAATGGCAGTAGTTGTATGTAACTTAGTTATCTTGTACTGCTTCTTGATAGTATCCATGCATCATATGCAATTACTAGACTGTGCAATGTGACGCATCAGAACTTATGTGGTTGTACTAGATACCTAAGTAACCATAATAAATATACTCTAATGCTGAACGTATCACCCGTTTTTCTCTGTTACTAGTCTTCACTATTGACCATAGTCGATGGCTGCTCCTTATGACCACCAATGTGCTAATTTTCTGATACTGAGATTTTTCACCCTAGTCTAACCTTTTCACTTCAATACGCCTGGCTCTGATACCTTGCCAGTATCAAAAAGATTACACTTTCAGTGGTGAAATGATCATCTTGAAAGTAAGAGCCGAATTGCAAATCAAAAGAACTGTTTTGCTGTTGAACTTTATTAGGACACTTCTTCCTCACAGCATTCTAAATACATGTTAAACTAGCACTACACAACAAGTCCATCTGGGTGACTTAACTCCATGGCCTTTGAAGTTTATCTGGCAGATGACTGATGTCCACACATGAATTGTAGAGAACGCACCTTTAATCCCAAGTAATTTACCTACAGGTATCTGCAGTAAAATCTAGCTTGCAAAATTTCCGTAAACACATCTACCAATTACTCCATAATACGTGAAAACTGCTTAGCTCCTTAAAAATGACAAACACTATCAAACACAAGTACCACATAGTATATAGTGTAGTGCAGCAATGATGCCACCCCAAATAACTCATGTTCAACGTGATTATATGGCATCAACATGTGAACAAGTACTAACTAGTAATAATTAGAACCATATATCTACAGGCAAAATACACAAAGAACGCATATATGAAAAATCACAAGAACCACACATCTACAGACTTTATACACCCAGATTCAGAAACCTGTGACACACCCAGATTTAGAAACCTGTGACACACAGGTAACCTGGTGTGACAATTAGTAAGCTGCAATCTCCGACAATTGATATAGGACTTTCTTTAACAGGCAGTGTTGCTGGTCTCGCTTTTGCAATACTGTCATATTGATGGAGCAAGACTTATGCTATCCCAAATTATGGTTATCTTTATGTTCTAACTGAAAATATCACAGATAATTTGAAACTTTTATACTACATCCATGACTTACTCAAGGCAGGTCCCTTGTTTATTCTTACAGTTGTACTTGATGACATTTGTGCCCCAGTATAGAGTGTAGCCTTGGCTTATTAAACAGTTTGACTTTATGTCATTTTTGCCTCGATTTTTATAAGCCAGGACTTATTCTCAACATTTGTACTGGATGACATTTGTGCTCCTAGTATAGAAGAGCTTTAACTTATTCTCGACACTTGTATCAGATTATATTAGCGCCCAAGTATAGTTTAGCCTTGGTATGGTCTTGTAAAGCTTTACCCCCCCCCCCCTTCCCAGTAAGCTTCTCTTCGCATTGTTGCTCTTTTAACCCTTAAACTTTAGGGCGTTGGTTATGGTGGTGGTTTCGGCAGTTCTCTTTCTTTTTCTTTGATCTAGTTTCTTGCCACCAGTAGCAGATGTCAGAACAGAGTATGTTGAAACAGCAACTCTTGGATTGTCTGGTTTCAAAATGTTTGGGAATGCGGAGAAATGCTTCTTTTGTTGCTCATCCGATTTCATACTCCACTCACAAAATTCACATCTGAAGCGTTTGTCCTCGCACACGATATACTCCCCTATGCCTGTGAGATCCCGTTCTAGATCAGAGTACTATGCTGAAGATGAACAATATTGTACAGCTTCCCTGATCAAGTTTAGCCCTTTCCCCCTTAAATTAAAACTGAGTTAACAGCTTTCCTTGGCATGGGTTGGGCACTAAATGGGGCATGTGATCTTCATAGGGCTCATTTCCAATTCTCAGTCAAAATTGGTTTTCATCACTGTTGAAATTAGTTGAAAATGCTGAAGCAGACGACATTTGACCACCAGCCGGTTTTGGCCAGTTTAAGGGGGAAAGGGTTCATGTTGATTTAGGTTTCCAGTCTACCCCCTATTTCAGTTTGTGCTATGTCTTGCCTAGGTTTCTTCGAAATGCCAGTTTTATCCAAATTAGACAGTGTCATTGCCATATCCAATTCGTAGTCCTAATGAAACAAATCCAATTCAATTCCGAGCAAAGGCAATGTTCTTTGGTATGTATTGCTGGTTACTAATATTTATATGATGCTGAGACAAATTCAATAGCCAATATGCATATCACAAGATGCCAGGACAAAATTAAGAGCAAACCTTTTTTTTTTACAAATTCACTGTGCACACATTAATCGGCTTATCTTAGGCAGATGACTGGAAATGAGAGACCAAATATAAAGAATATTATCAAGCTTAATACTTTATGGATAAGTCCATCAAATTTAACACTTTAGAAGTTCAATAAATATCTCAAAAATTTTCTTCTACCATAGTGACCTACTATTGGCCAATCATAAGCCACTATTTCTATGGTAAAAAGAGTGCTACAACCATCACTTGCACACAAAATTTCATTGCAGGCAAGGCTGGTTGTTCCTTCCTGCTAATGAAGTTATCAGTCCATCAGTAGGACTTCACAGTGAAGGAAATGTTTGATGATGATTACTGTGTTGACTCCCTTTAGTAAAGGATACTCATTACATCATGTGTGGGCTGCCAGAACTTGAGGTGTCTGTAGAGTCCAGCTGGGATGGTACACATGGATGCAGAACTGTAGTCAACTTACTCTTGCCAGAGCTGGGTAGGCTGGTCACCCACCACTGGGGTAGACGTTGTAATGGAGTCGGAGGGTGTATCCAAAACCCCATATGTTGGTGCCTCATAGGTGTCAACACAACTCACACACCATGACAACATTTTGTACCCTTGTAAGATGTATAATCTTAAGAATTTTAATACATCAGTTAGATTCACTTGTTATGTCCAGCAATGAAAGTGATGACGGAGTGACAAAACATGTACTGAAGTACTGGAAGAAGCAGTGCAAATAATAAAGCACTGTCTTATAGCAGGACTTTCTCTCTTTCCCTGTCTGTCTGTATGTCTCCCGTCCCCTCTCTCTTTCTATCTCTCTCTCTTTCTCTTTCTCTTTCTCTTTCTCTCTCTCTCTTTCTCTCTCTCTCTTTCACCCTCTATCTCTCTCTCTCCCTATCTCTCTCCATGCCACAAAGAATAGTTCCTGTTTACTTGGTGCACCTTCAGCATCCCCAATATGTCCTGGTCTTGCCATAATTGTATGTTCATCAAACCAGCCACTATTTTGCAATTCACTCATTTTATCAAATTAATTTCAATACCCTTTATCAATGAAATACATAGCATCTCCTATACTTGATTATTTTATGAACTAACAGTAGAATACAGATATGATAGTTCTGTTGACAAAGATTAATTTCTTTGTAACTTTTTCTTCTTCAGGCAGATGTACGTTGTTTCATTGTAAAAGTTGGAAAAGTAAAGATTTTGAGACAACTACACAGAACACTACAATGATACTTATGAATGCTCAGAAAGTAAAGTAAAACGAAGAGAAAGCTACATTTTCCCTGTGAAATTTCTATCATGCCCTTAGGGTGCAACTAACACTAGCCTGTACTGAGAAGCCCAGTGTGTAGGACTGACAGGTGTTAAAAGAACACTCTCACCATGGAACTTAGGTGTAAATATAATCTGATGGCCTTACTCTCCCTTTCAGCATGTGTAATCATCAGTAAAATTCATTAGAAGCGTTATATTGGTGCAAAATGGGGCTGGAGTTCCCATTTCAATAGCTGTGCCATGTTTCCATATCAAGCGATGTCTGTCTTGACAGTACAAATCTCACAGCCCTGCTTTAGAGATATTCTAACCAAGGAGGTAACTCAAAAAATAAGTTGACTTCTTGTTTATGGTATGATCATGGTGGCCATAGGCAATGAGGAGCGTGCTTCTTCTGGCGTAAAATTTCGCCAGGAAGAAGATGAATACGGGCTGTACCACCACTTCAACACTATGGAAAATAGTTTCAGTTTCATTCACTACCAAGATGATCCAAAAATCGAAATCAATCCTTGAGGTTTTGGGAGTGAACAGGTGAACGTGTGTCAGTGTTGCATGAGCAGAGTGACTTGACCGGTACTTTGTTGCCATGGTAACATTCTCCTGGCTGCTTGGACTTCTAGTGATCTATATGCCATCATTTAGTTTTCATGCCTTTGCTTGTATGCATCCCTCTTTTAAAGCTAGTCTCTTGTTGGGCTGTTGCCCAAGGGTAACAGCCATGTAATCTGTGTAACAAGCGTCCCTAAAACGTTCACCACACAACTTTTGATAATTAGATGGAACGAAGTTTTGTCTGTTGAGAGGTGAACCCATTCTCTCCATAACACAGGATCCTTTACTTTGGAAATGAATGCCATGACAAATTCACTCCCTTAGTTTTGTCACTTATTGCATTGAAGCACAGGTAAGCGGATCATTGAAGCATGCTTTGAAGTAGTGGTAGGATCCCCACAAGGTAAATAATCGCCTGTCACTCGAGTGTTGCAGTGACAACAATACCAGGCTACCACTGGATGACACAGTAAGCAATTGGAATGATTTGTCTAGACCAACATCACAAGCAGAACCAAAACTCTCCATTTACATCCCATTCAGTGTGACTGGAGGCGTGAAACAGCAAGCATGGCGCTAATCATGGTATGTGAATTTAAATGCAGAGTGTGCTGCTTGGGAGGCAAAGTCCCGCAGTATACTGCAAAACATGACCGTGATATTTCTTTAAAAAGTTTTATTTAGTGCATGTTATATTATGATAACTCATTAAGCTTTTCACAGCGGCAATGTTCTTTAAAGTGTCATTGGCTTATGGACTAGCGATGCTGCCTCCAAGTGGCCATATTTACAACTAATTTTGTGAACATTTTAATTTAAGTTAATCCTCTTTGTTGCTGCATCCTTAAAGACAAAAGGGTATCCCCTGGATACCCATCATGTCAAACAAAGGAAACCACAAGCCCCAAGTTGTATGGACAATATAAGTAAAACAACTTTTCAGCAATTTGCAGAGTACTGAGGAAGGATACATCTTAACACATTATATGACCTTCAATAAAGGCTGAGGACGTTAAAAACTTCTGTTGTGTATTTACCAATTACTGATGGAAGTAACCCCACCCCTAAATGACCAGGCCTGCCTCATTACTGGGGACAAGCCACTGATTCATCATTGACTTACACATAGTTATCAGAAAGATTATCTATTTGGTGGGTACATTAGTTCTGGAGCTCTTGGTCTGTTGGGAGTTGGCACTAAGGTTGGTGGGATAAAACTGGCCATAGTGTCTGAATAGGGGCCTCTGAATTTAACTTTTTGACATTTCAGTGGTATTTTTATCATACCAGACATACCATACTGGATGTTACAGTGTGTGGCATGTGTTATCTAACTATTGTCATTGACAATTGCATGTCATGTATCATGTGCATGACTTTTGAGTCAACACTGACTATGGAAATGTCAATACCTGTTTACCATATCCCGTCCTGTGGGAGTGAAGGGTCCAAAGTCAGAGGTGGGAATTTGACCAGCAAATAAACTCTTTTACCCATTTTGCGATGCCTCAGGTCACCCACAGGTAGCTGGTTCTAGTAGAGAGATGATGGGGATGGTGAATGCTGATGACCAGGAGACAGTGAAGGTATTGGTGGGTGCATGGGGACCAGATGGGATGGGGATGGGGATGGGTACAGTGGCTGTTTCCTTGTCTTGCATGATACACACTTCCTTAATTGTACCAGTCTCTGAAGGTTCCGTGGGTCCCGCAGGTGGGAAGCAGAACTTCAAAGATGGGTACAAGACTAGCACCTAGCCCACTTTCATGCTTTCTTGCACTTGTGGCAGTGCCAGCGATTCCTCCTCTCCTCCCCTTCCCTGTGACGGTCCTGCCTGGAGGAAGAAACAGAGGGAACTGACTGTGAAGCCAGGGCCAGAGACAGGGATGGAACTGGAACCATAGAAGGATGGGCTTAAGATGAGAGCTGTACCTGGCCTGGTAATGATGTTTCCAATTGACAGACAACCAATGGGTACTGCTGGCTTATCATGCCTGCCATAAAGTCAGGTGCTGCGAACATTGAAGCCTGTCCCTGTGATTGCAGTACTGAGGCATCTGAAGTAGCTGTTGATCTGGCTCCTCTTGTAAATGTAGTCATGGTGAATACTGCTGGTGCAGTGATGGTACCCAAACGGCCCATGTCAGTTGCCAAACCAGTACTGGTGGTAGGGACTGGTCCCGTATTGGTGACAAAGGCAGGAGTGAATCAGGGTATATATCTTTCTCTTCTCTTCAGCTCTAAGATCAATTTTGGTTATGGTTGCCCGAACTTGCCAGTGTGTGTCTTCTGATTTCTCTTTTACCAATGCCTTCACAAGACACCATCTTTGGAAAAGAAATGAAGTGGGAAACTTGCAACGAAAGCTAGTTCACTGAGCAAGGAGTACCCAATGGAACTTCAACGTAGTCAGAAGTTTTACTGGTTCATACCCTTCAATTAGAGCAGAGCAGATGAACTATCAAGAGCGTCAAAACAAATATGAGCTGTATGGACCCAAAAATAAAACGGATGCAAAAGCAGCCAAAGAAAGGAAACTGATATGAATGGTCAATCTTAGAAGTCGACATACAGGGCAAAGAGGCCAACCAGTAGAGGGGGTTCAGTTGGCTTCCAGTCCACAGGAACATATATGGAGGGATAAAGATTTGGAGCACAGACAATCTAAAGAGATCACATGCCAATTGCAGTGGATTGGTAAGGTATTGTGACATAAGTCCCTGACATTTCTGTATCAAACGTAATGAATGAACTTACCCAGAACAAAATGAGAAACACATATAGCTGTCGAACTTTGTGCATCAGATGTATTGTAAAATTAAATGTATATGGCAGAACTGCAAATGCCTTGAGTATACAGGTCGTGATCAACATAGCTTGACCAACAAAGTTTCAGGGCATGAGGTCCATGAAACAAAATGTTCTATGTTAGTTTAACATTTTAGCGTAATCTTCTCACAAATTTTACATTTTAACTTCTAAAAGAAATAACAATAAAGCAAGGATGCCTTTCACATTTCAAACTTTTGCAAATTTATGACCACTTAACTTTAATCTTTAAAACCAAATCTTTAAAAAAAATCTTCTTCACCGAAACCGCTGATCCAATTGCTTTTATATCACACAGGAACACTCCCACTGACTCCTAGTTCTTCATTTGTTTACCAGGTGGCCCTGCAATTTTATTTTTATTTTTTAGAACTTTTTGTGTATTTTTGCTATTTGTGGCTTCTCCTGAACCGTCACTCAGATTAAACTGAAACTTGGTGGATATGTTCCTTGTGAAAGCGTCAAACAAAGTTATTTACTATGTGGCACAGTTGTGGATTCCTGATTTTCAACGGTATTTTTTAAATTCATGTACATATCGGTAAATGCACCTTTTCTATTGATTACTATGTAAGTCAGTGGGCACTAATGCTCAAATATTATGTATTTTCTCTTCCAAATATCAATGTTCTTTTTAAAACTCTATTTCAGTTTTCTTCAATTTCTCATGCACCAGTAAAATCTATATTTTTAATGAAGTTTTCTTTTGGCAAATCTTAGAAATGCTTCTAAATGTTATATGCATTCATGTGAAGCTAAACACAGGTCCGTTCAGTTGCAACTTTGATTTCTAAGCAAGCTTAGATCAGCTGAGCAAGGGCTGCTCACACAGACCTCTACTTTTAAGGTACAATTACTAAAATTTCAACATGGCATATTCAGTTAATATATTTTGGTGCTTAGAGGCGTGATACATTTTATGTCTCTCGTGTATATATGTTTAATTTCTATGTATGGTTATGATGTTATGCCTTAAAAAGTGTACAATGTCTGAAAAAAAAACATCACGTTTGTCATTGAATATATAATTGTAGTATTGCTATTGATGTGATAAGAGTTTAATTAAAAATCTTAAATTTTGCATAAAATTTGAAACAGCATTAAAAAAATGAAGATTCGATTTAGTTTATGGTGTCAAATTAAAGAGCACATAACACTCTTCAAAATAACATTTTAATTTTTTTAAAAGGGCTTCGACTTAATTCTATATCATTTTTTTAATTAATATATCTTGGAAATTTAGAACTAAAACTCTTATCCAAGATTTCAAATACGGCTTTGTTGCTAGAAGTTATTATTTTATTTCCTGTGAAAACAATGTTTTCCATTTGTTGGTGTTTGCGCTACTTTTCCCCTCAAAACAGGTATAGTTAAAGTCTTTCTTATTAACCAATTAAAGCTCAATTTCTTTTCATTTACGGAGATTTCATTATTGTTAATAGCTTAATGCAAATGTATACAAAATATGTAGTTTATATGATCCCAAGTAAGAAGTCTAATGTAAATAAAGACATGTATGGAGCAAAGTCATGTTTTCTCAACGGCACACAGGCTTCCAGAAATCAACCCCATAGTTGATAGTCTTTCCGACATAGTTATACTGGAGGAAGAAGTATTAGATGTCCTGAAAAGTTTAGATGTCACAAAGGCCAGCGGTCCCGATATAATTAGTACTAGATTACTCAGAGAAGTAATTCATACATCACTAACTAAAATCATGAATTTATCTCTTAGATCTAAGATATTTCCCACTGACTGGAAGAACGCCCATGTAACACCATTATTTAAAAATGGAGGCACGATGGTATATAACAACTATAGACCCATTTCGCTTTTATGCTGTACAAGTAAAGTAATGGAAAAAAAGTTATATTTAAACATGTATTCAATTTCTTTCGCGATTCTCTGGTAATTTCTTCAAATCAATCCGGGTTTATGCCAGGTGACTCCACTGTTAACCAGCTTCTTTCACATCAGCACGAATTATCTTTGGCAGTAGATTAACATAAAGAAGATAGAATCGGGGTTTTTTTTAGATATTAGCAAGGCTTTCGACAAGGTTTGGCATGGGGCACTGCTTCACAAATTAGAAAAAAAAATGGTATAATCGGAAATTTACTCAGCTGATTTAAAGATTATTGAATGGGCTCTCTTCCAGTTAGGGGACAATTACTGCCGGAGTACTCCAGGGCTCCGTACTTGGCCCTCTTATGTTATTGATTTTCATTAATGACAAAGTAGACATCGTGATCTCCAATATTAATTTTTTCGCTGATGATACATGCCTTTATGTCTCGGTGGATGATCCTGTTCATGCCGCCTCTACTTTGAATTCTGATCTCTCTTGAATAGAAAACTGGTCCAATGATTGGCTCGTATCTTTTCATGCTTAAAAACGGATTCAATGTTAATTACACGTAAGCAACACACAGATAACCATCCTCCCCTTGTTTTTCAAGGGCACCAGCTTATTGACGTACAGCAGCATAAACATTCAGGTATTGTGATAAAATCAGATCTGAAATTGACTACACATATTAATACTGTTAGACTTAAAGCCACAAAATAGCTGAATATCATGAAATCATTACAATATCGATTAGATCGTGAAACATTAGAAACAGTTTATATGTCCTTCATTCGGCCTATCATGGAATATGACAGCGTGGTCTGGGACGGCTGTGCACAGGCAGATGCGCATTAATTGAACAATATTCAGCTGACTGCGGCGCGAATAGTGACGGGAGGAATGCGAACTACGGCAAATGTTAAACTTCATGAAGAGACTGGCTGGGAAACTCTGGCTATGATGAGGGAACGGAAAAAGTGTGAAAAACTCCGAGATTGGTTGAAAGACGAAAGCAGTGAGTTCAATAAGGGCAGGACCATGCATTGCAGGCGACATGTAATTTGCTCTTGTCGTTTTTTAGAACAATGGAAAAAAATACTGCAACCTTTCGGTGATTATAGACGCATAAAGATATAGCATTGTCACCAATGATAAAATCGATGAGTAATAACAAATGAAAAAGAAATTCTTTATGACTGCTGTATTTGAAAAGGGAATTTATGTGCGTGGCAAACAACACTCAAGCGTTACGAACACTCACTCTAATATATTGTTTAAGAGCCAGTCAGCTATGTGGCATAATGGCTAAGACGGTGTACATTAGAAGTATGGGTGGCGCGTTTGAATCAGCCTGCGTAAGTATGCACAAGGTTTTTTCTGTTCTTTTTTTTTTTTTTTTTTGCCTTCCATTATTTATTTATTTATTTATTTATTTATTTATTTATTTATTTATTTATTTATTTATTTATTTGTTCGTTCGTTCATTCATTCATTCATTCATTCATTTTATTTATTTATTTATTTATTTATTTATTTATTTATTTATTTATTTATTTGTTTGTTTGTTTGTTTGTTTGTTTGTTTATTTATTTATTTATTTATTTATTTATTTATTATAATAATTATCTATTCATTTATTTATTTACTACCATCACACAAGAAATTATCATTATACTATGGAGGACGTACCTTAAACAAAATGACGGTCATCCTTATTATATTTTGTAGATCTATTTGCTGTATGTTATTTCCCGAAAAGAATCAGTGTGCAATAAATTATTATTTTATCATCATATATTCATCATCATTTTTATTATTATTATCATCATCAGTAGTAGTAGTAGTAGCAGTAGTAGTAGTAGTAGTAGTAGTAGTAGTAGTAGTAGTAGTAGTAGTAGTAGTAGTATAAGCATTATTATTAGACTTGCATCGCATATTCTTTTTAAAATCATAATAAACTTAAAGTGTTGAAAAACGGATGTGTATGTTGTTATCAATATTAACTGAATTTCCATAGTAATTACATGATCTTCTTAGCCCTATGGTACAGCAGCGATTATAGCACCACGTCCAATTGTCTGCTAACTGACCGAAAGTTTCAAGTACCTGTGTGGCACAATGGTTACAGTACATAGCTTACACTCGAAAGGCGACGGGTTCGAATCCATGTGTCTCACTTCATTATAATATAATGTACTTTAGTAATACAAGTCTTATCGAGCACCTCAACAGTGTGATAGGAAGAAAGAAAGACAAAGAGAGAAAGGAAGAAGGAAGGAAGGAAGGAAACAAAGAAAGAAAGAAAGAGAGAGAGAGAGAGAGAGAGAGAGAGAGAGAGAGAGAGAGAGAGAAAAGAAAGAAAGAAGGTGTGACCCATAGTAGAAACAACAGATGCTCTGCTGTATGGACGGGTTTAAAGTCTTTGAATGGAACAAGACAGTCAATTCTAGAAATAAAAACAAGTACACGTGTGCCATAACGTGTTCATACCTCTAGCTTTGAGCTAATATTGAAACTTTATCAGTCTTATTGGAATATGTAGTATTATATAGAGTACGCTTTAATTCATTTTAGGATCAACTTGATATGACCGTGTCCCACCTTTATATTTCTGTTAACCCCCCAAATGGATATAATGTATGGAAATACATAAATAAACATAGCATAATATACACGTAGAATAAAATGTCAGATATAAGAGGAATGAAAATGTGGGAAATTTGTGAAATATAGGACTACAATACCTTATTCATTATGAAAAAAGCAGCTTTGCATTTTAGTCACTGGAGAGGTTATAGTGCCCCTTCTGGTGTGAACGATCTTATCCTTAAATATCTAGATATGTATATAGTGTCTGACGCTAGTTAACGCCTAAATCGGATCCTATAGGTCAAAATTCTCACTGAAAGTTCAGTTATGAGGTGCTTCAAATATTGCAATTGACCCTAACAAATGTTCTCTAAAATAAAGTAGCTTTGAGTTGAACCAGACTTTTTATTCATAATAACTACTACTAATACCATACATTTTTAAGATTTTTTTTTAATAATTTACTTTTCGATTAAAAAATCAAATCTTGCACACGTGTTGATCTTGGCATATCAATCACTACAGCAATATTAATTTATTTTGACATATTCTAAAAAACAACAACACAAAAAACAAAGAAATTAATTTAATGTTTAAAAAAAATGATATTTTTTTAGTAACTTGAGTAGTTTTTATGTGGAAAAATTTTCCATGGTTAAACCTATAGCTATCTAGTTCTTCTGGGGCGTTGGTATCCGTAAATCGAATATTTGGGGTTTCTTATCCTGAAATTACAGTAAGTATTAGGCCCTGTCGGGTCCAATTCACTTGCTCCCTAACGCTGTCAGACACGCTGTACAAGCCGCCACATTCCTAGCAAGTCAGTTTTGCAAATTTTGTGATACACGTATTAACCATACCTTACTCTTATGAGTCTTTTTGTGTTGAATTCAAGACTGGATAAGTATCTTGCTTGCCTCGGTGCAATAATAATGATAACAGGAAACCATGTCATTAGACAAGGGGTGAGTTTCATTGGACACTTAACATTATTTCAAACATGCTTTTGTTTGAAAGTGCAAGAAAAGGGATTGAGAAATAAGCGAAACTTCTCCCAAGCAACACAAAACACGAAGTAATTGAATGCAAAATGCGGGATAAAAATTGAAGGCCTGTCATTCGTGAAAAAGTGTGAATACCAGTCGATAACAGCATTTTCAATTGTAACAAAACAAAAATTGGGGAACCATCATTCAATACAAACAAACAAAATAAATAAATGAAGGGATGAACGAACAAACGAGCAAACAAACAAACAAACAAATAAATAAATAAATAAATAAATAAATAAATAAATAAATAAATAAATAGATAAATAAATAAATAAAACGAATTTTTATAGATCTGCCATGACACGCTAAATTTTGTATAATTAGTAAACAATAACAGATAAAAAAAACTTATCTAAACTGTGACGAGGGATTAAAAAACCCAAGTTAGACTTGTGGGTCTCCCAAAATAAAACATATGCAAAAGTATGTTTACACATTTAGTTTCTTGATGGTGGTTTTAACTTATTTTATTTCTTGAAAGAAAAACGATTGGGGAGCAGACAACATTTATATGAACCCTTCTCGTGATGTTGTAATTGATGTTAAAATTTTGGCTCAATTTAAAATCAGCTGTTCAAATATATATAAATACATATATATATATATATATATATATATATATATATATATATATATATATATATATATATATATATATATATATATATATAAATCACCTTGACATTGAAAAAAATAAATAAAGGCCCTATGATGGAAAAAAGGACGACCACTAGATTCGAACTCACTACCTTCTGTTTCAAAGACACATGCTCTACCACCACACTGCCAGTAGTTCTACATGTTTATAAACATTGTTTGGCTCGAATAAATCTACTCAAGACTACCATTGCACGTTTACTTTTCTGTTTTCTCGCTCCGCCATACAATTCATTGAAATTTCGTTCTTAGGAAACCTGACTTATAACTGTGTGTCACTGGTAAAATATAAAGAGCCGTAGGAGCCTACATGTCATAAATGCTAACGCTTAGGTATGAGCGAAATCATGGACAGGCGACTCCAGTGTTTGACAAACATTCAAGCAGGTACATGGGCATAAAAGTGGTGGGGCAGTATACTACGATGAAGATCGGGATATAAATTGCACCATAATTAACATTAAGTTTACTGTACATCTTTTTTAACAATAATCAAGCATCAATATGCTTTTGGTAAATGTAGACATAAGCGAAGTGCAAAAGTACATTCTTCTTGTTTCCTACAATGGGTGAAAATGAATGGTCCCAAATCCTTTGACGTTTCTCGTTTCGCTCCTGCTCGATTTTGTCATTGTTTTTAATTTATTTCACAAAATCAATACATATAAAAATAGTGTGATTCACATAACAATGAAAGCATTGATTTTGCTGGGGTAGCCCCTAAAACCTACTGGTTTATTTCCAAGGGGGGCCCATAAAAAGTCTGCCTTTACAGTACATTGGTCAATAACACTGATGTAAAACAGTAAGTTAATATATATATATATATATATATAAAGGTATGCATAAAGCTCAGTGTACATGTGACTAAATGAAATTAAACTAAAATACCTTAAAACCGTAGCTATGTATATATACATATATATATATATATATATATATATATATATATATATATATATATATATATATATATATGAAGATTTTGAAAAAAAAAGATATGTTGATGATCCAGATGGTATGTATGCAATGGAATGGAGATGAGACTTGATGGATCGGGTAAGCCATTGAAATGAGTAGTTGTGATGAACGGGTTTAATAAGATGCTTATCCAGCCAGCTTCATTTAGCTTTAAATTCACAATTTAATGGGTAAATAAAGATAACTCGTCTGTGCTGCTTTTTGCAGTAAGTATTTTTTCACCTTTTATTTGAATGTGACCAGATGAAGTGTTGTCTTAATGTCCAAAGGGAGCGAGTTCCACTGTTTAGCACTTACATTATAAAAAGAAGCTGATTGGACCGATTTTACCTGTGGGAGAAAGAAATTTCTTTGGTTATTGCGTGTATTATGAGTATGGATCTGTGAGGTTCTAGTAAAATATTGGTTGAGATAAGAAGGACAATTGTCATTATATACCCTGTGCATATGAGTAAGACACAGCTATTTTGCCCTGTTTTCAATGTTAAGTGGTCCTTCTGATGCCAGTTCAGATGCTCCCACATGTACCATTGGCCCCCATCCCTTTATGAAGCGCAAGACTTTATTTTGTGTAATTTGAAGCTTTTTTGTACTGTTGTGGTAGGCCGTGGTACCAAGAGGAGATAGAATTAATAGTCAAACTGACATCTGATCAGAGCAGAACATAATATTTTCTTTACATGCTTATTCAAATTTCCGGCCTGTCGGTACAAAAATTTTAAGCAAGAGTTTGCTTTGTTTATATTACAGGCAGTTTTACTACCACTCAAACATTGGTCTAAATGTACACCTAGATAGGAGACTTCCGGGGAAGCATGGATGTTGATGCCTCTATCTGTTAATGTGAAATCCCTAATGGATTTCAATAGGGAAAGTCGATTTTCGATAAGCCAGTGATCGCATTGTTTCAGATTGGTTTTTAATATTTCAGAAAGCTGTATGGGGTTGTTTCCAGATGCAAGCAAAGCGCTGTCATGAGCATACTGGATGAGCTGGCATTGCTCGCTGCCTGGCATGTCATTTACGTAGGCGAGGAATAAAAGCGACCCCAACATACTACCTTGAGGAACGCCTTTTACAATCTGTTTAGGCTGTCACGATTTGCCACTAATAATGACAACTTGGTCCCTTCCTGAGAGGTAGGACTGGAACCATTTGGTGCATGTGATGCCAAGTGCGGAAAGCTTTTGACATAATATGTCATGGTCTACACAGTCAAAGGCTTTCTTGACATCTAGGAGCACCATGCCAACCAGATTACCTTTTCCAATTCCCTGCCTTATATAATCCTGAAGAAATATCAAACAGGTGTCCCTTGAATGATTTCCACGGAAACCTGATTGACATTGAAATAATAAGCTGTGCTTTGTAAAATAATCATTCAGTTGAGTAAAAATGGCCCTCTCGAGCTCTCAAGAATTTTGATGTCACAGATAATATGCTGATTGGTCTATAATTATTTACATCTAACTTACTCATTTTCTTATGGAGGGGAGTAATGCAGACCATTTTCATTTCATTTGGCATGGTATAAGTGGTAATTGATAAGTTGATGATGAATGTGATAGGATCACTGATGATGATAGATGCAATCTAAGCCTGCGCTTTTGCAAGGGTTAGGTTCACGGAGTTCTTTTAAAATAAAATCTTTATATGCTTCACTCAATGTAAAATTTGTATTGATGTTTGCATAATACCTTTGAAAAGTTTTTTGAATATGCGCCATAGTATTTGATCACAGCGGGAAGAGTATTCACTAGATTGTTTGCAATGTTTGTGGAAAAATTGTTGATAGAATCTGCTACTTTACATTCTTCAAACACAATATTGCCATCTATATCAAGAGCAATATGACCACGCTCTTTCTGTTTTTGAGAGTAACCTAGAGATTTAAGGTATTTCCAGAGTTTTTTAGGGTTGCTCTTGTGCTTTTCAACCTTGTTTAGCATATATTCACTTTTGGTGCTTCTTATCACTCTGTGAATTTTATTTCTCAGAAACCTGTAATTTTTGTGGTGTTCCTCTCTTCTGTGTTTTCTGTATTTGTAAAGCCAGGAGTCTCTTTGTCTTATCATGTCCAAAATTTCAGTTGTCACCCATGGTTCAGATCTGGCTTTAACCCTTGCAACCCTGATTGGGGCAACAATATCTAAACTTTTGGTAAAAAGAAGTCTGAATGTGACCCATGCACTATCCACATCATTGCATTTATAGACCATCGACCAGTCAACCTTAGTCAACAAATCAATAAATGTGGTCTAACAGTAGTGCTTCATGGAGCGTATTTGAATTGTGTTATTAGTGCTCAGCTGACCTCTAACTACCTCCCTGGAGCAATATATCAAAAAATGGTCTCTGAGACCAATAGGAATTACACCATATTGACATATTTTTTTGGTGTTGTTAAAAAGAATATGATCCAAGCAAGAAGAAGTTTGGCCTATTCGAGTTGGCTCTTGTATATGTTTCTTCAGATCAAATAATTGTGTCAACCTCTGATAATCTCTATACATTGGAGAGTCTTTGTGGAGTGAGCAGATGTTAAAGTCTCCAAGTATAACCAACTCAAGATCCTTTCCTTATTTTCTGGAGAGTAGTGTCCAAATTTACCAGAAAATTTGATTGCTTCGGAGGCCGGTAAATAGAACCTACAATGATGGGCTTTGTTTTAGGCAGGAGTATTTCTACCCACACAGCCTCCAAGTTTTCATTCTCCAAATCTGTTCTTTGATTATGTGCTAAGTCAGACCGTACATATACACAAGATCCTCTACCATGACGGTCTCTGTCACTCCTATACGGTATGTACCCTCATATGTTCATTTCACTGTCTGTGAACGAACTGTCGAACCATGTGTCCGTGATTGCAATGACAGCAGCTTTCGTTTCTTGTGCTAGGTGACGTAGTTCTGAAATTTCGGGTGGCAGTGATCTAGCATTAAGGTGAAGGAAATGGAGACCTTTCCTCTTAAAACATTCAAAATTATGACAGTCACTTTCCGAACGCTGTTGTTCTGTGTGTTGGGTGGGAGAGACTTGGGGAATAGTGCAATCATCTGTATCATCATCTTTGGGATAAGTGTCTTTGAATGGTAGAACATTGTACAAACATTTGTGACATACAAAGGAAAAACAGGTACCATTAGCCGCATATGAATTATACAGGTCGACACTGATTGACTTGGTCAAATGAATGCGAGTCCATTTCTCACAATAATCACAGTCAACAGCTTTGCTGCGTGAGGTGACGGCTTTGTTGCAATATGTACATGGAAACTTGGGCTGTCTGCTTTGGGGACCAGTATTACTTGCGATGTCATCTGCTAGAAGTAGAGTAAGTAGGCTCATACGAAAGTTCTTATTTACAGAATATCTGTATTGTTGACATCTTTGACCTCGTTTGTTACCATGAATGTTTGTGTCTGTGAGGTCAACTACTATATTGTTAATGCACAGCTTGCCCATTGGGAGGGGGTAGATCATGGTAGATTCGTCAGCTGTGTAGCAAAGTTCATCTTGGATCAAGCTAGCCATAAAATCTGAGACAATACTGAGAGGGAAAAGAAGTCCCATGTCCAGCCAGTATTGTGTGCAAGTGTTAAGCCAGGATTAACCCTCCTATTCCAGCCATGATAAGGGCGTTCCGGGTGACTGGCTTACTGGTTGGTAAACATGAATGGCTGTGCGTAGTGAAATGCCTGGGTTACCTATCCAGTGCGGTGTTGTAAAGTTCGGCAGTCTGCAATCCCACTGACTTATTCAGTAACTCTTTATGAGACACCTTTCGGTTCGACAACTTCTGTGACACCTACCTGACGTCATAGTTCCGCCCTAGTTTTTTCCTGACAGCAACTTTCCAGGAATGATTGATTATCGGTTGATTCTACTACGAGACTCGGGCCCGATCACTGGTGTTTATTTCTGCTTACCTGTCTACTAGTTGTGCTTCCCTGCGGACATCGCCAGAGCGGCACTGTGTACAGCACGGTGAGTACACGATTAGCCCGTGAACATGTGTAACATATAAGCACAACAATTGGTACCAGAAGTGAAAAGTTCACGTAAATTCAGGGCAAATTGACTTTGGATTTTTTCCATACATGTACATGTCAAATTTTGCACATTGATGGGTACCTTCTCTTATCGATGTGTGTGACTTAAATGTACATTATTGTAGGTGTGTTTGGTTCGGACCCACTGTCTGATCCACACATTTAGAATCATTTTCTCGTGATTTTCATTTGATCTACGAATGAACAGGTCAGAATGACCAGCATTGACAGCCATATTGGTTCCTAGAAATTCTTTGTCTTAGTTTTGAAATTCCCGCCATTGAAACTGTTTTTTTTCTCACTCTGATTCCATTTTCGGCTTTCCATGTTTCATTTCAAATGTGACATGACTGTGGGATTTCAGTGATTTATTGTAAAGATTTTCTATTTTTGCACTTTCTTTTTGCATATATTGTGAAAGTGTATTCAAAGTTGTTTTTTTTTTTTTTTTTTTTTTTGTCTCTCATATAGTGTCAGGACAATTTGAATTGTGATCAGGCTTCTATGACTTTTTGCCTGAAATATTGACTTTTTGCCTGCCGGGTATATTGATTTTTTGCCTGACATTGATTTTTTGCTGGCATATTGATTTTTTGTCTGGCATGTTGATTATTTCCTGCTGAGTATATTGATTTTTTGCCTGACATTGATTTTTTACTTGGCATGTAGATTTTTTGCCTGGCAAATTCATTTTCTGATTAGCACATTGATTTTTTGCCTGGTATATTAAGGCTTTTGATTTTGCCTGACATTTTGAAGCTTTTGATTGTATATTAGTGCTAAGTTTCTTTGTGTGTCAAGCATTGATTTTTGTTGTTGGTGACACATTGAATTTTGAAGATCCTTATATTTATGATCACTCAATTTGTAACACTGAATTCATTGCGTTCATTGCTTGCTTAGAAGTGATATCGATAAAAACAACAACACATAGATTGACCCTGTGTTGAAAGTTACTTCCCGGCCCACACTATAACATACTTGCACACATGCACACACTTTGATTTTTGTATGTGCAGTTTTGCTTCTATGTTTTACTTGTATTTTGGAAGACACACTTGTTTATTATCAAGATTATTTGCTGGTGTTTGTGTATAAATAATGGCAAGTTGTTTCCAAATTTGGGGCATAGTTTGACACTTTGGTTGTAACATTCTTGATTTGGAAGTGGTGGTCATTTTGTTTCAACATTCTTTGTTCAAATTAACCACTCTCTCCATTGGGCAGCCATCTTGAATTTGAAAGATCATTTTGATTTTTGAGTTCAATTTTGATTTTCATAGAATCATTTGTTTTGAACCTGAGTAAATTTATTTTGCTAGTGTTTAGTTCAAATTAATTTTTAATTCAATTGTGCAGGATCTGAAGTTAGCTATTGTTTGATATAATTTAATTGCATATAGCTGAATCAGTACATACGTTTTTTTTTTTACTCTCTTTATTCTTGTTGTACATTACATTCTTTCGCAATGTTATTTCCCCTATGTTGAGTGTTTTCTGAAGTAGCCCCGTGTTTGATTTATTTTCCTTTGAAGAGGTTGTATACTTAGGATCCCAATTTTGAATATCCATATATTGAATCCATTTTTGGATGCAGTGAGAGACGTTACCTTCTACAGGTCAGAGAGAAGAAAAATTCCAAATTAGAGTTTTTCAAATTCTGTTTCATATACTGAATTTACATTAAGTCTAGCAAAGTGGACTTTGTGATTTGAATTTATTTCAAATTCAGTTATACATTTTGGACTTGAATTTGCTTCTACATTTTGGACTTGAATTTGCTTATACATTTTTAACTTGAATTTGCTTTATTGGGAATATTTCAATTCTACGGTACAATCATGGCTGCAGTGAATTTGAAAACTGCAAGTGCTAAAACCCTTGCAACGCTACCTGGCGTGGGCCCTGCAAAAGCCCAAATGATTATAGATCTGAGGCAATCTTTGTCAAATGATGATCAAGAATTGACTTTTGAGTCAGTTCTACAAGCTGGCATTTTGCCAGAGGCTACGTGGCAACAATTTCTGAGGGAGGAAAGAATTTCCTTTATGGATGAAGATTTTCCGGAAGGCGCAATCGGGGGCGACACGCATGCTGCTGGCCAAGGCAATTAAGCACAGACCATATTGGCTTCTGTCCGGGGTTTATTGACTGATTTTATGCAACAGATGGAACAGAATATTACGGCAACTGTAGACCAGAAATTGGAGAATATCCAAAAACAACAGGCAGCTTACCAAAAGGATATAGCCGATGTAAAGCGCAGTTTAACAACGGTGTCTATCAAGTCAGAATCACATCCCGTGTGCACGACTACTACTACTTGTACAACTAATACTACTACCGCAGCAGGGAGGTCTGTTCATCAGAAAGATGTAGGAATTGACAAGAATATTTTAGATACTGTCCATCAGAGATGTCCTGCTGGTATTTATAGGAACACCACTGCATCTACACATGGTACAACATTTGCATCATATACCACAGCACCATCAATACCATGTAGCTTTGTTCCCTCTAACCAAACATCAACATCTCTTAAGCTTCCTCCTCATCTTAAGCTACCTCCATCTCCCACTAGACATGTCACAGGTGACCCCTTACAGGGATCAACTTTAGCACCTTCTGTAGGTAATCTATATACATCTACACTAACATCAAATGTTTTGCCACGTTCATCGGTGACTTCGTCCAGTGTCTCCTTTGGTAATCAGGCTATACCAGTTCCACCTGGATTTCAGCCAGTAGCTACAGCCAGTTTCAATCCAACCTTGTATGCTCCTTATGGTCAAGTTGGTTTACAACCCCTAGATCCGGGTCAATCTGTGCAACCTGTGACAGGTTTTGATATTCAGGGACTTAATGCGCAGTACCCAGCAGTGCCACCTGGTGGACATCAAGTTCCAGTACAGCAAATTCCGCTCCCTCTGCCATTGAGAGGAAATGTACCACAGCCACTACCACAGGGCTTGCAGTTTCAACCTCCTGTTCAGGATCCACAGGCCTATTTTCCACAAGCCCCAGCTAATGTTCCTGCACAACCAAATGTTGCACCTGCCAGGGAGAGACGTCGTGAGCTCCGGGGTCCACCCCTTCCGAAGTTATCCGAGTATAGCGGATTACAGGATTGGAGGCCGTACTTTCTCAGTTTGAAAGGATGGCAGAAAGGTATGGATGGAATCCTGTGGAACAGCTGGATAGATTGACGGAAAGTCTAACTGACAAGGCACTAGACTTTTATGGGAGTTTAGGTCCAGATATCCGGAATAGTTTTATGCTTCTGACAAGGAAGTTGGACCAGCGCTTTGGAAGAAAAGATCCTCCATCTGCCATCTGCCGACAGCTCGCCTCTTTAAAACAAAAGGAGGGGGAAAGTCTTGAGGAGTTTGCTCAGAGAGCACAAAAGTTATCCCAGGATAGCTATCCAGATGCAGGGCCAGATATGAATCCATTTTTGGACACAATGGCTATGGAGGCTTTTCTGAAAGGCTGTCTTCACCAGCGTGCATCTGTTGAGGTGTTAAACAAAGAGCCTCAAAATTTGAACGAAGCACTTCATCAGATGAAGATCCATCAACAGAATTTTGAAACTGTTTATGGAATCAAGAAAGCTGTGAGATCAGTCACTTGGGAAGATGAAATGGACGAATTTGAGGTCAGGGCTGTGGAGAAGAAAAGCAATAAGCAGCTGGAAGAAAGATTTGCTGCAATGATAGAAAAACCATTGTCTGCAGCAGTCAAGACAGGTCTAGAGGAGGGTATGAAGAGCATGGCAGTTCTGTTAAAAGCTCTGTTGGAAAAAGACAAAGACCAGAGGAAAGACCAAGGAAACAGTGGGACCAATACGAAGATTGTGACTCCACCTCGTGGAGAAGGAGTCTTCTGTTTTCGGTGCGGTGATCCTTCACATTTCGCCAGAGAGTGCCCAAAGCGTTCTCCAAGGTCGCCAGACAGGGCTCGCCAGTCACCCGAACCAAGTTCTCCCAATAGGAAGGGTACTTTAAAAGTACAAGGGTTGTAGGAATTGGCCTACCATCAGCCCACTGTACAGTAGAAGGCCAAACTGTAAATAGTGTTAATTCTACTAACATTAACATTAGTGAATCTGGAATTGCTTCCACTGACGGCACTTTCGCTGATAGTGTGATGCATGATTCAGTCACTGATGAGCCCTTCCAGACGGGAATACCGTCTTCTAATAAGGAAAACTGCGAGACAGTAAGTCTGTCCGATAGTTTATTTCCAAAAGAAGTTTCATGCAACAGTGGAATACTGCCGCTGCCTTCTGAAAACGGAGATTCATCTACAGAATCTGTAGATGTTGAAATTCCCGATCTGCAAGAAGTCACCTCACATTCAGGGAAGGGATGTAGTTTGATCATTCCTTTGATGATAAATGCTAAAGGCACCAATGTAGTGGTGGATACAGCAGCACAGGTGACAGTGGTTAGCAATGAAATTGCTAAATTAGCCAAGCTGGATCTGGGAAGTGCCACAAAGGTATCTTTGAAGGGAGCAGCAAGAGGTAGTGTTATGCCTGGTCTTAAAGTGACAGATGTGAAGATTAAAATCGGGAACAATTTGTTTCTGTGGAATGTGTATGTAGCTCCCATAAATGACTGCGTCATTTTGGGCTTGGATTTCCTATTAGCCAACAGTTGCAAGGTCGATCTCAGCAATCATACCTTGGTTATGGGAGACACTATTATTCCTGCATCACTACATAGACAGGGAGAATTCCAACAGGCTGTGTGCAAAGTGGTTTTAGAGCACAAACTTTCAATTCCTCCATACAGCCAAATACATGGAATTGCGAGGATTGATGACCTTACTAGCCCAGAGGAGCACATAATTTCTCCTATTTTCCAAAAGAAGGGGTTGATTTTGCCCTCGATCCTTGTTCAAAGTCAGGGTCGTTCCCAAGTTCCAAGCCAAGACCAGAATGTAATACTTGGTTCCAAGCAAGTACCTATCACCATGATCAATGTCACTGACAGGTTTCTTACCCTGAAACAAGGCACATTAGTGGGGAGTGCCACAGTGGCTGGAGAAGTTTTAGCTGAAATGGATCCGGTTGCACTGAAATGCATGGAGGAAGACAATATTTCAGAATTAAGAGATACAGAGCCAAAGGGTTCGTCACTCGCGATGAAACCTGGGTGTTCTGATTTCTCTGTTCTTAACTCTGTTGATACTTCCAATATTAGGCAACCTCCGTCTAATTCAGGGTCGAGGAGTTCGTCACTCACGATGAAATCCGAAGGCTCTGAGTTTTTTGTTAATAGTATCAGCCCTTCTGATGTCTCTCACTCCTTGCATGATCATGAAGTACCAGCACATCTCCAAGACCTTTTGGAAAGATCCAGCGTCCATCTTACAGAAGAACAGACATCTGAACTTGCATCTTTGTTATGCGAATTTAGTGACACATTTGCCAAAAGTGATTTGGATCTTGGATGCTTTACAGGTGTTACCCACAAAATAGATACAGGGGATGCTAAGCCCATCAAGATGAACATGAGACGTGTGCCACTTGGTTTCCAAGATGAAAAAAAAAACATCTTGAGCAAATGTTAGATGCACATGTGATAAGGCCATCAACTTCGGAGTGGGCAGCAGCACCAGTCTTTGTCCGAAAAAAGGACGGAGGGGTACGCTGGTGTTTGGACTTTAGAGCTTTAAACCTAGTGACAGTGAAAGATGCCTATCCTTTACCCCTCATAGAGGAATGTTTGGACACTTTAGGAGGTAATACCTTTTATTCCAGCCTCGATATGGTCTCCTCGTATTGGCAGATCCCTATTGAGCCAAAGGACTGTTCAAAAACAGCATTTGTAACCAAACACGGGTTGTTTGAATATGAAAGGTTACCTTTTGGACTATGTAATGCTCCTGCCACTTTTATGAGAGCCATGAACTTAATTCTTCGAGGTCTGACATGGTCCACAGTGTTGGCCTTTCTTGATGATGTCACAATCCTAGGAAAAGGCTTTTCAGGACATCTAGAGAACCTTAGGGCCGTGCTGGAAAGGTTTCGGCAGCATAACCTGAAACTTAAACCCAAAAAGTGCACTTTGTTTCAAAAAGAGATCAAGTTTCTGGGCAGAATGGTCTCGGCAGCTGGAATTAGAGTAGATCCAGAGAAAATACATGCAGTCCAACATTGGCCAGTACCTAGAAATACGAAAGATGTGGAATCTTTCTTGGGATTTGTTAATTACCATCGCGAGCATATTCCCAACTTTGCAGAGATAGCTTCCTGTCTATATGGGTTGACAGGGCCTAAAAACAAGTTTCATTGGGAAGAACATCACAATGAGGCATTTGGAAAATTAAAAGAGGCCTTGATAAGTGCTCCAGTGTTGGGCTACCCAAGAGATGAAGGTACCTATGTCCTCGATTGTGATGCGTCTGGTACGGCCATAGGAGCTGAACTGTTGCAGTTACAAGACGGGGAATTACGGGTAATCTCATATGGGAGCTACTCACTAACTCCAGCTCAGAGAAGATATTGCACCACCAGAAAAGAACTGTTAGCTATTGTTCGATTCACTCGCCAATATCGGCATTACCTCTTGGGCCAGAAATTTCTTGTCAGAACGGACCATTCTAGTCTGTCCTGGCTAATGAGATTCCGGTATATTCAAGGGCAGCTAGCCAGGTGGTTAGAAGAGCTCAGTGAATTTGATATGGATATCATTCACCGAAAAGGAAAACTCCATCAAAATGCAGATTCTCTGTCAAGAATCCAGGATGATGTAGAGTTCTGTGACTGTTACAAGGCTGGAGTAGACCTGCAACAACTACCTTGTGCTGGTTGTAACTACTGCAGTAGAGCCCACAAGCAGTGGAGTAGATTCGAAGATCATGTGGACTATGTTGTTCCTTTGGCTGTCAGAATAATTTCCCAGGAAAGTTCTGAGCAGCCGGGATCCGAGAACGAGGAGGAGTCCAGTTGGTTTGGTGGGTATTCAGCGCTGCAGTTGCAAGAGCATCAGAAGAAAGATCCTGATCTGATGCCATTGTTGTCTTGGTTACAGTCTGATGAAGAACCACAATCTGATGTGCTGCAATTACAAAGTCCGGCAACTAAACATCTTTGGCTTTGTAGGCCTCAACTTCAGTTGCAAGAGGGAGTTTTATATTATCAGTGGGAGGATGTGGTGCCAAGAAAGTGTTTTATTGTACCCAAGTCTCTTAAGGATGAAGTTCTACAACAGTGTCATGACATCCGGCTTTCAGGTCATCTGGGGCAAACTAAAACATTAGAACTCTTAAAGAGAGGCTTCTTCTGGTACAATATGGCCACAGATTGCAAGATCTTTGTGGAGTCTTGTGCAACTTGTAGCTTGCATAAAAAACCAAGGAAGTGGCAAAAAGCTGGTCTTGGAAAGTACCATGCTGGTGCTCCCATGGAAAGGGTTCACATCGACATCCTTGGCCCTTTTCCAAACAGTGCATCAAACAATGTCTACATACTTATGATTGTAGATCAATTCACTAAGTGGTTCGAATGCTATCCACTCCCAAACCAGACAGCGGAATCCATTGTGGAGAAAGTGGTTAACGAGTTTATAGCGAGATTTGGCTGCCCCATCTACATTCATAGTGATCAAGGTAAAAATGTGGATGGTAAATTGATCAGAGCCATTTGTGACTTGTTAGAAGTCACCAAAACGAGGACTACCCCCTATCGACCTTGTGCAAATGGACAGGTCGAAAGGTATAATCGTCTGCTCCTGCAGATGATAAGGTGCTGTATTAAAGGTGATGCAAAAAACTGGGACAAGCATTTACCACAGCTGGCGGCTGCGGTTCGGTCCATGCCGAATCGTAGTACGGGTTATTCAGCTAACATTATGATGCTTGGTAGGGAGGTATCAAGTCCCAGAGACCTCACATTTAGGTTATACAATGAAGATCCTGATTATAATCCTCCCAGTTATGTGCGTGAATTGCAGAACATCCTTAGCAAGGTACACCAGGTGGCTCGTGATCATCTGAAGGTTTCTCAGGCTCGCCAGAAGAACACGTATGACCTCAAGCTATGCTCCAGGACGTATGAGATTGGGGACCTTGTTTACAGATTAGAATATGCCAGGAGACCAGGACAGTCCAAGAAACTGAGCAAGGTGTGGAGTGGACCATATTTAATCATCAATGTCCTTTCTCCTGTGTTGTACAGGATCAGAGGAAAAAGAAAAGACTGGGTGTGTCATCACGATTGTCTGAAGCCTTGCAAAGATAGGTTTATTCCCTTGTGGCTGCGACGAATGAGACATAATCTTCTTGATCTTGATACAACAATTGCCTATGACGAGAACGAGGATGATGATAACTTCCTGGAAGATGTCTTCAGAGATTTATTTGGAGATAACCTTGAGACTAACGATTCAAGTCTTGCGATAGATTCTGACTCATCATTCGAAGATGTGATATCAAGCACACCTGTAACACCCCAAGATCCGACTTCTGAGGCTAGAGTAGATTCCTGTCAGGCAGCCAGCTCAGAAGATTTGATTTCCATTCAAGTCACTGATAATCAGTTAGCATCTCAAGCAGCAGAGTCCCAGAGATCCCCGAGTACCACTGCCTCAAGTGTTCTAACAGTACCAAAATCTCCAGTGAGAACCAGGACGGGCCGGAGAGTTCTTCCTCCTGCACACTTACAGGATTTCGTGTAACATTAATTGTCTGTGAAGTTTATGTATATATGTTTAGTATATGGAATGGTAATAAATGTCAGATTGCAAATCATACTCTTGACTTGAGTTCTTAGTCAAAATTGCAATCTGTGTCATCATTAAGGGATCGGTACATTCTCTGATCAGTTACTGGTGACATTTAAAGGTAAGATTTGTATATAGTCCAAATGTATGGTTAGGAAATATATATATACTGAACCCCAATGAAAAGTATCCAAATGCCAATTTTGAAGTATTTTATTGTTTATACTTGAAACATTTCATACCTAGACGTGCTTAGAACTTAACAAAGCATTCACTTTTCTGGCGTAAAAATAATGTCACGCTCTACCGACATTAACGTCACTTACAGGCAAAAAATGTCATTAACTGCCCTAATTGAAAGTCACACAAATTTTTCTGTTCAATATGGGATGTGGCCACCTCGAGCATCAACACATGCTATACATCTGCGGCGCATACTGCTGACCAGGGTTTGAATTCTGTGTTGGGGAACATTATTCCATTCTTCCTGCAGAGCTTGGATCAGCTGGTTTCGGGTAGTAGGCCTAGGTGTCCTCCGTTGAATACCTTGGCCTAACTGATCCCACAAATGTTCAATAGGGCTCAGATCGGGTGAGAACGCTGGCCATTCCATGACATTGATGTTGTTCTCATTGAGAAAGTTCATTGTTAATCTTGCAGAGTGTGCACGTGCATTGTCCTGCTGAAAGATCGCCAGATCTTGATGCTGCTCCATAAATGGGACCATGTGCGGCTCCAGCACCTCATCAATGTACCGCCTAGCATTGAGGATCCCTTGAATGACCACTAGGGGTGTCCGGTAGCGGTTGCTGATGCCTGCCCACACCATGACAGAGGGTCCACCCCATCGATCTGCCTGACGGACACAGGCATCTGCATATCTCTCCCCAGTCCGGCGCCACACACGTTCTCTGCCATCTGCTCTGCTGACACAAAAACGGGACTCGTCAGTAAAAAGGACAGTATTCCACTGCTGGCGAGTCCACCTGGAGTGTGCTCTACACCACTGCAGTCGTCTTTCTCTTCTGGGTTGGGTCAGCAGGTTACCCCTGTAAGGTCTTCTGGCTGTTAGGCCACTGCTCCTCAGTCGCCTCTCCACAGTAGAACTACTGACAGGACGGTGATTCACCCCTTGAGTCTCACGGGCTGTTGGGCTGCTGTACGGAAACGGTCTCGCAGGTGCATCAGCCGGATGTGACGGTCTTGGCCAGGTGTTGTCAGTCTTTCTCGGCCAGGCCTAGGCCGATCATCTATGGATCCAGTTTCTTGTTGCCGTTCAATTAGTCGTTGGATGGTGCGCCGAGTACACCCCATTCTTTGTGCGATTTGAGTGATTGGGACTCCACCCTCTGCAAGCCCCAAAGCATGGTGTCTTTCACCTTGGCTCAGACGCGGCATGATCGCCTCAACACACCTGAGACCACTGGCTTTTTTCTTGGCTGAACATCCCTTTTTAAACCCACTGAAAACATCAGGTCATTTTAGCCATCCAATAGGAGTGGTGGTCAGAAGCCATATTCGGTGCACAAAAGTCACATGCATTATGTAACAACCCAGCAAAAGTTAAAAAGTTGTCCTGAATGACCCTGATGTAGGCTCCAAACCATGCATATATGCACACACAGTACTTAGTAACTTACAAAATTAATGTGTTAATTTTTTTATGTGGATACTTTTCATTGGGGTTCAGTATATATTGGTTTTTACAGATGAACTCAGATAGCAATTCTTGTTCTGGCCTTCCTGAAGACTGGGTAGTCTTGGATGAAATTTCGGAGGAGGATGTTTCCACTGGGGAATTAGACATGTCTGAGTGGCTGATCCTTGATGAGCTGCCAGATGGGGAAGATATAGTAGAAGAATCTCAGCCTGAACAAGTCCTTGGTTACATCAAGCTGGAGGAAACTTTGAAGTGATGAGGAATTTTACAGTTTTAGTGCCTTCTACTGGACCGGAATGGGAGCAGAGGTGGAGATGGATAACTCCCTATATCAACCATCTAAAACGCAGGTCAAGAGAAGGGTGGTGGAGAAGGAGGGCAGTTTATGGGTCACTGTGGTCGATCCAGTGAGGAGAAAGAGGAGACTGGGATGTCCTGTGTGTGATGGCCGTTTTCCTAAAGTGAAGAGGCAAGTGCAGCGGTTCCATCTTCCTTGGTATATCTATCCCAATACTGCCTGCTGGACCTGTGGTTTCCAATCCACTACATTGGCTGGGATGAGGGAGCATTTCAGGAAACATGACGCAGAATGCCTGTCAGATTTCGGGGATGACCATTTGGACAGCTGGACTATGTTAGTGTGTGGCTTCCTCATTAGTTTAACATCAGAGTTGGGGATCACTGATGTCAGGGGACTGTTAAGGCATGTGCAACAAACCCACAGCTTTCACGATGAAGCAAAACTGACAGAGGAAGAGGTGATCTTATTTAAAGAATTCTCCAGAAGAGCAGGGGTATTTTGTCCAACATCCATCAGTGTTGCTCCACCTAACTGTGTCGCGGCCCTATTGCACTGGAGAGTGCTTGCATCTATATTACACCAGCTGAGTGAAGATCGTCGGCAGTACTTTTGGAAACTGGAAAAGATGGCATCCAGCTTAAATGTAAGTGGTGGAAGAGGCTTCATCAATGGATACAGAGGCAAGAAGATCCTGACAGTGGTTGACGCTCACTGTCATGTGGGTGAGGTACTTGACCGTTTCAATAGCATGGACCTTCAGTCTGTGCTTGCGGAGCAGGTCTGTAGCCCAGAAGGACATGTTGTGGAGAGTGTCATTTCTAACCACTGTTTTAGTAATAGGTGGAAAACCGCTGATGAACTGAAGCGACTTCAGCAAGATAACAAGATCTATTTTGCAGAGGGAGTTCATCCCAGGTTCGTTTCCGAGGACACCATGTGGGACGAGCTACTGAAAGTGGAGGAGCTACTCGACTGTCCGAAAGTGGTGGCTCTTGGAGAGATTGGGCTAGATTTCTCTAAGGCGGATCTGACTGACAAGCAAAAGGTTGTTCAGCAACATATCTTAGAACTGCTGTTGCCTTTGGCAGTTAAATATCAACTCCCAGTAGTTCTCCATACACGTGGTGGGGAGAGTCATGAGGTCACTCTATGCTGCTTGGAGATTCTGAAGAGGACTCCAACTCCAGAACATCCGTTGCATGTCCATTGCTTCAGTGGGGATGAGGAGGAAGTCCAAATGTGGTTGAGTTCATTCCCAGCAGCCATTTTTGGCGTGACTGCGAAGATCGGTAGCCAGGAGCCCACAGTATCAGCTATAAGGCAGATTCCCCTGCAGAAGTTGGTGATTGAAACTGACTCACCACATCTCCTCCCCCAACGCTTCCGTGGCAAAGTTGCTTTTCACCATCCTGGGTTGGCAATTGAGGCTGCCAGACTCATTGCCAAAGTGAAGAATATGCCACTGTCTGTAGTTTGTGAAGTTACGCGGACAGTGGCTAAGAGCTTCTATCAAATTTAAATGTTCAAGCTCTATAAAAGACATGTATATATGTACATAGCTTAATTACTGTCTCACTGACAGATTGGACCATCAGTCTTGATTAGTCAGCATGATATATGAGTATCCTTTCATCTACATAAATATATGATAATCTTGTTATATAGGATTATTTCGGATAATATATGTGCTGATGGATTGGACCCATTTTGTCTGATCAGTCGGTAACAGGAATTTATGCATTATATATTTATATTTTATGCATAAGCGTCCACATACATCACTGATGGATCGGACCTATTTTGTCTGATTAGTCAGTTGAAAGAAGGAAGGTTTATTGGGATGCATATTGTAAATAGCATGGTGTGATTAGTACATACACTGAAATTGTGATGGAATGCATGTTGCATGATGAAGTGTGTTGTACGCAGTATTTGATACAGTGCATGTGGGTATTATAATGTGGCGTATCAGGTATTCTTGGTATAGATGTGCTGTGAAAATAACTTGCGGTAATTTGGACATGATTACATTATATAGTACATTGCATGTGCGGATACATCACCCTAACATTTTTTTCCTATTTTTCTCACAGGGGAACTATTCTGCACACTCTCTTCTACACTTGGCACATCCATCTGTGGAAAACCTATTTTAATAGACCTCTGATGCACAGCATTCATGGCAGAAAATAAAGTTCTAAAAGAAAAATGAGTGGACACAATTTCAGTCAACAAAAAATTATATGCACTTTATGCATGTTTGGTGGGAAGTCTTTTTTGATAAAATGAGGAGGAGTGTTGTAAAGTTCGGCAGTCTGCAATCCCACTGACTTATTCAGTAACTCTTTATGAGACACCTTTCGGTTCGACAACTTCTGTGACACCTACCTGACGTCATAGTTCCGCCCTAGTTTTTTCCTGACAGCAACTTTCCAGGAGTGATTGATTATCGGTTGATTCTACTACGAGACTCGGGCCCGATCACTGGTGTTTATTTCTGCTGACCTGTCTACTAGTTGTGCTTCCCTGCGGACATCGCCGGAGTGGCACTGTGTACAGCACGGTGAGTACACGATTAGCCCGTGAACATGTGTAACATATAAGCACAACAGCGGAAACCACAGAAGGACTGCAGGTGTATCTGATTGTAAAAGTCCTCAAATACTTGTCCACTGTATCACTGATGTATATGATACGTATCCCAAATATTTAAATTCACCAGTTTGTGTAGAAGCCGAGATATTTGTAAAAAAACAGGTGCCCGTCACACCAGGAGGCGAAGCTAACCGTGAAGGTTGTCCTTACCTTCTGTCTGCATTAATGTGGGTAGCTTCACGTCTATTGACTTGTTCGAATGTGTAAGTGGCCATAATTATGCGCGATTTTGGCATTTGCACTCTCCTGTCACCTCAGGCTATGGCAGAGGCGGCCCAGTGTTTGTACGCAGCAACAGCAAGAGCAGATCTGATGATATATATGCACCCTTTCTTGCTGCTCTCCGTGAAAACTATGGAATCAGGAATCAGGAATTTTTATTCGACCAAAGCATCACAATAATATCGTTACAAGGAGCAATATAGCAATATAAGATGGTAATACAGATGTAAATTAAAATGCAAATACATATTGGTCTGGGAGACGCATATTAAGATCTTCACCAGATCGCTATCATATGCGCCACCCCCCAAAAAAGAAAAAAAGTTAACAGATAAGTACATTATAAAGGTACAACTGGGACAAATAAAGAGTGTGTTTGAAATCAGAATATGAGTATAGTTGGAATTACAGACATAGCAGTTACGGATTGTACATGTGGATTCATAATTATTTAAGTACGATACTTTGGCATAATTAGAAAAACCGAAATAACTGTGGGTATGTACTTTTTCTTTAATTTGATCTGATGTGGAGTTTAAAACACGTAATATTTCATGTCTTAGGCACTTAGTAGCAAAAAACACGACGTGTCTGGAGTATATAAAAAATTCTTCTAGTATCATGGTCATGAACTAAAGATGTTGGTAAGATAAAACGTCGATAAAAGTAAGAAGGAACTAAGCCATCCTCAATTTTATAGTAAAATTTTAGAATGTGTAAAGTATGAATATCCTGAATTTTTAACAGCTTGTGACTTTTGGATATAGGATCAGTATGGGCATTATACTTATTATGATCAATGATGCGTACTGCTCTTTTCTGAATTTTTTCTAATCTTTCATACTTGTGACCCCAAATTAGCAGAACATAATTCAATTTAGGCAAAATCAACGAATTATAGATAATATGTAAGATATGAGAGGGAAGAAAGTTTTTAGTCGATTCATTATGCCAACTGTTTGAGAGAGTTTTAAAGCAATTTTCTGAATATGCTTGTTCCATGTCATATGTTTATCTAGAATTATACCGAGAAAATTGAACTCATCTATGCATTTAATTTTGTTATATTCAATTTGGAGATTTGGAATAGTAACATGTTTTTGTGGTTGATGGAATAGCATAAAGCATGTTTACTTTACATTGAGAGAAAGCTTGTTAACTTTAAGCCATGTTGCAATTTTTGCTAATTCAGTATTAATATGGTTTGTGGCCTCCTCAACGGATTGAAAAGAGCTGAAAATACTAAGGGTACTAAATAGCGATGTATCATCAGCATAAAGGATAAATTCAAAAGATGGGGAGGCTACCATTATGTCATTTATGTAAATGATAAATAACAGGGGGCCTAGGATAGACCCCTGTGGAACTCCAGTTTGGATGTTAGCATAATCAGATTTAAATTCTCCAATGGCAACAAACTGTTTTCTGTTGGAAAGATAACTTTTGAATAAATCAAGAGCAGGATCCTTTATCCCATAATAAGATAACTTTTGTAATAAGATGGCATGATCTATGGTATCGAATTCTTTTGAGAGGTCCATAAATAAAATAATTGGGATTTCCCCTCTGTCCATTTCAGTAAGAATTTTATCAACAAGTTCTATTGTTGCATATTCGGTTGAATGATTTCTCCTAAATCCATACTGACTACTATAGAAGAGGTTATGAGACTAAAAATATTGATAAACTTGATCATACATGACTCTGTCAAAGATTTTCGGTATTGCCGGTAAAACGGAAATGGGCCTATAATTTTCTAACAAGGCGGGATTATCTTTTTTGTCAATAGGTATAACTTTCGCAATTTTGAGAATGTCGGGAAATATACAAGTCGTTAATGAACAGTTTATTACCATAGAGATTGGTTGATAAATCTCAGTTTTAATATTCTTTAAAAGATTCATCGAGTTCTATCAAAGCCAAAGCTATGTTTTGGTTTAAAATTGTCAATTATTTTCAAAACCATGTCACTAGTGACAGTACTGAAGGAGAACATATGTAAAAGTGTGTTATTTAAATAGTCCTATCATGTAAATTAGTTACATTTGAGGCTAATTTAGGTCCAACATTCGTAAAATATGAATTAAATTCGTTTGCTATTTTATTTTTGTCATATATAACTTCTCCGTCAATTTCGAAGGAATAGGGAAATTCATTTTTAGCTCAGCTGACTTGTCAGTCAGCTGAGGTTATGTGATGGTTAGGCACCCGTCGTCCGTCTGTCGTCCATTGTCCATCGTCCACAATTCACATTTTCGACTTCTTCTCTAAAACCACAAGCCAGATTGACTTCAAACTTGGTGGGGATGTGCCTTAGGTGGGTTTCAACCAAGTTTGTTCAAATGGTCACGGTATGGTGATTTTTTTATTTTTTTATGATTTTTTTGTTCATTTTTGGGGGAAATCTTAAAAAGTCTTCTTCTCCGAAACCACTCGGCCAATTGCTTCGAAATTTGCATACAGACACCTCTGGGAACCCCTAGACCTTAAATTATTCAACAAGTGGCGCTCCGATTTTTTTTCTATTTTTCATGAATTTTTGTGTGTTTTTGCCATTTTCGACTTCTTCTCCAAAAGCATCACTCAGATTATGCTGAAACTTGGTGTAAATGTTTCTGGTAGAAGGGTCACACAAGTTTGTTCCCTAGGTGCCGTTGCTATGGATCCCTGATTTTTAACGATTTTTTCAATTCGGGTACTTATCGGCCAATGCATACATTCCTATTGATTACAATGTAAGTGAATGTGGACTGCTGTGGTAATTCATGTTTTCGACTTCTTCTCCCAAACCATCTGTCAGATTCACTTGAAACTTGGTGGGGATGTACCTTGGGTGGGTCTCTAGCAAGTTTGTTCAAATGGTCACGGTCCAGTGATTTTTGGATTTTTTATGAATTTTTTTGTTCATTTGAGGGCAAGTCTTAAAAAATCTTCTTCTCTGAAACCGCTCACCCAATTGCTTTGATATCACACAGGAACACTTTTAGAGAGTTTTAGTTCTTAATTTGTTCACCAGGTGGCGCTGCGATTTTTTTCTAATTTTTTATGATTTTTTGTGTGCTACTGCTATTTTCGACTTCGTCTCCAGGACTTTCACTCAGATTAAGCTGAAGCTTGGTGGATATGTGCCTTGTAGCAGGGTCAAACAAAGATATTCACTTGGTAGTAATGCTGTGGATTGCTGATTTTTAACGATTTTTTCAATTCGGGTACTTGTTGGTCAATGCACCTTTCCTATTGATTACTATGTAAGTCAATGGGCGTTCTAATGCTAATTCACATTTTTGACTTCTTCTCCGAAACCGTCAGCCAGATTGACTTCAAACTTGGTAGCAATGTACCTTGGGTGGGTCTCTACCAAGTTTATTCAATTGGTCACGCTCCATTGATTTTCTTATTTTAAACGATTTTTTTTTTTTTGTTCTTTTTTGTGGCAAGTCTTAAAAAATCTTCTTCTCTGAAACCGCTCACCCAATTGCTTTGATATCACACAGGAACACTTTTAGAGAGTTTTAGTTCTTAATTTGTTCACCAGGTGGCGCTGCGATTTTTTCCTATTTTTTTTTTATTTTTTTTGTGTGCTACTGCTATTTTCGACTTCTTCTCCAGGACTTTCACTCAGATTAAGCTGAAGCTTGGTGGATATGTGCCTTGTAGAAGGGTCAAACAAAGATGTTCACTAGGTGGTAATGCTGCGGATTGCTAATTTTTAACGATTTTTTCAATTCGGGTACTTGTTGGTCAATGCACCTTTCCTATTGATTACTATGTAAGTCAATGGAGATTCTGATGCTAATTCACATTTTTGACTTCTTCGAAAGTGTCGTCCAGATTAACTTCAAACTTTGTGGCAATGTTCATTGGGTGGGTCTCTACCAGATTTGTTCAAATGGTCACGACCCATTGATTTTTGGACTTTTTATGAATTTCTTTGTTCTTTTTGGGGGCAAATCTTAAAAAATCGCAAGGGTATATGTGCATGTCAGCTGAGCACAGGACTGTCACAGTCCTCTTGTTCTTTTTAAGTCGATTTGGAATACCATTGATAGTACGCCAGGTATTTTTATATCGTTTTTATATTTATTAAAGCATGATTTAAAGTAATCCTTTTTTGCAGCGCGAATATTGTTTTTTAGAATTCTGTTATATGTATTAAGATTAGTTTGTCGAAAACAGTATAGAGCTCACTCTTAATAGGCGTTTTTTTTTTAATCTTTATACATTTGATCTCTGTTTCATATAGACCGTACAAGTCCTTGACTTATCCATGCGGACTTTTTATGTTTATATTTATTGTATTTAACCGTCCTGATTGGAAAGTGCATTTCTAAACATGTATGGATAGCAGAACGAATTTTACAATACGAGACATTTGGGTCTGTATCTGTACTAATTAGTTCGCAGAGATTACTATCATTGATATCCTTCATTAGACGATTCAGGGCGTCGGGATGCCTGTCACGCACCTGTATGAATTTTGGGATAGATTCAGTTTTACGATGTAGGATATCTAAACAAATGAAGTATGGAAAATGATCCGAAATACTCGTGGAAATTATTCCAGAGTTTGACATATTAATACCGGTATGAGATAATTTTTAAAAGAAGTTATCTATGATAGTCCCACGTCGAGCCGATAGTCTTGTAGGTAGGGTAATTTGTGGATAAAAGCCAGGGGATGTAGTGATATCAAAGAAACGTCCAAACATTGATTTTTCGTGCATTTTTAGTACATCGATATTGAAATCTCCACATAATACCACCTCATGATTTATTCTTTGCAAGTATTGAAGTATAAGGGTTAACTCATCTATATATGATTCTTAATTTTCATTCAAATCCCTAGGTGGCCTGTATATGTTTCCTATCACTAGTTTGTTTACATTATTTGTTAAATTAACTTCAATAAACATACCTTCATAGACTTCAGACTTTTTGTATAGATCAGTTTGAATAAATTCAATCGTGTTTTTAATATACATAGCAAGTCCACCTTTTGTTGTACATATTTTGCCCTGAGAGATTAGATTATAAGAGTCAATTTGGAATAAATACAGATCACAGTCATTGTTTAGCCAAGTCTCTTGTAGACATGTTACACTAGGTAGGCATCCATGAGTATCGAGACAATGAAGAAGAAGTTAATCAAATTTAGCATTCAAAGATCTGCAATTAAGACTTATGATAGAAAATTGATTCTGCGTGTTTTTCAAATGATTTACGAGTTCATCAATATCAAAATAAGAAGATTGTTTTATAAGTTTGGGTTCATAAGAGTCAGAATCATTTTCATTAGTTGAAGAGATATCGAACAAATTTATAAGAGAATTTACACTAACACCCCCAACGCCGTCAAGAATGCTATTGACATTAGCCATATTTTATGACATAGTAGCGGGATACTGTTTTGTACATATAGGATAAGTTTACTACCACAGACTACATTTCCCGAAAAAAACTGATAATATAATTTACTGTAACATATGTAATACAAATTAAAAGTAAAGAACTCAAAATTGAAGAAAAATGGGAAGACGTACAGTCCCACAGGCACTAATATTCGCCTGCATGTTTGGACTAAATACAAAAAAGACGAAGAGCAAACAGTGCAAAATTGTTTGCAGTGAGGAGTCAGCCCAAAGCGGGGATCCAATCGGTAAACTTAGTTACTATATGTATATAAATCTGCCCATAAATACTCAAAATAGCCCAACAGTATTGATACAATATAATATAAAAATGATTATTATATATTATATAATTATTATTATATACACACTATAGAACATATCTGATATATAATCATTGTATAAGTGTAGCAACATCAATCGCGAGCTACTTTGTAATTGTATGTAATATAGACAAGACAAAATGCTAAGACACCAAGACACTTGTCTGGAAATATAAAGATTTTCAATAATGCACCACGAAATCTGCATTTATAAATTGACATTAAAATTGCACGGCACACACAAAAATATGGTGATATGATCATGAATATAATAATTAGTGAAGTGTGAACAAATGAGCTAATAAGAAATTTTCACTCAGCGGCCGTAAAAGTATACACATCATTCAGCATATGTTACTAGAACCCTCATAATTTGAGGGGAAGGCAGGTGTTTCACATCAATTTATTTCAATAATGTATAGGCTCGTATGTGTAAATCATTAGCTAAATGAATTTTTTTTTTTTGGAAGAATTCGTACTAAGACAAGACTGTTGAGTAATATATACTACTAAGAAGGATTTTTTCATTAAACAAATATTTGAAAGTCGGGAAAAGGTTATAATAATAGTGTAATAAGGGAGCCCATCACACATGGAGAAAAAAGTGGATATTGTGTTTCATAGTACTCACTAATAGAATATTATTTGATATATATTGTCATTGTACAATTGTATTTTGTAGAGGACACCAGTCGCGAAATACAATAATTATGCATATATATACATGACAAAATGATCAGACTCCAGACATGGGTCTGTTCATTTACAAATTTCCCCGATACTAAGCCACAAAATCTGCATTTATAAATCAACTCAAATGTTACGGCACACATTTTAAACAACTAATCATGAATACAGTAATTAGGGAAGTGCGTCATGTTAACTAGTAATAAATTTAATTCACACAAACAGCCATTGAACAATTATGCATGTCATTCAGCATATACATGTACATACTAGGACTCTGATATTTAGGGACCTAATACCACACAAAAATTTATTGCACTTTATTCTTCTAAGTGCATATATTATATAAACATAGAATCACGTACATGAGGGGAAATAGTTTGCAAGAAGTATGCAATGTCAGTCCGAGTTGAAAGAATAGACAATATTGTTACGGGCAGTCATATTTCTTTTAGATCACTCCAAGATTAGAATAATATAATATATATGGCATACATATATGAAGCAGCCCTAGTGCGCCTTTCAATATACAAACTGTCTTATCTGGTTCCGAACATTGCAACTTAGAAAGTAATAAATTAATATTTCTGGCTGTCCAAAATTTTATTGAAAAAACTGGTAGATCGCGCCTTCAGGATACATAACGTCTTCTGTCAACTGGCTTACGTGTTCCTAGGTTAATATTTGCCCCTTTATCTGTCTTGTTCTGTCCTTTGTCTCATTCCTGGCTTGTGTGTCCTGGCCTGATCAAAAATATCATGGATTGTGATGTTTTGTCCTTCCTGTCCTTTGTCTGTATTTCGCAAGAAGAATTTTTATAGGGCTCTGCCCTGCTTTCTTACTGCGAATAAACTATGTTTAAATCAAAGTCATGTTTTCTCCATAAAGTGCTGTAAAATTATACCACACCCTTTAAATGTATTTAAATTAAATGACTGCATCAAGACGTATTTTGGGGTACATTGCTTTCAGTGATTGTACACCATGATGAGTATTTTTGTCTGGAGTTTGAATATCCCCGTGACAGGACATTTTGGAAGAGGCTGGTCTGTCGGCAATAATAATAATAATAATAATAATAATAATAATAATAATAATAATAATAATAATAATAATAATAATAATAATAATAATAATAATAATAATAATAATAATAATAATAATAATAATAATAATAATAATAATAATAATAATAATAATAATAATAATAATAATAATAATAATAATAATAATAATAATAATAATTTGATTCGGAAAACTACCCCTTCACAGCGGGGGCATCAATGGAACGGGGTTTATTCCATGATGCGTCCAAGTATATTACAATAAGCCGTCTATGTTACAAAGTAAAGATTTGTGTGTGGTAGGGCTGTATCTACGTTCAGCATTGAGCCGTACGTGGAACAGCATCCATTTACCATTTGAAATTTACTTTTTACATGCGCATGCAACCATCAATAGGCTTCTCATAGCTCCATGTCCCCCGCCCTAAAACTAGAGATAAACCACTCATTGGGAGAAAACTCTAGAAAGCGTAAGGACATGTACATCATACACTTTTGGTATACAATGTCGAAAATAAACATTCATTACCATCATATTTACAATGTATGGAATCAAAGTACAATTCAAAATGCTAGCATGAATATGATATATTACAGACACGATTAATCACATCAAACATTATACATATTAAAAACAAGGTTAATATACATTATTTACATCACCAACTATATTGTGTCCGGTGCTAACATCTGCTCTCTATGTTCTCGACGTACACGCCACGCGTCTTTCAGAAACCCTTTACATATACTATCGAACACTGTGGCAACCGACCTTTGTTAAAGGGAAGCTTTCACATCCCAGAAACATACATGTTTTAACAAACAATGAGCCATTCATAAATCGTGTCCAAATGTGGTCATACCCGCTTTTAAGAAGTGTTGATTCTAGTAACATAAAATTCTGAATTCTTATACTTTCTAATTTTGGACATATAAAAAGAAAATGTTCCACGTTCTCGCACCCGTATTCACATATGGTGCATTTATCACTTTCAGAAATATCCCATCGTGCTATGTCAGTTTCAAGACCTAGACAGTTCGTTCTTGCTTTGAACTTAAGTCTAGCACCTTCAAAATCATTGAAGTGAAATAAATAGTCTTCTTGTTTAGTATGTGTTTTCAAGTGTTTATATAATGACAGAGATTTCATATTGTTGATTTCATTGAAAAAATTTTGACTGAATGTTTCTAAACTCAACTTATTGTAAATGTTAGGCAAATCGACTTTCTCCCTTAAAACTGCATGGTCTAGGCCAACATTAGTCAGTATATTGCTGATTTCTTCCATGTACGGCCACACACTAGGCTTCTTATTTCTAAAATTATCTTGCAATTTCATGAAAACCTTTTTGCAAAGGCGGGAGTCGTTCAGTTCAGAGCTTAGACGATGAAAGTATTTAATTCTCTGCCTGTCCAAAAACATGATCACAGGCAACCAACCTAAATCTCCAAGAGTGGCTGTAATTGAAGGCGATGCTTTTAACCTGAGAACTGTGCGTGCTACTGAATACTGTATTGATCTTATAATGGTTACGTTTTCTTGTGTATTATGTAACCAGACTCCACATCCATGGGACAATGACGGCAGCAGTACATTTTTCCATAGCTTATCGCCGAAAGTTACTCATGGGACGCAAGTATACTGCGTATATAGTTGCAAAGCTGTTGAGCTTTGGGTTTTAGGTGAGACTTAGACTATATACCTGCTTGAAAGGGGAACTGCCCGTCTGGCTGGTGTCGTCCAAGGAGACCTGCCCTCTCTATCTTTGTGCGCAGTCAAAGCTGAAAATGTCAAGTTGGCCTCCAATCTGTTTGAATCGTTCATCATCTCCTAAATATCTCTACCTTTGCCCAGCTGATCCACGACCCCCACACCAGGCATTATGACCAGTAGATAACCACTGGGTACCAGCATTATGGCCAGTAGGTAACCACTGGGTACCAGCATTATGAACAGTAGGTAACCACTGGGTGCCATCTCCAATCAATAAAGAAAATAGGCTTTAAATCCAGCTGCAGTTTTCCCCCAATCCTTTCCAAAGTCAATTCCTCTTGTGTGCTAACGAAACAAAATGTATATTCAAACGACATTGTCTTTCTTATTGCATGAATATTTGTCATGTTGTAGAACTGAGAGGCCTCTGAGGTCTCTATCATAAGGTTTATGGACTAAACATGTAAGAAAAAGCATTTAATAAACTGTAAATCTGGGTTAAAGGCAGAAGGCCGATACAGTGACACAGGCAGGATCTTCTATCCAGACAACGGCGCCGCCAAGTGACGGTTGTGCGATGAGGTGGGCGTGTTCGTGTCCAAATTAAGGGCAATATCGACAAAGATAATGACAAGCGCTCGGTGTTTTACTTCAAGTGCATCATCCCGGAAATACGTGATCTATTGTCACAATATGGTCACATGGAATTGCCAATTATTCTCGTTAAGCACAATGTTAATCAATGCTTTCACACGACTTCAAGCCATAGCAGTCTGATAACGCTTGACCTGGTTGAATAAATTACAAGCACTACGTCTACAATCTGTGTCTTGAGAGGGTGCACATCTGCCATCTTGGGAACGTTGGAACGAAGTCGCACGCAAAAACCGGCTGGTGCGGTTCCAGTGCTGTACAATATATTCAATTTGAGCCTGGAATATTACAATCGAGGCGTGAGCCGAGCGTCTTTACAGTACAAAAGTCTCTATCATTCACTGTTTGGGGGTAAGTATACCGTACGTGGTACGGACCAACTTGTCGTGGCTCGTGCGTTCACTTTGTCATTATTTTCGCCTTGCAAGCATGTGAAACGATCTTGCATTTCCATGAAATTATTCCAAATTCTGAATCAAGTGTAGATGCTGGCTGGTTATAAATAGAGGGTTCCGGCAGAGAACCAGGGCTCCACGCTGCCACGAATCTGTTCACGTAGAACAGGTCTGCGCACAGCAGTCCCACAATCACCGGCGGATGGTGCACAGAGGTTCCCCTCTAATTCTGTCGGAAACGTGATTGCTGCTATTCAATTTCCGTGAACTCTGAATTTATCAAAAATGTTTCCCGTAAAAATGATAAAATGCCTAATCCTAATATGAAAGATGAACCTATTTCGATAAATTGTATAGCTGAAATTGTGTGTTCTATTCCAACGATATGTTTATGCCCATATTACATTAAAAAAAATGACCAGTTGTTCCTTGGCTTTTGATACGCATGTTAAAAATAGAACTGCTTGCTCTAAAGGGTTAACAATAATTATAAGATTCGCTGCCGCCGGTGTAATTTACCCGGAAATAGATACAAGGGTTGAAACCTATCTGTGGAACCAACTCCATGTTCCCGGTTTAACTACAGATCCAATTGTAGTAGTCTTTCTAACAAAATCTTGCGGAGTTGGAATCTGCTCAATGTTCACACGTGATCAATTTAAGTGAGAAATAAGTAAGTAATAATTTTATTGACACCAGGGGCCGTATTCACTATAAAGGAGTTTAATCTGATCGTGAGTTTAATCCAAAGGTGAAAGTCAATGTGCCTTTGTGCCTTGGACTATTGAATGGTTGGCGCAATGTTCGATCTGAACGTGCAGGATTAATTATTCTATGTTCTCCACTGTAATATGAATTTTGGAATTCAAGTTTCTATTTTATTAAGTCAATCGTGATTTAATCTTCTTTTTTAATTCTGGATTAAAAGATTAAATACTGGATCAAACTAAGATTGATTTAATTAAAATGAGCCTGTAAATCCGTACGTTCATATTGTAGCCAAGAGCATATATTGGCTAATCCTCAAAGTTTTGATCAAACATTGAGCCAAGGATTAAGTAGTTTAGAGGTGCAAACCATGTTGATTTTTATTTTGGGATTAAAGTTAGGATCAGATCAAATCGTTTGTGAGTATATATGGCCACTGAAGGTAGCTAAAGATAATTTACTATTACACATACTTGCAATATTTACTATAAAAGGGGAAAATAATAATGACAATAATTCTTATTCTCCAAGCACAAAAGAGCAAACACAGCAGTTTGTATATTGCATACTTATGATGCCGACACACAAGTAATAAAGCACCATAATATTACAATAGGACCTGAGTGACACTGTTAAGATTGACAGCAATTGAGCTGAGGTACATGTAAATGTGGCACTCAGTGGGCACTACTCTCACTTAGTTTGGCTTGAATGCTTACTCAATAGCTTCAAAAAGAGAACAAGTGGAGCGGTATACATGAGTGCAACCACACGAACACATAGTAACACCTGGGTGGCACTCAATCAAAATTACTTTGGTGTCAGAGGGTAGATTATTACGCCATGCATTTATGCAAATATTTTCCAAGTAAGTAATAGACTGCAATCTCGTGTGAGGACACATTAAAGTGAATTTTTCTGTACTGTTCATGTGATTAAAATTATTACAATCTTGTCTGTGTTGAAAACGACCTCCCCTTCCATGTTATATTCATGGCATTCTGTTAGGAAAAGAATTTCACATTCAATGGCCTAGTCTTTACCTTTCTCGCAGATTCCTTGTTAGATATGCTAGAGCTTATATGTATATATGATGCGAAAAGAGGTTTTAAAAGAATTATGTGGTCGCAGCTTTTGTTCTGTACCAAATTGCATGATCTGTGTTTCAAATTCTATATTTTATTTGCTATATAGCTTAACGTTCCATCATCAAATGTCATTGCTCACAGTTTGTGATTTCCATGACTGATGTCAATAGATTCAATCATATTCTCAACAACAGTACACCAGCTTGTATGTCCACTTTGACATTGTTCAAGAATGCAATTGTAAGCATTTTGCTATAGAATTATTGAGCTGGTTTAAGGTATATCACCAGTATTTAGCGGCTCGTTCTTTTTGGCTTAGATATAAAGAGAGGCCACCAGTTTCGTAGTAAAAAACACATTTTTTCCAATAACAACACCTGCCGTCCATGGTTCTGTTTGGTCATCCAAAAATCATTTCAAAGCAGTTGTAAGTGGCTCCTCTAATGCGTTGTGCATGGATAGGAAACACAAAAATTAACATTGCACACACTCTTTTATAAATTTTCCAAATGAATATTTTGTTGTTCCATCGAAATTTTATGGAAAATTCGACACGGCATGCAGGCGGCTGGAAATGTTAACTACTTCCATTGAGCATTCCAGGTGACTTCACCTTGAAACCCTGGACAAATGTCCGAGTAACCATGCTTATATTTTCAATGGCAAAACACATGGAAAGTTAGTTACATGCGTTAAGTTAATGTTAAGCTCGCAAGAAGGATTTGTATAGGGCTCTGCCCTCCTTCCTAATTGCTTTCTTCGGAATAAAATATGTTTGAGCCAATGTTGAACTTATTTACTTATTTCTTTATGTTTTTGTAAAGGCTGCTGAAGAAAAAACGAAAAATCCTGTGTCTTCAGTGCTAAACCAGGATGCGAACTATTTATAGTTTGACGTGCTCGTATCCATTTTTAGTCTGCATAATCTACAATGCGTCAAACTACCACTGATAAGTTAGAGATTATGCTGAAAACACACAATATAACTTGTAGAAATGTGCATGTCATTTGCGCAAAAACAGTAAATATAAATTGTAGAAATGCGCGTATCATTTGCCCAAAAATGCAGAATTTTCAGACTTTTACAATATATTGCGATGTACATATTTACTTTATAGTTTTCGTGTCAGTTTCTCGTTTCCATGCTCATTCAATTAGAGATAGAAGAACCTGAAATTGCTTAAAATGACGTATTCTAAACAATGATAAAACATGAATTATATAAAATCACTGTATCATGACATATTGCATTACACAGACCCACGCAGTTTACATGAAGTTTGAAGAGGATGCGATTAACATGAACAGTACGAGAGGAAAGATACAAAAATCAGTAAGCATATACAAAATTGCAGCCCCACCTGTTGAAAAAATTAAGCTATAGAGAATACAGAAAAATCCATGTTCAATGTCGAAACAATAGGCCATACAGTTTCAGAGAAATGCCTTTTAAATATTAATCTTTTAATATGAACAGCAGAAGCACAGAAATTAAATAAATTAAAAACGGAGCTGTTCGATGATCGGTTTAACAAACTTGGCAAAGTCCAGTCCAAGTTACATCAGATGGAGTTATCATGTGACGTATTGTGAACAAAGCAGGCGTTCAAACGTGTCATTTGGTAACTGTTTTTGAGTGTGACAAAGTGAACAGGGTGTTTTTAAAAATGACTTATATGGCATTTCAAAACTTATGGACGGTCCTTCAGGGGAAGGACAAGTTATTGGTATGTATTCCTCACATGTTGCACCATATTCCGCGTTTGTTGATAGAAAATGTCTTCTTTTTCAGCATTGGCCATAATTTCAAAGGGACACCATGGCAACTGGAGGAGAAAACGAAATACCTCTTGAAGACAAACAAAACATTCAAGAAGACAAAGAACAAGGTCAAGAAGGTAAAGATCAACATCAAGAGAGTAAGGATCAACATCAAGACGGTAAAGGTCAAGATGCAGAAGGCAAGGATCAAGATCATGGTCAACCTGAAGCAGAAGGGGCAGTCAGTCATGGTCGTCCTTTGCAGTGTACAGAAATGTTCTATGAAATGATGCAGGCCCAGGCGAAAGTAAGCATTTATATTCACATCGCTGTATTTAAGTCGCGAGTGCCACTTGAGGAAAGTGTCATTCGCAAGAGTCTGCAATTGTTATCAAAGTTTCAACCCTTACTCCACATGAAGATTGTAAAAGAGAAAAATGAGAATGGTCAAGATATAATGCGTTATTCAGAAATTGAGGGAGACGATTTCATAGCCTTGGACACCATTAGAATATCGGATACAAGTGCATGGGTGGATATCTGTACCAGGGAGATAAACTTTGACTCAGAGAAAGGTCCTTTGTGGAAGGCTATTCTGGGACACGTAGATACAGAACAGGCAGCGGACACAGATGATGATAAAGTTCACTCTGCTGTAATGGTCTTCTTCTTCCACCATGCTATCATTGATGCAAAGGGTGGCGTTGACCTTATTTATAGACAGTTTTTGCCCATCTTGAATGGTATCTTGGAGAACGGGGATCTCTCTGCCTATGAGACCCCACTGGCTGTGGCAGCTCCCTTTGAGGATCACTTTCTACCAGAAAAGGACAGAAATAAATCTGCTCCATGGTACACGCGTCTTATCATGACGTTTCTGCGGTGGAAGAACAGACACAGCAGTAAAGTGGAAAAGCCCATGATCAGAAGCACGGAAGAAAAATACACAGATACTACAGAAGCCTCTGAGACGCCAATCATACCATTCATCTACTCAGAGGAACTTACAGAAAAAATAATCAAAGCAAGCAAGGCTAATGGGGTAACAGTTCATATGACCATTATGACTGCACTATCTCATGTTGCTTCGACGTTGTGCAGAGAACAAGGAATATCTAAACCACCCAAAGTCCTTGCACATAACATCACAGTTGATCTAAGAAGAAAACTTAACTTTGAAACCCCACAACCTATGGGAATATATGTTGGTGCCATAATGCCCAAGATGAAGGTCGCAGCCGAAAAGGATGTAGAAAAAGATCGATTCTGGATCACAGCTAAAAATTATGGCAAAGAAATGAAAAAGCTTATGCAGGGTGATAAATATCTTAAATCAACCGTGGGAATATACAAATATATTCTGGATTCTATGAAGGCTGAGCAACGCCCCTTGTCGGAAATATTAAATGAATTTGGTATAAACTTTGAACTGTCTGTTGCTAACCTGGGTAACCTTGATGAAGGTGTGACCCCAAGTGGTAACACTGTGGAACTAGTAGAGCAGTACTCTAATTTAGTATTGAGTGGTGTCCGAGGGGATGAAAAAGCACCGTGTACACTTTTATTCTTTGTATCCACTTTCAGAGGGAAACTGACATGGTTGATGAATTACATTCCAAATTGGATAAGTAGGGATTTTGCATGCAAGTTTGTCACTTGTCTTGAGGATTTATTGAAAAGAGTCTGTTCTCCTGATGAGACAAGAAGCGAAAACGCGGCACAAGGAACTGCTGAAGCAAATCAAGCAGAACCAGACAGCAAAGAAGAAGCAGACGATGTGCAGAAAACTGAACAGGCACAATCCGAGACAAAAGAAGAGGCCTCAAAACAGGATGCAGAGACTGACCAGAAAGCCGAGTCTGCAGAACCAGAGACCAAGCAGGATGCAAATGCAAAAGCAGATAACCCAAGTACTAGCCAAGACGCCATGGCCAATGAAGCAGAGAGCAACCAAGAAGCAATGAAAGGGAACTCACAGAACAGCCAGGAAGTAAAAAAAGACGAACCAGAGAACAGCCACGACACAAAGGCGGATGAACCAGAGAGCAAATAGGAAGCAAATTTGAAGAAAGAGGAACCAGAAAGAAGCAAAGTAGAGGGGATCGAAAGTGCAGATCAGAAGCAAACTAAAACAAAGAAATAAGCAACTGGGAAGGCAAGGAAATTGTACAGGCACCATAACACGTTGAGGAAAAATAATGTAGAGCAATCAATAAGAAAAAACAACCGGAAAATAAAATAGTGAAAAACGGGGAAATAGTAATGATAACTTGATACATGAGGAAGCTACAATGTTGAATAAATATTCAATATTAATTATGATATAAATGGGTATCAAACCTGTACAAAACGATGGACTGATACTTCTTGAAACAAAAGCTTTATGAATTGCATGTTCCACGATGTGGCCATTTGATTTATCAGTACTATTTGCAGATTAGTGAATATTGATTCAAGTACACAGGCGCAGTTGTTAATCCTACAAATAAAAGTGATGGATTCATTTCCTCTTCGAACATAGACTTCCAAGCACATGCAACGAAACTGCCTGCTTGGTTGGTCAGTTGCTGTGCAGAGTATCCAGATGGAGTTATCTGCAAAATGGTGGTGGATACCCTTTCTTTTAGCACCAAGATCACGACACTCAGGATTTTTATGCCTCTTAGCAACATGCTGATATGCACAAAGAGAAACATCAGAGAGTTGAGGTGCTTATCCAAAAGGAGCCATTTAGCATGTGCAGGACCACAGTTGTGTTCGTATATTCCCGTGACGTGCCATTAGAACACAGGACCAAGGTTGCATTTGTCCATTCCCATGACTTGCCATAACAACCATCCCCCTGCCGCTTGACTTGAAAGCTGCTGCCTTACAGTATATTTTCATCTGGTAAATCTATGGGTGCATTTGAAATGCTCCTATGAGGAGTACCAGGACTGTATAAGTAATATGCTAAATGAATACTTATATGCTTTCAATCCAATTGGAATATACACCTCCAGTCAACATGAGTGTTTGATATTAGGTTGTGCATCCACAAGATGGCACATCATTGGCTCTTTTGTGACATTTTGGGGCCTTACTGGGTGTTCCATATGTGACACACACCATAACACAATTTGTTACTTCTAGGCGGCTCCACTGTGTCATGTGGTAACGTTATAGTCATACATAGTATGTGGAAGTACGGAGTTAAGCTAATTATTTTACAGCTGTATTTATCTACCGATATCCACCCAGGAGTTAACAAAAATGACATTCTGATCGGGAAGCAGTTTGGTGTAAGACACAGATCCACATATTTGCAAAACCAAACCCAAACTGGGAAAGGCGATTTTCCTAGTTGGGCAGTTCGTCTGTGTAATGCATATGTCTGTCTTGAGATACTGGAAGACGCACACACACGTGCGCACCTTACCCTAAAACAGACATTGCTGATCGGTGTCTGCTCCTTCATCGCCAACGTCGTCAAAAGTGGGTGTAGTCTGATTTGACATAACAATACCAGGTTCATATTCTTTGTAAAACCACCATTCAGTCACGCACCAGCTTGCCTACTGTTACCATAAGAGAGCAGAGACCATAAGTATGGTTCCGGTCAACATCTTTCACTGCCATACTCTGGGTGCATTTCGCCCAAAGCACCCGGGAAATACTGGTGACTCAGCCAAAACTTGACACTGAAAGAGTTAACCATGTATGCTGACCGAACGCAGGGAGCCAAAATATAGGAACTTCTTCCAGTTAACTTGAGACAAAATATGTATGCATTTTTAAAAGTTACAATGAAACCAGTTTTTAGGAATCACCTGTCGTGAGGAAAATGGTCATTGAAATCGAAGTGCCATATGGTGAACCCATTATCAGTAAAAATCTGTCTTGGTCAGTTACTTATTCTGTACCTTCCCTTCAATAAGTATATATTTACGTAGATTTATGACCAAGATTATATGATCAAATTTCCTTGGAAAGGTCTTTTACTCCAAACATGTATGGTCCTTTTAAGTTAGTGGTGTTTACATTGCCTGGCAAGTTATACTTCAGCTGTCAAAGGGACAACTGCAGAGTAGAATGCCAGACAACGAAAAACCCAAATAAGGTCCTGTATAACCATAGCTTAAGGGTTGAGGCGAATCCCATGTGCATCGCAATGCAATCTGCCATCAAGAACCATTTTTATTGCAGGACTATGGTCATCCAATAACAATTCATTCAGTGTCATTATTTTGCACAGTTTCGGCATTTATGCTGAAATTTTACCGACAATAATGAGAAGAGCATACTCTTCAGTAACAATAGATAAACGAAGATACATGTGTATTTGCATTCCTTTTCCTGCTTTTAAACACTGCCGTAGAAAAGCGGTTACATTACAGCATCGTAATGTGCAGCTCTAGTCTCGCAAAATTGAAATAAAATCGGTTTAACTCATTTCACCTGAATGACGCTTTTTCCCGCTAATATCCAAATGTCTGCTAATTGTATTTTACTAATTTAGGGATTATTTTTTCAAAATTTTGGATGAAACTTACATGGAAAATTATTCCAAATTATATTCCCATGGACAACAGCTTTCCTTGGCACGCTCTGGGCACATTGCGCATTGCGGCCAGAGTGCAGCAAGGAAAGCTGTTGACTCGGTCTTCTATCAGGGTGGAATGAGTTAAACCAAGTAATTTGTATTCATAAGAAATATATATGTGGAAAATGGAAGAAATGTTGAGCACTCGTTCAGCTTATTAATGAATGAAGCCCCAGCCCCCACCCCCAATACACACACACACACACACACACACACACACACACACACACACACACACACACAGATAAAAACAAACAAGGAAAAGCGAAATTACTGGCAGAATATATGGTAATTTGTGACAAAATTAATACCATGCGACTGTTATTTTGTTTATTTCGGGTTAACCCGAGTGATTGAATGAATTTTTATATCAGAATATATATACATACATACACACACATGTATGTATAAACTTTAGCATATTCAGTATCTGCATATTGTAATCTATATGACATTGCTTTTGAAGCTTTTCGTGCTCAACGACGTATTTCAGTGAAACCTGCTTGGAGGGAAAATGCTTTCGAAAAACGCCCGTGTTGAAGTGACAATATGTAAAATGTTGCCAATATTAACTTAGAATTGCTGAAAACTGTAATGTGTTTTATGTAAATGTAACTTTATTATAAGCTCTATTAAGACCGCCGAGGGACTGAAAGGGTGATCTTAATAAGGGAGTGGTCTTAATGGAAGATATAATTTAAGGATAATCAAAAACGGGTCTGTAAATTGGTGGTCTTAATAAAGAAATTCTCTCTTCGTGGATGTGATGTTAATTGCAGATTCCGCTGTCTGTTTATTTTCGTATTTATGGGAATCAGACAATTCCATAATAGTGTTTATTTGCATGGTTATTGGACCCAGATAGCTCCATAATAGTATTTTAAAATTTTCATCGTTATTGTCCCTAGACTACTATAACAGTGGTTATTTTTTATTAAGGTTATTGGAACCAAACTGCACCCTAAGTGCCAAAGGCATACACAAATCGTTCTGCAACTTGAACATTTTTTCATGTCTATTACCAGATTCTATTTTGTTATATTTAAACTTTCAGCACCAGGAAACTTACTCTGGAAGTGTAATAATGTCTTGTAAACACTTTTTTGAAACTGTACTAGGCCAGTAAACTAAGGAGTTTTCATGGTACCTTATTATTTTTGTACAAACAAAACTTGTATTTGCACAGAAACTGTGTGATGTCTTGACCAAGGTTTTTCTCCAGATTTTTATGCACCAGGATTTACTGTAATTCTTGGTGACATAAAGGTTAGTTTTAAGTTAATATTTGCCTGCCTGCCTGCCTGGCAATGTGCCAAATGGTATGTGTATCGCAATTCTTTTGCAAATAGATATTATTTGTAAGTGGTTTGGAAAACAGATTGCAACGTGTCAACTGTTTCTGTAAAGGTAACTCTGATGCAACTCTTTCCTGATTGGAACAGGCAATTTCAAGACCTTTTCATCGTGCATTCTTGGTACCAATATACCACAACAAGGTCACTTGTCGCCTTAGATCACATGACTCCACAAAGGCTTCGTACAAATCTCTTCAAGCTGGAGCAATTTTTTTAACTTAAAAAATGCCATGAGCAGAGATTTTGCAATATTCGGGCACTTTCAGGAGGAAAAAGTTAACCTTTGGACAACTGGTCTTCACAACATTCGCTTAAATGAATGATAATAACATTCCGGCCTTCATATTCCTCGTGCGTAGGCTTCTCATTCAATGCATGTCTATTCAAAATTTTCTGGTTTCAGAGAAGGAAAATAGTCTAGGTCAACAAAGTCCCTTGTACAAGGGCCTCTTATTTAAGTACCAGCATGCCTTGCCTGGATTTCGTGCTGTCCCATAAATCAGTCGAAACAAACAGCCTGAAGTGTGACTAGGAAAACTCATAAATGGGTTTAGAAATAAAAATTTTGAGGGTTAACATGAAAATATTTCAAAAAATTCTCTTCGCACTATTGCACCCAATCAGTGATAAGCTTCCAACCATCATCAATGGAGCTGTTAATCTTTATGACTCAAATGAACGTACTGTGGTTTCTGTTGTGAAACATACAAGGGTTTTGATTTCACTGCTGTAGCCAGTATTGATTAAAATGTAAAACTCTCTCGCTGTGCACATATTGTCAGTATCAGACTTAACCCCTTCAATGTCCGGATTGCATGGATCACTATCACCATTCAAAGCCTGGAATCAAAGGGGTTAAACCCAGTATTTGCCAGTAAATCAATTGGTGCCTACATGTTTACATGAACATTGTCAATGCTGGGTATGTTATATATGTGTGCCTTCAACAGATTAATGAAGTTGTATTTTCAGTCACAGAGTCGACAATTGATATTTTCAACATCAGAACATTCTGGGCGTCGTCAGTATTGCTTTTTATATCGTGTGTGCATATTGTATACAATGTGTATGTGGGTCAATTTCAAAATATATTTTACTGTAAGGACAGGTTCAAATATTCAATATAAATATTACTGTAAAATTCTACAGGTCAGCGTTTGTCATTTTTTACAGTCTGGACAGGGATTACGGTCAATTTAATGTAAGGTTAACTCATTCAGTGTGGCACTGAAAGATGACGCCTTTAATGTAGGCTTGTAAAACAATCAGCGGCTTCCATAGCTCATTGTGGTGCAATGGTACCAATGTACGGCAAGGAATTTACCTGTCGCATTGTTTTCTCGAGCACCTAGAGACATGCAAGTACTTCAATGAAAGACCTCTTTATCAGGCAGTTGAATCCGTATCGAGGACCCCTGAACTGTCTATTCCTCAATAAACAAGGAAAAGGAAACAATAAACATCGATGTTGACCCTCATATCCAACCGAAAACTTCCGTCTAGTACACAATCATGTACAATGGGCTCATTCTGCAGTGCACAGTCACACACCGTCCGCATGGTCTGTACTCTACTACATGTCGCCACTTCCGTTGTCTGTTATGTTCACAATTTCTGGGGACTCTGACTAAATTGCATGATCTTGGATATTTTGCCGGGGTGGAGCAAAGATCTAGACGGTCTTTATAGTCACATACGGCAAGTGATGCTGTCTAATGCTCCGTCATAATCATGACATTAAACTGTTATATTACAGCAGCTGTGATATTTGCACAGGTTTTGGAATCTGTGTGCACAGTGCTCAGGGTTCGCACAGAGCTTGAAAAGGCTTGAAAAGTATGGAATTTGAATGCCCTCTGTTCCAGGCCTTGAAAATTATGGAATTTCATAAAGAAGTCTTGAAAAGTATGGAAAATCGATTTTCCGGTTTAAAAAAAAAAAAAAACAATGAAAAAATCTATTTGTAAATTGTATGTCAGAAAGCTCGGGCTTGTCAGAATTGGGCTCGGGCTGGTGGAAATAAAAAAGTGCTATCCCTGCGGGCTAGTTTGAATTTTTTACAAGTAAAATCCGTCAAAAAATAATAATATTTTGCAGGGCAAATTCATCTGCAAATTAACATGAAATGCTATTTATCGGTGGGTTCAAACAGTGTTAGAAAAAAATACGTGCCGTGCGATGACTTCCCGGCAAAAACAGCACACACCTGCCAGTCACACGCAAGTGACAGCGGGGACACTGGATTACTTTTTAGATCTGCGGTGAACTGGCGCAGTCTCACGGACTGATTTGGGACACATTCGGTAATTCCAGCTATCCCATACCTTTGCGTATTTGCCTGTGACTCCAAATAATTGTTGGAATAAACACCGGAATCTTTATTTTCGTATGCTGCAACAAAAACAAAGCTTCCCGTTTGTGTGTTCCCTCCGTAAATTCACACATGTTCACTGGGCGGAAGCCATGATGAAAACACCGTAGCACGAGCCGTGATTGGCTCATTTTTGCATGTGACTGAATTGACCAATCGGGTGATGTGTTGTGCGTCAGACCACATGGCCGAAGCAGCTGTTTGTGTACAGTTGCAGGAAAGATGTTGACGGTGCGCACGCTCGATATCTGATTTGAAATATTAAAATTTTCGTTTGAATTTGATTTAAGAACACCGTTTATTGCGAGGAACTTGCCAATACTGTATACGCAAATTTACTACGATGTACCGATAGCATTCATGGTAGATACGCAAACGATATGCATCCCATCAGTGCATCACGCCATCCGAGGCAGAGAGAAAGGATCCTGAACTGAAGCCAATGCAACTATTTAATCGTTATTTAAGTTTATACGGACTCCTATAGTCCCAGAAATTACAATGTATTTTTCATCGTTAGTCACCCCAAGCAAATAGCTTACTTTCAATTTGTATTTTTGATATTTTGCCAGTTTCACCGTCAAACAGTTGCAGCTAGAATCATAAAATTTGACATTTTTTGCGATTTTGCAAGCGACAATAAGCGGCATATACATTTTAGGGTAAAGGGTTTGTCTAGCCTAGGCCTTAGCATTGTTAGAAAAAAACGATGTTTATAGAAGTTTTATCAGGACAAGTGGATTTTGAAATCTACTTGCCCAGCAGACAAGTGATTTTTTAAAAAATTGTCGAGCCCTGAATTATGGATAAATGACCGTAAATGTTCGTCGCGGGCATAAATTGTGCACCAAGCCACAACAACAATGGGAGGCTGTACATATAATGAACTTTGGCTTGAAAAACCCCAAATAAAAGGACTGGGTTTTGCCTGTAAAACAGGACAAATACAGCGCAAGATGCAAGGTGTGTGCAAGTAATGTGCACTTGAAAAATATGGGGGACGCAGCGCTTGCTAGTATCAAACAAGAAGTTGTTGTTTTTTTGTTCAATATATAAATTGTATACATTGGTCCCCCTCTTGTAAGCCACCCCCAAAGAGATGCCACTCCCTCTGCAAAGGCTACTTTGCTGCGCAACAAGTATGGCATTTTCATTATATTTTCCCCCTGAAGAGAGACCACCTCTCGTAATAAGGAGACATTTGGGGTGGCCTTATAAAAGGGGAACCACTATATATATATATATATATATATATATATATATATACATACATACATACCCATAAAACCACGGATAATTGAGTTTGGAATTTTGGAAAAAATGGTTTGGAAAGTACTTGAAAAAGTATGGAATTTTGGCTTTGCTGTGCTGTATGAACCCTGGTGCTGTATTTAGTCTGCTTGCTGTCAAATGAGAAAATGCAGTTGTCATCACCTTTTCTGTGACAACCTAAACTCACTTCGGACATTCAGTTTCCAAAGAACAAGTTTATTTTTGTTACTTTAATTTAGTACGTTGTTGTTGTTGTTGTTGTTGTTGTTGTTGTTGTTGTTGTTGTTGTTGTTTTGGCGTGGTGGGGGGATAAACTCAGAACTGAGCTTGTTATATTGTCAACTGAAGTTTGGTCTAACTACTTTTTGGAGCAAATTGACAGTTTGGTAGTGTGCAAAGTTTTAGTCAGCAAGTAGCCTGTAATTTTAGCCTCCTTTTTGAAGTGTTGTGAAAAAAGATTGAAACAGATACAGCTTGGTAGTAACTAAAGTTCCATTGTTACCCGCTCATAGTAATTGCCAGTGATTTGTGGTCTTTAGAGATTGCAAGAGCTTTGTAGTTACATAAAAGTGGATGATCTTGAAAGTATTTGTCCAATTTGATCTTAAATGGTGTAATACCAGGTGTTACTACAGCGCCACCTGTCCGTGAGTATACTCTATTGCTGAAGAAAAACAGTCTTTGGCTGTAACCGTTTTCATTTTATACTGGTGTCTCCTGGTCCTCCCGTTGTCTGCAGTTGAGGCAAACATGTATCAATGTGATATTGTTTGTGCAAGCACTTGTAGATGTTTATAAGGTCGCCTCTTAATCTTCTGTATACTAGAGTGGGTGGTTTGAGTTTCCTCAGTCTGCCTTCGTAGTCAAGATCTTTCAAGTTTGTAACTCTTCGCAGCTCTCCTCTGTACTGATTCAATCATTTCTGCAGATCTTCGTAAATTAAGAGACCAAACACTGGAGGCGTGTTCTAAATGAGGCCTAATCATTGATTTAGGCATACACAACAGGTTGAATGTCTTTCCTCAGTATGTTCAAGTGATCTCCATACCAGCCCAGTAGTCTGATTGGCATTCTGAACTATTGCTCGAATATGCTCTTTAAAATATAGAAACTTCCCAAATCTCTGTCCAGTGATGTTGTTGCGGAATTGACTTCCTTGTCTGAGTCATTAATCATTTTATATTCTTAGTCTGGGTGGTTATCTCTTACCCTCACCCTGAACCTTTACTTAACGGAAAATCCAGCTGCCATTGGACCATGACGACATGGTTCCGTTTACCATCCAATCAGTCCTTATTTCTAAACATTGAATTAATTGAGTTGTAGTAGATTTTCCTTTGAAGAACCCATGTTGATACTTTGTAGCCTGAACTAATTGCTTTCATGCATTTGTGTTATTAATTTCTGCCTTATGATTTCTTCAGTAACTTTGCATCTAATATAATCATCCTATGGTTAATTGTATTTTGGTGCAATATTTTATATTCCTATGGTTAATTGTATTTTAGTGCAATAATAGGGCATTTTATATTTGTATGGCTAAGTGTATTTTAGTGCAATAATAGGATATTTTATTTTCCGTATAGATGCAGAATTTCGGTATTTTGAAAAATGTGATTGATACGATATCAATAGGAATTATAATGTTGCTAGACTGATACGGTGTTCTGTGCACGCTTGAAAGTGTCTCGATCTGCCACTAGGGGGGCATCAGCGGCAGAATTTATTGATTTTACCAACTAGTATGTTATCGTACTCGCTGGTAAATTGAAAAAACAAAAACAAAAAACATGATAGTCTATACTTATTCATAAGATTCGTCCAGTCCACTTGTTGACCTTTCATCATAGCCTCGTAGTTCCCCTTACTATGCAAGAATACTGTTCTGTCCTCGCATAAACCTGTTGTAGGTTTATAACGATTAAAACCAAAGGTAAGCACTAGGCGTACGCGAACACTTGTGCCAATTGCTGGCTTATATTCCATATTGTTAATCATGCTTTGCTCATTTGTGAAAATTAAGTCCAGTGTATTTGGTTCCTGCTTCTTCTTGTGCTACTTGCAATATGTTGACATAAATAGGATCCATTGTTGCTTTTAAAAATTTCCTGCCCGTGAGCACCATGAGCTCGCTGTTCCACCCGCAGCCATTTGATCTCTGGGTAATTAAAATCACGCAACAGAAGCAAACGAGAATACCGTAGCTGATGGCATATGAACTCTAATAATCTTTCATCCATATGCATGGTTATTTGCTGCTGTTGAATTTGGACTGCGATAGATGCCCCATGAGTAGAAACTTGTTATTCCCATTTAACTAAATTTCATCTGGTATTATTACTGACTTTGACTCGACTTTGTCTTTTAACGCCAGTTACGCAAGGCATAGAGACTTGTGTATGCTTTTGTTTATGCTGAAAACTGCCACATCGTTGATCGTTGAAAATCAATTTCCCGTCGATCGCAAATTGTGGCGGCGCTTTCTCCGCTTCACCTCGCAAGCCAGATTGTGGCCTAAGCGCTGACGTCATGGTAAGTGGACTGGGAGTTTCTCCCACCCAGCCGTTGAATGTTCCTGATGAAGAAAATTCGGTGCCCACGTAGCAGTAACTCTGGGTAATATCAACTTCACAATTTTGTAGAAAAAGATTAATTTGTGAAGTTGCAGTCCTCTTTACTAAAAATAATTTTGTAATAATAAATTTCGTTTTTTGAGGTTTTGAGACCTTGGTACATACTTCCGAAAAATGCCGGGTGGCATCCGGTAACCTTTGGGCATTTTGATATTTTGCCTGGTCTACCCCCCCCCCCTCCACACACACACATTTAAAAAAACAAACAAAAAAACAGAAACCAGAAAATATGGTAAAGCTTGGGATAGACAACCATGTACTACAAACTACAAAACTACAGTATTGGGTATGGGGGGACATTTAACCATTTGTACCTGAAGTGACCTTGACCATCACATGACCCCCAAGGTCAAGGAATACCTGCTCCGACACTGGGCAAGCTGATTATCAACCCAAATAAACATTACTTATGCCGACACTACATAAGCTGATTGATCTCAAATTGTAAAAAAATCTTTAAACGCGTCACAAAATTAGAGTCTAGGTGGTCATTTACAACTTCAAAAATGCATATTGGAGTTAAGACATAAAACAGGAAGGTCTTGATGATTCTGTGCTCTGCTGACTGGAATCTGCTGCTGCAAGTGCAGACTTAACTAATCGATACATGAACTGTACTAGTACTTATCAATAGTTGACTGAAGGTTTAATCATTACAAACCTGTAAGCCATATGTCAGTGTGTGCTTTTAATGTCATTCAAAATCAAAATTAAGAGCACCCATTCCTGGTAATGTTCAAGAACACTCATGGGCCCGGGATCCACCATTACAAAGATATAAGCCAATGTATCTGTTTGGCCTTCCAAGGTCACTAAAGATCAAAATCAACATCATATGCACATTTCTAGTGGTGTTTAGTTGTAGTCATTGGCCTAAGATCCACACTGACCAAGACATAAGGCATTATGTAAGACTCGTGGAGTCACAAGGACAAAAGGCTTGAACTCTACTACACATTCACTGTCAAAAGAAGCACAGTTTTGCTTGGCCATCCTTTCACACATCTGATGAATGTTAGCCCGAGCAACATCGATGTGCCTTGAAACAAAGCGTTCCATACAACAGCCTGAAGACCCTCTTGGCCAGTTTAATTCCAAAGGTAAAAATAAAATTACCCCTGGTGACTTTAATGATAAGTCAATATCACTGAATGTCGAACCGTCTCAAGATTTTAATGAGATGCTCCAACAGTATAAGTTTCCTGTTGGTAGCAAAATCAAAACATTCCCTGCAACGATTTTTTAGAAGTGGAAAGTGTAAAAAGTCTAACGGACGGACGCAAAAATATTTCATCAAAACTTAACTGAATCAAAATTATCTTTTCTACCTTTAAGTAAAATAGAAAACACAATGTAGATGTAAAACAAAGGGTATCATCTAAGATCAACTCTAAATATTTAACAAAGCCCTTTTAGAATTGTCACAGAATATTTTCGTAGAGACTAAGATGACCTCACAAAAAATACGAAAATCCGAAATACATATCAACATTTGAAAATACTATTTTTTCTTTTGTGTAAAATTCCTAAAAATATAAAAAGTTAAATTGCAGAAAAAAATCAGATTCAGCATCAGCCTTTCTCATTTCTATAGTTACTATGCTACATGCCTTCCTGCAAGCAAAAATTCAAGCCATAATTAGCTCATTAAAAATAGTGTCCAGAGAACGGATTACCCTCCGCGCCCACAATCTTTTTTTCCTCAATCTTGCATTTTTTTCCTTTGGTTTTTTTTTTTTTTGGGGGGGGGGGCGTTTTTTGTTTGTTTGTTTTTTCGGTTTGGTTTTTTGTTTTGTTTTTGTTTTGTTTTGTTTTGTTTTGTTTTGTTTTGTTTTGTTTTTTTTTTTTTGGTTTTGTTTTGCTTTTGTTTTTGTTTTTGGTTTTTTTTTTGTTTTTTGTTTTTGGTTTGGTTTTGTTTTTTTGGGGGGGTGGATTTTTTTGTGTCGTCTATTTGGAGGTAAAAGGTCATCCAATTGTTAATTTGAATGATTTATTTTGAAATATACTGACAATGTGTGGCGAAAAAAGCAAATATGGGAGTAGGGGGAGTGCTTAATGAATAACCATCAATATTTTAAAATGCTCAAGGGTGACAAGATGTCACCCAGCATTTGCTGACTTTGAGTGACCCAGTAGTCATAAATCAAGCAAAAAACATTATAACTTTTGGAGAGCGTTTTGTAATCCAGAAATACTTTCACACAAGAGAACATGGTCGTCCGCATAGAATAAGCAGCTAATATTAGATGCACTCAGTGTTACCGGGCTACACTAGTCCTCAAAGATACCTGGCAGGTCAGTGGATTTGACTAAATAGGAGACAGCAGAATACATGTTTTGTTGAAGGTCCTAGAAAGGGCCTTCAGTTTCAGAGGCTGATGGTTTATAGAAGAGTGCTAGACGCTACACTGTGGCGAACGCACACTTGAAATCCATGAAGCAAGTCAATAGGTATTGTCGGGGTATTGTGTTGATATATTTGTCGATTAGGGCTTCTAGTGTCAAAATTTGGTCACAAGTTCGGCTTTTTACGTCTAAATCCAATTTGGTTACGTGATATTGTCTTGTGTTTTTCTGTTAAGCATAGAAGTCTCTTATTTAGGACGCTCCCTTGAAGTTTACTCAGATGGCTGGAAACCGCTATACCTCTGTAATTTTCCACGACATGAACATCCCCCTTTTGTGGATGGGGGTGATGCAGTTTACTCTCCATTCCACTGGAAAGTATTTATTTAAAACATACTAGAACAGTATTAAACAATTTAGCCAATAAGGGTATCAATACACTTTTAACCACTTTTAATCATTTCGTTAGCGATTCCGTCTGTTACACTTCAGCTTTGAGATAACAAACAGACGCTGCCTAGGGTGTAAATTTAAGTTTAATTCGCCAAATACTAGATCTTTGTTTTCTGTAATAAAAGCCTCTAAACTGGGGTCTGAGCAGGTCTCGGGTTGGTTGAGTGGAGTTTTGAAGTGTGGTAACCACTTACTAGGACTGATCCGGTATGCACAGTTTCAGTCAGCTCCTTGTATAATATCCAGAACTGTTTGGGGGGGGGGGGGGGGGCTTTGCTCCAGATTAATCTACTGTTAATGAACTTGAGTTGAAAAAAAAATCTTTTTCATTTTGTGTAACTTTTTATAGAGTTTTCCTGAACATATTTAACAAATGGATATTTTGAGGTGGAAACCGTAATTGAGCACTCAACTTTTTAACGTCACGGTAAGTGTCCCTGCAGTCGAATTCATACTATTTTGTTTGGTTCTTTTTGTCTTTCGCTTTTTAGGCTTAGTATGCGCCCAGTCTAGCATTGCTGCCATGTTACCCAACTGTGCTAGTTGCCAAGTCAACCCACGTGACTTTGATTGACAATGCAGTCGCTGAATCTAAAGTTCTAAGCCGCCCATCCAAACAATAACATATAACTGGATGACCACAAAAACAAGAGGATTGTGATGATCCTATGTCTTCTGCTGACTGGAATCTGCTGCTTCTGGAAGTGCAGACTTGACTGCGCTATGACATGTACTGTAATTAAACGCTTGATGTTGCCAAAAACAAATAAGGCAATAAGTTGGTTTGACATTTGATTGCCATTCAAAGTCAACATTAACCATACCAAAAGAAACCTCGTAGGTATTTTTCTACTGATGTTGAATATCAAACCACGGGCCAAGGATCGCCCATTATTCAGCTTTAAATAAGTATATCACTTTGACTTTTCAAAAGCACCCCACGGCCAAGATTTACAACACCAACAGAAACCCAATAAATACTTTCCTATAAATGCTTACGAGTAACCATGGACTTGCTATCCACAATTACAGGGATATAAGCCAACTAGAAAAGAAGATTTGTTTCACAACACATCTGTCCGGGTGCCTTCAAACAAGGTTTCGATTTTGTGTATTTGCCTTATTTCCATAAATCAAAACCCTACAACTTTGGTTCGTTGGATGCGGCTATGTCACAAGCCTGCATATTGACGTTGGAATGACACCTCTGTCCAAAATAGTTTTGAAGCTATTCACGATTTCAATTTTGCATAAAATAAAACTTTACAACTTTGATTCATGGTTCATTGGATGCTCCTATGTCAGAAACCCATATATTGAAGTTGGAATGGCATTTCTATGCAAAATAGTTTTGAATATATTCAACTTTTAATTTGTTCAATGCCCCTAATTGGTATTATTTACAATTCTACAACTTTCATTCCGTGTCCATCATATTGGCAGATGTGTCAAAACTATACATGCACATTGGAATTTTGTGTCTATCTAAATAGTTAAGAAGATATAGAGCTTTTAAAATTTTAATTGCCCCTAATTTGCATAATTTCAAACATCATGACTATTCCAAATAATGTGCACAATTTCACTGGAAGGTCAGCGGAAAAATAGTGTCTGATAAAAACTCCGGACAAAGTTGGTCGTAAGAAAGAAACAAACAAAGAACTGGACAAGAAGATTTGCTTCACAGCAAATCTGTTTGGGTGCCTTTAAAAGTGAGAAGTTTGAAATGCTACACGTTGCTATTGTTCAACATAATCTAAATTTTGTGTTTCAGCCTAATTTGCATAAATTTAAATGCTACAACTTTGGTTCTTAGTTCATTGGATGTGGCTACGTCACAAACATATAAAGTGAAGTTTGAATGACACCACTATGTATGGTAGTTTTGAAGCTATTGAACATTTTAATTTTGAGTATTTGCCTAATTTGCATAAATAAAAAGCCTACAACTGTGGTTTATGGTTCAATGGATGCCACTATGTCACATACGTACACATACGTAGTTTTGGAGATACTCAATTGAAATTTTTCAATGTCTTTAATTTGCATAAATTAAAATCCTTCAACTTTGGTTCATGGTTCATTGATGCAGCTTTGCCACAAAACTCTAAATTGATTGTAGCATGGCACCTCTATCCATGATAGTTTTGGAGATATTCAACTTTGACAGTTTTCAATGCCTCTAATTAGCATAATTTATAATTCTACAACTTGCATTCAGTGTCCATTATATTGGAGGTGTCACAAACTTATACATGCACATTGAAATTCTGTTGTCTCTATCTGCAATAGTTTGGAAGATATAGAGCTTTTAAAATTTTGGTTGCTCCTAATTTGCATAATTGTAAACACCATTACTATTCCAAACAGTATGCACAATTTCCCTGGTAGGTCAGTCACCATGGGAAGTTTGGTGGTTTTCACCATAATGGTGTCCGACAAAAAGTCCGGACAAACTTGGGTGCCATGGAAAGAAAGATAGAGCTAGAAAAGAAGATTTGCTTCAAAGCAAATCTGTCTGTGTGTCTTCAAAAGTTGTAAATATTAAATGCTACAACTTTTATCCTTTTGTACTTCACATCACATTAAGCTTATGGCTGGGTGCAAATTTCAATGTCCAAATGACCTTGACCTTTGACCTTTACAGGTCACATGTAAAGTGCACAGTGTTACAATACCCACAGTTTAAGCCCAACATGAACCAAATCGGATGAAAATTGACCAAGTTATGACAAGATGAAACTTTCAAAGGGCCAAATGACCTTGACATCTGCCCTTTTGAGGTAACATGTTCTTATAAAAACGTGCAGAGTTGCAAGACCTACAAGTTGAGTCCAACATGATTAGAATTGGATGGAAATTGGCCAGGTTATGACTGGATGAAACTTTCAAAGGTCCAAATGACCTTGATCTTGGACCTTGAGAGGTCACATGTAAGTTTCAAAAATGCGCAGTGTACAATAGTTACAGTTTGAACCCAACATGATCAAAATTAGGTAAAAATTGACCAAATTATGGCTAGAAATAAGCCACCACCGAAAGTGGCCTCTGACCTTGAAATGACCTTTGACCTTGAGATGACCTCTACCTGAAGTGAACCTTGACCTCAAAAATGACATTTTGCCTTAAAAATTGACCTTTGACCTTGACATGACCTTGACCTTTGAAATGACCTTTGCCTTGCTATGATCGAACTCCTTTACACTCGGAACTACATCTACTATAAGACATAAGATATTAAAGATTAAAAATTTTAATTAGCCCTCATTTGCATAATTTTGAAAAGCATGACCTCTCATTATAAAAAGGCCAGACTTCATCTATAGAAGTATAATTGTGCCAAGTTTGGAGTTTCTACGTGTAATACTTTTCAAATGAAATGTCGGCACACAGACAAAATGAATCGAGGAAAAACAATGTCTGGGTTGGCACCCAGACATAAAGAAAGAAAAAAAATTTTTTGGAAAAACAAAATGTCTGAGTTCGCATCCAGACATAATTATATGTCAGATCTGCTGAGTCAGCAAGAAGCTTGAATTCCGCTGAAAACTAAATAGGTATCCCCTGTCAGAAAATGCGTAATTATTGTATCATCATCGCCTTCACACTTTTGGTGAAGGTCCACCTCGGCAACATCTGTGGGAAAGCAAAATGTTCCATGTAACAGTTTTGGCAACATTTTAATACATGCACTGTACTTGCGTTGCTATGTGCCTATACAGTTGTAGCAGTTCAGGACACATGTTCCCGAAGTTTGATATCCCATAATGTAGACAGACAGACGGACGACAGATGCAAATGGATTTCATACGCTCTGCTGACTGACAAGTCAGCAAAGCTAAAACTTCATTTTCTGAAATGCATTCCCTCCATGGGCAGGACAAAGAAGGTCAAGAGCATCCATATTATATAAAATCAAACTTTCATATTACTCACGTTTGTGGGACATTTGGTATTGTTAGCCTTATTCTCTTTGAACATATTGAATTAAGTACCACTTTCTTAATGGATTGCAAAGTTTACTAATGCTATAACGTATATCTGATGTAAATATTGTTCTTTCATGTCAATTTATCATCACAATAATGAATTTAATGAGTTTGTATTTAATCCTTTTCCCAGGAGCTGGGGAAAGCTGTTGACCTGTAGCATGTCATCTTGATAAGTCTGGCCTATGATTCTCATTATGTCTGTGTACAGACACAGACAGTCTTTTTCTCCGACTTGTTTATTATGTCTGTGTGCCAACACATTTTTTCTATGAATTCTTCATTGTGTCTGTGGGCCGACATTCTTTTTTCCATGAATTCTTCATTGTGTCTGTGTGCCAATCTGACACTTTTGTCGCCATGTACACTTGTCCCATTCAAAAGTATTTCAGATGAGGTCACCTTTACTTGAAATCATTACTTAGAATTTTAATCTTGTTGACAAGTTCTTGTTTGGAACTGGCCTTTGCAAGAAGAGTATTTTTATCGCGTAATTGAACAAAAACCTGTCTTTCACAAAGCAGAAAATTTCATTCATCAAGATATTAAAAATTGCGGGTCCAAGGATAGACAACTGTGGGACACCTTTGAGAATTGTATTCCATGAGCTAGCTGCATCTCCTACTTTTACTCTATCTCTGTCTTTGGTTTGATAGATAATCAGTTAATAGATTAATAGCCTCTGAAGAAACCCCATAAGCATGAAGTTTAGCTGAAATAATTGAATGAGGTAATCAATCAAAAGCTTTGGATAGATACCAGCCATGTTACGACTCTCGAGAATACCCCTCCAGGTGACACATTTAATATAAAAGCACAGCGTGACAACTGTAGCCTTCACCATGGAGCTCCTAAAGTAGCTCCATGCCTTTACGAAAGGCTGAGAGACGGTCATTATAAATCTGCGCGAGAAGGTCACATGTCAGTTGATATTCCCAAGTTTCTCCAAAATTGGTGACAAATTAGTTAAAATACTGACTGGACGATAGTTTTTCCTGTCAAGAGCGCCTTTCCTTTTGTAAATTGGAATTACTTCTGCATATTTATCTCCCTCTGATAAATGCCGGTATCCACACACTTATTGTACAGAGTGCAGAAGTGAGGGGTTAACAAGTGAAGCTTTCGCAGGGATGTCATCAACACCTGTTGCTTTTTTTGGGGGGGGGGAGGGATCCTGAGTGACATTTTGAACAGTTTCTGAATCCACATGCTAATTGCCAAGTTTTTTCAGATTTGTTACATTCTTTTTCAAAGGCAATAGTGCTGGTATGGTTTTGATGGAAGCTGCAGGTTGCAAATACAAATCCACTGGTACATGAAAACTGATTGACGTTGGGTAAATGCTAATCAGTGCCATCATCAGATATGCTGGAATCAAAAGTGCTCATTGTGTTGGCAGCCTCCTGCGGGTCAGTAACGACATTTGAACCATCACTGATCATTAGGGTAATATCTGATTTGTATTTTGTCGATAGAGATGGCTTAATAATTTTGTAGAAATGTGAATTATTTGGTCCACCAGCGCATATCTCTCGAAAGTACTTCCTAGAGGGTTGGTAAGGGGTTTCGCGTACCGGCGTACTGGGGCTTTTTATTTACCGCACTGGAGTACTGGAAACCCTCTTATTTCAGGTACTTCGTACTATCCAAAATTTTGCAAGATTTTTATTTTCTGTACTGCGTACTCTAGAAAAATAATTACCTGTACCATCGTACTGAAACACACCCCCCCCCACCTACCCCCCCCCCCCCTTCTTCCTGGTGATGGACCGCCGCCTTATTGATGTGTACGGTTTCTCTGCGATCGAATTGCTTCAAAACTATCATAGATAGAGGTGTCATTCCTACTTCAATTTATAGGTTTATGACATAGCCACATCCAATGAACCATGATCCAAAATTGCACAGTTTTAATTAATGCAAATTAGGCAAATACATAAAATTAAAATGTTGAATAGCTTCAAAACTATTATAAATATTGGTGTCATTCAACTTCCATTAATACGTTTGTGACATGGTCACATCCTTAATGAACCAGGAACAAAAGTTGTAGCATTTTAATTTATGCAAATTAGGCTAATACACAAAATTTAGATTATGTTGAACAAATGCAAAGTGTAGTATTTCAAACCGTTCTCATTTTGAAAGCAGCTAGATTTGCTGTGAAGCAAATCCTCTTTTCTAATTTATACTTGCAATCGTCAGACATGACACTTCAAGCTACCATATGACTATTTTTTCATCAGTCCATGCAGAGGTGTCAACAGTGACCCAAAGATGCATCAAAGTTGCAAATAAAAGTGTAATTGTTTGTTAGTTGACATTTGACAATCTGTTTTAGCAAGAATTCTTTCTTTCTCCCTGGCATTTCTTTTTAATCTGCAGATTTTTTATGCTAGTAGCTTTATTTTGCTACAGTTTTTCCCTTTAAATTTCCTGCTTTCTTTGATGTACATGTAGATTTTCCAGTTTCAGCTTGAATGTACAGGGCAACAACTTTCCCATGTAGACACGGAGACAGATTCGCTTTGAAGCAAATCTTCTTTTCTAGGTCAACTTGTTTTTCACTACTGGTGAATTTAGTCTAAAACATTGAATCAGACATTTAACAATAAACCTATTTTGGTCAGTTTAAGGGAGAGAGGCTTAATGCCCATGGTGAAGTCAATCCCTGATGTCCCTGTGTGCCTCCAGTGAAAAGTATTCCCCTAAGCCCCTGCACTCCCTCAAAAAGTGGTACAACATGATAGTTCCATAAATTAAAATGCCCCACCCCCCCTTCAAGGATTTTTTCCCTCAATTTTAACCCCCCACCCCCACCCCCATTTTGATGAAAACGAGATTTTCGTCACTAGGGCCTTTTAAAAGACCCATACGATTTTACAGACCATGCCCAGGGCCAAAAATGCCCCCCCCCCCCCCCCATTCTCTATGAAATTTGGAACGATCAAGCGTACATGTTTGGCATTGAGTGCAGGGGCCCCGGGTATTGCGAACATACATAAAGCCTAAGTTTGAAAAGAAGATCCAATGATTATCATAACAATTGAATGGGAATTCATTAAAAATATTTTTGTATTAACAGCTATTTTGAGATTAAAATGTAACACAAATATACATAATTGTGGATAAAACTGAAGTTTCAGAAAACTGCAAAATTTGGCCACTTATGTGAGTGAAAGAGCATTCAGCAGATTTTCTTTAACCCTCTCTGTTTTGCAGTAACAATATTTCCAAGTTGCTGCAATGTAAAGAGTGAGTTACTGATATTTAGCTGTCTATAATTCCAAAACAAACAAGAAAAATCTGGGGAACACATTTTAGAAATTTTTTACATTTCACCTACAAAAAGTAGCTGACTTTCCTTTAATCATCAGCCACTATGGCTTGGACAAAAATAATGTTTAACTGATGCTATAAAAGCAGACACAAATAAGACAAATACTGAGAAAATACACCTTTTTGTTTATTATCTTTACTCTGCAACAAACACAAGTACCATTTTTTTACCTGTACTTTATCATCTTTTTGTATACAATCAGCCATGGACATGTCTTTTTATTTAATGCTATTTCCATACACAGATTTGCATGGGAGCAGCAGTATAAAGTGTTTATTACAACATATTTCTCCAACAAAAAAGTGTAGATAAGCTACACCTGAATACTACTTCCTAATCCAAAGTTTCTGGAATGGAAATATATGTGCACCCCATTATCTCCTGCGTGCATGTCATCACCGTACACAGCCTGCAATGCATGGCAGGTCTGCACACAGGGATGTTTTGGCAATGAAGACAAGTCAATGAACTTGATTAAAATCAGCAGATATCAAGAAATAATGATGCTGAATTTGTTATCGGCTCTTACCAACAGCAAAAAAAGTTCTTTCAGGTCTCACATACATAAATATTGAACACACACACACATATACCCCATACACAAGTATGTGCATATATAACAGCAGTTATTTTGTTATAAGGTCTCCTGATGAGAGGCCACTTCCTCTACAGGAGTCATGTCTCCAGCTGCAGCAAGTACTGGTATATGGTGTACTGCTAGATGGTGTACCGGCATATGGAGTACCGGTATATGACGTAGTGGTATATGGTGCACCAGTATATGGAGTGCCGGTATAAGGAGTACCAGTATATGATGTAGTGGTATATGGTGTACCGGTATATGGACTACTGGTATATGGAGTACCGGTATATGGTGTATCGGTATTTGGTGTACCGGAATAGGTGTACCGGTATATGGTGTACCGGTATATGGTGTACCGGTATATGGTGTACTGGTATATGGTGTTTTCAGTCTATTTTGTCCCTCCACGCAGGCCACTCCTCATAAGACTTTTTTCCGATGCACCTGAAATGGCCTTATGAGAGGGGACCACTATATATATATATATATATATATATATATATATATATATATATATATATATATATATATATATATATATATATATATATATATATATATATATATATATATATATATATATATATATATATGAGGCTATTTTCCATCGCACCTGGAACAGCTTTATAAGAGGGGACCACATTATAACTTTATATATGTATATATATATATATATATATATATATATATATATATATATATATATATATATAATGAAACTTTAAAATAAACTTTGACTCTATTAACAATGCACAGCAGCCTATCACATTTCTACATAAAGAATACTCAATTCACAAAAAAAGATAGCATCTTGCTTGCAACTTCATTTGAAACTCTTGTTACTTCAGATGGCTCATATATTTATAAACAGGATGTGTTTTGGCTTTTACTTAAATCATTCATCACACAGAAGTTGATGTCAGGTACATACTTGTACATATACAGTTATGACTGGTATTTTGAAGGTCAACTTCTCTACACATTTTGTCCATGATAGTGGTTGCATATACCTGCATGTATACATACAGTCAATAATTAGCCTAATTATGGTCATAAGACATACATGCCAGCATAATTCATTATATCCCAATTAAAACAAATAGGTCATATCTGTGTTGTATTTTAGGTATATGCACAACATATTTAGGTTAAAAGTTCGTGTTTCAACTAACACTGTCAGCGAAAAGCAATTACTAGCATTTGAGAGATTGCCCGTTTTTGAAGAGAACTTTTAATTTTCACAAGTGCTGTGGTCACTTGTCTTTTAACTCTTTCTGTGCCACATTTTGTCAACAGCTTTCCTTGGTGCATTAAGGGTACATTGCACCCAAACCACATCAAGAAAAGCTGTTGACCTGCACTAGCATATTTTACATAACTACATGCATGCTGGTACTTGAATGGAAGGCCTTTTTACAAGGAACATGAATCTAGCATAGTTATCATAATTCCAAGCAGTTCATGTCAAGTAGTCCTACTTTAGACACAGTTGGTACTGTGAGAGTTAAGGCAATACTCTCTCTCTCTCTCTCTCTCTCTCTCTCTCTCTCTCTCTCTCTCTCTCTCTCTCTCTCTCTCTCTCTCTCTCTCTCTCTCTCTCTCTCTCTCTCTCTCTCTCTCTCTCTCTCTCTCTCTCTCTCTCTCTCTCTCTCTCTCTCTCTCTCTCTCTCTCTCTCTCTCTCTCTAAGTAGGACCCATCAAGTGAGCTTCCATGGATATATGTTGTTCTACCCAATCATGATAACATGAGGATCATTGCTCATTGTTTGATTTCTGTTAATGTTCATATAACATGACAATTACTTATGCATAGCCAGAAATGTATGGACATTTATCACATTTAGCATTATCAACATGTCTGTTCTGACATTCATGAAACAGGAAAATTGCCTGTTACAGAAGTAAGTGTACTTTTAACCAATACTGATGACATTCGTAAATGCTGAATATATGTTATATTTGTGTCAAGTCATTGAAATTCATATGATACCATGATAGTGCTGCATCGCAAATCATTTAATTTTCCTCATTTGGATGACTGGCCCTTTTTGTGTTAGCCTGAATCTGACAAGGCTAGCTGTAAAGTGGGACATAAAACCTTTGTAGCAATTAATGAGAAATGTATGAACAAGTGCAAAATCGTTGATGTGTTCTTTGTTTCAATAATGAAAAGTACTTGAAGAGAAATATGCACCAATCCCAATCTACAATTAGAAAATTACTGGAAGCTTCAACTTTGACATTTATGTATCATGGTTCAGACTGGCAATCTTCAATTGAAATACCTTGCCCAACATGGCACAAACCAAAATTTCTGGTTGCTAAAAGATACAATCTGAAATTCAGAACTGTATACAGTGGTACCTCTCTTGAGAGACCCCTCTAATGAGAGACCGCATATCTTTTAAGAACGCTCTCTCAGAACACTGCACTATCTTTTCCATGTTGTTGTACCTTTAATGAAAGACCACCTGTTTTGAGAGACCACATTTTGACCTGTTGTAGGGGCGGTCTCTCAAAAGATGTAACACTGTATATTAATTGACAAAGTCCCCATGCCTCATAATTGACTTAAATAAGTGTGATTCTGCACTAGAACTTTGTCAACTCATTAAAGCGGTTTTGTTTTTGTAACTTTCATAGGAATTACAGCTTAATTTCACAAAAAAATTTATTTTCTTAAGGTAAAATTCAGAGTGAAGTAGATTTTAACACATTGAAACTATTTTGAAAAGGAATCTGTCACGTAGTAAATTTGAAATTTCACTGAAAGGAAAACTGGCAAAGTGAATGAGTTTTAATGTTTAACTCTTTCAGTGCCAAATTTTGGACAGTCAACAGCTTTTCTTGGTGCACATTCGGCACAATGCATCCAATGCATCCAATGCACCCCAAGAAAAGCTGTTGACCTGGTATATCCTCCCCAGGCCAATAGGCATACTGGTACTTGAATGAAACGTCCTTTTTTATGAGGAATACCAATCTTGCATTCTTATGATAATTCCACCTAGTTCGACTTGAACAGATCCACTTTATTCATGACTTGGCACTGAAAAGAGTTAAAACTGGGAAGTAAATGCAGCAGTAAGTGATTTCTATGTGGCAGGTACACAAAGACTACACTGTTTGGCAATTAACCTACATGTATGCCTTGAGGCTTTAACCCTTTCCTTCCTTAAATAAGACTCAGTCAACAACAATCCCTGTCGTAAATTTGGCACATTTTACCCAACCTGCAATTAACAACATAGGTGTCAGCCCCCAAATATTTTAATCAGGGGATCTGTATAAAAGGTGTACGAAAACAAATGAATGACACAGGATGCATAATGCTTGGCTCTGTCCCCCACATACATCTCAAATATGTTCTAACAGCTGCTGGAGGGTCACAAATTAACATAAATCCAGTTGGCACGTGTGTGTGAGCATATGGCTTTGGCGTGATATGTTTTTTTTTTTTTTCCAACTCTTGATGACTTGTCTGTGGAGCTGCTCAGTCGCCCACAATATCACAGCATTACACACTTCTTATGTACAGACATATAAATTAACGTGCACATATGTGACACCAACATAGTTTTTTCTTTATAGAGTTTAGCAGGTTAACTCAGCACCTGCAGGTCCCATGTTATCATATAGGTAGCCACTGCTGGGTAGGTATGTCCAAGATGACATCCATGTCTGGCGTACATCTAAAAACACCATGAGAACATAACAGACATTAGAATACATATACATGTACAGTGGCACCTCCAGATTGGGACAACATACTATTCAAGGAACTGAAATTGTGGTCTTTATAGCAAAGTGGTCTTACTTGGGATTACAATTCAATTAGGGATAATCAAAAATTAAACTGTGAATTGGCACTCTTGACACAAAATGTTCTCTTTTTATGTTGGCTTAATTGAAGTTTCCACTGTCTACTTCATATTCTTTAATTCCTTCCATAATAGTGATGCATCTTTATGCATATTTTGCAGCAATCAGGCCATGCAAATTAATCAGTTTCTCAGGGACATTTTGAACAAATTGGTGAGAACAGGGTGTGGCAGTTTTTCATTTTACATTTTAACAAGTATTTTGTCAGAAAAGAAGCAAAATATGGCATAAAATTACATAAAAAGAGGCCAAAATTGCACAAAAATAACATGCAACATATTTTCTTCCTTGAAGAAATAAACGAAGCAGGGACCTAAAAGGCCCATCAATTTTCTTTTGTCAATTTTATCTTGGGGAGGTTAAGGGTAAATGATAAGCTACATATATAGTGTAAAAAGACAGTTCAATCATACTTACTTTTCTCGAGGAGGATAGAATTCAGGGAAAAGTTGGAGGCGGATGTTTGTTTTGGGGTCTGTACGCAGACTACGTATCTCCTGCTCCAGCTGATGGTTGACCTCATCCAGCTCCTCTATCTCCTTCTGGTGGAACTCCATCTCCTGTCACAACAAACCATGTGTACAGCTATAGTTACTCACTGTACAAGTCAACAAGTTTCCTTAATGTATGCTTCAGACTAAAAACCAATTGCAAATTGAAATTCTTCATAGAAAGAGCTTTCAATCAAATACCAACATGCCTTGTCTCAAGTTGGTGGTTTTTTTCGGTGGCTGACAAGTCATTAACATGACTTGCCAGGCAATGCAAAAACTACAGATTAAGACACTTACCAATTTAGTGTCAAAACTATGTACAGCGGTCCCTCCTTTCAAAGACCACTCCTTTGGGAAACCACCTTCCTTTGAAAGACCACAATTGTTAGGGCTTTCTCCAGTACCTTTTGTTATCTATACCTCCTTTGAGAGACCACCTGCTTTATGTGACCACCTTTTGGGTGGCACAAGGGGAGGGACTACTCTCCATATTGCTATACTGTGATATTTGTTCTCAGGGGTGCATGTAGTAAACTTCATGTCCTCTGTGCCATTTTGGGCCTCTCATTAAAAGCTTTCTCTTTTTGTTTAAATTCTTCCTCCACATAGTCATATCACCTCCACCCTGAAACAGCACATGTCATCCTATATACACCCTTACATGTGACACTGTATTTGTTGATAGGTTTGACATGCATCAAGTATACATTTCTCCTCAAAATTAAGTCCCATGAAATGAACAAGCAAAATCCAAAACTTGTATAAATCACCTTTTGTGTTTATTACCATTAAGGAAAGTTTTAACTTTTGATACAATAATATTATTTCAAACAATGAAAATAAATATACCTTTTACCACTTGTTCCTTTATTGAATTTTGTTTGTTTGCTTGTCTGCTTCCTTGCTTGATTTGTTTGTTTGTTTGTTTGTTAAAGCTCTGACAGCAACTTAACCCTTAAAGTGCTGATTTAAGACTAAGTCAACAGCTTTCCTCAGGACACTTTGCACTCAATGTGTGCAAAGTGTCTTGAGGAAAGCTGTTGACTAAGGCTCCTTTTTTCTTGGGACTAGGCTTGTTGGTATTTGAATGGAATTTGAAGCCTTTAACCATTATATGTCTAATACTAATGAGAAAACGACTACAGCAGTGATAAGCACTTTAACTCATTCCATCCCAGCCCCTGATTTTTCGGTATATTTACCTACATTTAACCCTTAAAGTGCTGATTTAAGATTGAGTCAACAGCTTTCCTGGGGCACTTTGCGCGCATTGCACGCAAAGTGTCCTAAGGAAAGCTGTTGACTAAGATTACTTTTTGCTTCAGACAAGGCTTGCTGGTATTTGAATGAAAGGTATCTTCATGAGGAATTTGATTCTTTTAACCATTATATATTGAATGGTAATGAGAAAGCAGCTATAGCAGTGATCAGCACTTTAAGGGTTAAGACAACAATTGCATACTTAAATTCTTGATGAAAAGAGCTTCCATTCAAGTACCAGCATGCCTATAGTCTCAAGTCAGTGGTTCTGGCACTGCATGTCAAGTCATGCTGCAGCTGCTGCAAGGGCAGCTGCAGCATGACTTAATTGCCAGACAGTGCCAGAACCACTGACCAAGGCCTGTGACCATAGCATGGAATGAGTTAAGGGTTATGCGCATAAACACATAATTTTCTCTGATCCTACTATTTTCTGTGACACAGACCTGCTGCTGGTTGGCATGAGTCAAATGGCAGAACATACAATTAATGCTCAACACAGATCTGATCATATGACCACAAAACCAGACACAGAGCTGCAGAATGTGACCTAGGTATCTGTGCATGCACACTGACAAGCCACTGGTGCTTATAGGGTTGACAGATAACCCCTACCACATTAACATAATGGACCCTTTTCGGTCAATGTTTTTCATTTGGTGGGCTTGTTTATGCATCCTTGCACTCTCTGGTTCCACTATTTAGTCACTTGAGCCAGGCTCTATACACCAGTAAATGGGGTTACAAATTGTCAGTGATAATGGTTGCCCTTGCATGTGGTGCTTTGGAAGAATGGACCACAACGCTGTCAAATTAACCTTTTGCCGCTCAAGAGTATATAAGTAATGGCAATCTTAGAGAGGCCTGACATTTGTCTGTAATCCACTTCACTCATGAAGTACGTGTTCTGAAGTTAACTTTTTTTTAATTCTCAAATGAAGATTGATTTTATTGATTAAACCATATGAAAATGATTTTCAGCCTCTGTGTTTATGCAGCAATTATTAAAGAGAAGTGATTTTAATTTTTTAAAATGAACTTGGATTCAGTTTCTACATATTAAGGATTATTTACCACAAGTTTGCAACACAATATAAGAGGACTGTGTGAACAGTGATTGCTCAGCAGGCAGAGAAATATTTACCTAAATTTTAGTCCAAACAGGAGCTGAGCTGAGCTTCATCAACACATTACATTGAGCTATGGTTGAATGTCAGCTCATAAAGGTTAAAAACATGCCACATGCCTTGTATCTCATGAACTATGCAAAATCATTTCATAATAAAAATTCTTAAACCATGACACATAAGTTAACAAGAAAGGACCGTTTTACAAAAAACAGCAAACTATCACACACACACTTGCCTTCAGGCCAATCTCAAAACCAAATTTTTACAATTCTAACATAGTGTGAAAGTAAAATCAACACATCCAGGGGTCCGTGAATTTATTTTGTTGCCTCCCCCTACAAGGTTACAGGTCTGTGCAAATGCTGCTAGTGTTGACCAACTGTATGACCAATTCCCAAAGGAAACACAGCAGTCTCCCTGTTACAATAGGCCTATGAAAGGCCATCTCCCAAATGCCACAGACAAAAGTGTCCTTATATTACTATGAGACTATAATACTAGTAGAGGTAGCTAGGTCTATGTTGGATGTAAAAGTGTTAATCTAACCTACAAAAAATAGGCAAAGGCAAGAACAGAAGGCTCAAGAATTGCCTAAAAGAGGGCACTGTAGTCACTGGAGGGCTAGGGTTGTGTATTCCCATTATTTTACATTGTAATTTGTAACTTAATAACTTGAAAACTACTGCACATAGAAACGCCAAATTTGCGACAGTATATCTAGATGCATAACTAAATACCTCACAGAAATCATATATCCACAGCTACAAAAGTGACTAGTTAATTATATCTTTGTGCCAACATGGACATATTGTTTTTCTAGTAATTCTTTCTTTCTTTCTTTCTTTCTTCTTTACAGGCAAGTTTGTCCAACATTTTATTTAAAAGGTATTACACGTAGAACTATAATTGTCACAAGTTTAAAAACTCCAAACTTGTGACAATTATAGTTCTATAGATGAAGTCTCAACTTTTTATAATGAGAGGTCATGCTTTTCAAAATTATGCAAATGAGGGCTAATTAAAGTTTTAAATCTTCAATATCTTATATGCTATAGTAGATGTGGTTCCCAGTGTATATGGGTTCGATCATAGCAAGGCAAGGGTCATCTCAAATGTCAAGGTCAAAGGTCAATTTTAGGCTAAAATGTCATTTTTCAGGTCAAGGTTCACTTCAGGCAGAGGTCATCTCAAGGTCAAAGGTCATTTCAACGTCAAAGGCCACTTTCGATGGTGGCTTTCTTCTAGCCATAATTTGGTCAATTTCCTATCCAATTTTTATCATGTTGGGCTCAAAATGTAGCTATTGTAACACTGCACATTTTTGAAACTTACATGTTACGTTTAAAGGTCCAAGTTCAAGGTCATTTGGACCTTTGAAAGTTTCATCCAGTCATAACTTAGCCAATTTCTATCCAATTCTAATCATGTTGGACTCAAATTGTAGGTATTGCAACACTGCACATTTTTATAAGAACATGTAACCTCAAAAGGACAAAGGTCATGGTCATTTGGCCCTTTGAAAGTTTCATCTTGCCATAATTTGGTCAATTTTCATCCGATTTGGTTCATGTTGGGCTTAAATTGTGGGTATTGTAACACTGTGCAATTTACATGTGACCTGTAAAGGTCAAAAGTCAAGGTCATTTGGACTTTGAAATTTGCATCCAGCCATGAGCTTAATGTAATGTGAAGTACCAAAGGATAAAAGTTGTAGCATTTAATATTTACAACTTTTGAAGGCACACAGACAGATTTGCTTTGAAGCAAATCTTCTTTTCTAGTTTAAGGTTGCTGTAACATACAAACTAATGGGAGTACATAGCTCTAGTCCTCCAAATGTTTGTGTATTCAGTTGTATATTGGGGCAAATACACACCTTAGAGCTAATTCTGACCTTTCCTACTGAAATGAGATATGCAGGCAGGAATGATGTGGGTCATATTTTTTACATGTGTCAGGCTGTCAGCTTGTCTGGCTGCAGCAAGATATGGTGAAAGCTGGAAGTGATGGGAGAGGATGCACCATTTAATTATATACCTGCTGATGAACAAGTTTTGCATATTCATTTCATTTCCAAATTTAGGTTTGCATTGTCAATAAAACAGTGCATGGTCATGGACTTAATGGTTTGTCAGACTTTGGTCCCACTGCCCAGCAACCAGCACTCAGGAGCACCAGTGCTTTGACTGTCCTATTCAGTAAAATGTCATGTTTTGTTTTTGTACAATAAGTAAGTACATACTGCCTGTGATCAGTAGGCAGGTCAGATACACTTTTTTTGACACTCAATGACACATCAGTGAAGGTCTTATCACATGTGCATGGGGCTGAAAGTACTGCCTGGGCTGGACTGATCATATAACCAATTGACATGATTTGTTTATTACATCCAGCTCTCTGATTGGCCAATTGTGTTTACCAATTTTTGAATGAAACAACACACAAAAAGGTTTTCGGCTATTTTACTGAATTTCCTATTGTAATGATTGAGATTGTTCAACATAATATTCACAGGGAGAATGTGTACTTTGAAGATGATCAAATGCAAGAGATTTACTGGATACAAAACAGGAATGCATGAGTAACAGCAAATCTAGTGCCACTATAACTACCACACCACTACATGGCATAATAATTAAAAACTGAGCAACCCTTTCAGTGTTACCATGAAAGCAGGTCCATTTTTGAATGTTTTGGATGGGGCGGTGGTGAAATGTTCTGGATGGGACAGTGATGAAAGTCCTAACTACACTCATGGCAATACATACAAACGTTGATTATACAGAATGTTTGAACTCGGACCTTTGACGCTGATAAATTGGGTGTTTAACTGATAACAGGACACCACAATCCTAATGCTAATCAACAATCTTTTGGATGCTTTCCCCAGACCTGTCAGCTTGACTGGTGCTGTGTCTGCATGCACCGGTATCTGTTCCTGCTACCACACGCAACACTGACAAAACTGTCACTTTGAAAATAAATGCATACTTTTAAAAGGCTCCAATTCATTCTTAGATTTCTCACTTGGTTTCTCAATACTTTCCTTGTAGCTAAGCTGACCTAGCTGTCATACAGCTGAGCTGATGGGATAGACCATCCATCATTTGCTCTGTGTAACTGTGTTGTTTAATTATATAAATTGTTAAATGTATGTTTATATAATTAGTCTCCATGCTCTAAGTTTTAATTGGTACACTATAACTAAATTGAAACAAGTTCCCTTGGCTATCATTATCTGAATTGGAACCAGCTCAAAATGAAGTTATGTCAGTGTATATATCAATACCATTTTTTCCTCAAACCTTTGACCTTAGAAATTGATCTCAGATAAAGCAATATATTGTGGAAAGTGTTGAACACTTTCCAGTCAGAGTCTGTGTATTTGAGGATTCAGGCAAATTACCCTTGTATTCAGAGTCCGCATATACGTCTCCTAATTCTCACAGCCAGCCACATACTCTCCAGGCTCTTGGTGGATATATATATATATATATATAATAATAATGGTTTATTCAGTATCCAAGGCCTCCGGCCCATAGTACAATAATTCAGAGATTACAGCAATATGCAAATTTACTCTGAGGGTGACAAAAATTTATCCCTTTTTTTAAACGCTTCACAAATATATTCAGCGAAATAACACTGTTCCCGTGCATTGGTTGATCTCATAAGTCTGATGAAACTATCTTGACATTTAGTAGTTATATAAACTGGTAATAAAGAACTCCTCATTTGTTCATATAATTAACATTCAGTTACAAAATGAAACTCATTTTCTATACAAGATTTACCTTCATTAATTAAACACCATTTACAAAGTCTATCACTTCTGTCTAAACCTTCTCTCCTGCCCTGTTCAATATCAAGACAATGTGATGAACAACGTAATCTTGTTAAAGCCATTCTATGTGGTCTATAGTACACATTTGTCAGATATTTTTCAACATCCAACATACTTTTAAATAATGCATATGTGTCTAACTTACTCGAATCATTAATACGTATTCTCCATTCCTGTTCACAACAATCTTTTATCCTTTGCTTAAATTGACTAAAAAATAATACTACATCTGCGACACCATGCTCGAACCATACAATTCCAAAACCATATCTAAAAAGTAATTTCTTAATTTCAGAACACCAGGTGTTTCTCCCAGCTTCTGTCAATTTCCGTAACATATTATAACAATTTTTAGGGAGACGATCATCATCCATATATTGCAGTTCTAACCAGTATTTAATGCACTGGGTCATATATAAGACAGATAGTGGATATCTGCCACATTCACCTAAAACAGCATCATTTGATGTATTAGACCCAACCATCAACAGTTTCTTACAAAATTTAATTTGAACACTCTCTATTTGAGGTGATAACTTAAAACCCCATATTTCACTACCATAAAGCAAGACTGGTGTGATCATTTTATCAAATATCTTTAATGTTACCTCCACTGATGCAAAATTAAAACCTCTAGCTTTCTGAAACATAAAAATAGATTTCTTAGCTTGATCGACAATAGTTTTGGTTGCTTTGGTCCACACTAACTTAGGAGTAAATATCAAACCTAAATATTTGTAATAGGACACTACTTCCAATGGAACACCATTGTAGGTCCACCTTTCTGCTGTCTTTAATGGACCTCCATTTCTAAATACAATGATCTTTGATTTATCTAAATTTACTTTCATACCCCATTTATCACAAAATTTGGATAATTGATTTATCTGCTCTTGTAATCTCCTGACCGTATCTGATACACAGGATATGTCATCAGCATATAACAAAATACACACATTTGGAAATTCATTATTTATAAATATACCTTGACAACCATTGTCTTTGAATTGTTCTATTAGACTATTAATAAACATTACAAAGAGAAAAGGACTAACTTGACAACCTTGCCTGGTGCCAATATTACAATCAAATTCGTCTGACAGACCAAACTTAGACCGTACACATACTTTTAACTTGTGATACATGTTATATAAAATCCAATAAATTTTTCCATGCATCCCTTCCTTAAGCAATTTAAAAAACAAGTTATTATGGTCAACGTTGTCAAAAGCCTTTGAAAAATCAACATAAAAGACATAACACCTCCCTTTCTTTCTGGATAAATATTTCGATATCAATGCCATTAAGTTGAATATATTGTCTATTGTTGAGTATCCCTTTTTAAATCCTGCTTGCTCCTCATAAAGTTTCCCTGTGGACTTAGCCCATGTAACCATTCTTGTATTTAAAATTTTCATAAAAAGCTTACTAATAACATTCAACAGAGATATTCCACGATAATTATTGGTATCATTTACATTGCCTTTTTTAAACAAAGGACATATGATTGCTGAACACCAAGCTTTTGGATATGCTCCTATATATATATATATATATATATATATATACTTGTACCTTGAATAGATTAGTACCAGTTTTGTTTGTCGAGTGGTGATGTCTTCAGTTTAAGATTTGTGGCAAGTCTTTCAATGTCACACGCAAAGTATCGTGTGTGGTTTTCAAATACTGGTGGCATGTCTTTTACCTGATGACAGACAAAATGGCTTAGAGTCTGTGTTGAATGTGCCCTGTCCTCTGAGAACTGGGTCATACTCAAACATCAAATCTGGTGTTTGAACGGACCAATCAGAAGTCTACTAACCATGTTGTCAATCATCAATCTGGGAGAGTCAGCTCTTGATTGGTTAGCTTTGTGCTTTGTAAATTAGATGGCAGAATGCCTTCTATTTCCGGATAGACTAATTTCAGACTCAGCACAGCATATCCACGAAGTGTGTCATCACATAGACTGTCAGCATAGTGTCCACGCAGGGCCATTCTGACATACACAATGACCTACCTCGGCCATTCTGACATACCCAATGACCTACCTTTTGCATGACCATGTTCTGTAGTGCCAGCTCCTTTATGCTGGGATGCATCAAATCAATAGCTTCCTGTCAAAAAAAAAAAACAATGAATATCAATTTATTCCATTCAGTGAATATCAATTTATTCCATTCAGTGAATATCAATTTATTCTATACAATCAATGAATATCAATTTATTATTCCATACAAACAGTGAATATCAATTTATTCCCTACAATAAATATCAATTTATCCCATACAATGAATATCAACATGCCCTAGACAAACAAAAATATTGATACATTCTAGAAAAAGACAATGAATATCAATTCACTCCACACCATGAACACATATCTATTCCACATAAACAATGAATATCAAGTCATTCCATACAATGAATATAAACATATTTCATACAATAAAATGAATATCAATTTATTACACGCAAAAAATGAATATAAACTGATTCCATATAAACAATGAATAACACTTCATTCCATATTCAGAATGAATGACAACTTATTGCTAACAATGAATATATAAATGCATTCCATACCATGAATATTGATTTATTCCATACAAACAAAGAAAATCAATTAATTTCATGCAAAAAATGAATACCATTTTGTTCCGTAATACTATGGAAGTACATGTAGCATTACTAGGTGGTTTATATGTTGAAGAACAACACATTATAAATGTCTGTATGATATAATGGATATGCAACAGGTCACATCACTTTTGTCTCCATTGGTCTTCGTATTAGGCACTCAAATATTATCAGTCACCAGACATGCATTATATTAGCTACTTTAAGTGCCAAATTTGGGACTGAGTCAACAGCTTTTCTCAGCCCGCATTGGAGGCATGGCATCCAATGCGTGCTGTGAAAAGCTGTTGACTTCGGATATTTTCTCTGGAGCAATAGGCATGCTGGTACATGTTCTTGAATGAAAGGTGTTTTCACAAGGAATACGAATCTGAGATCCTAATGATAAGTCAGAATAGTTTGACTTTAGCAGATCAACTTTAGACCTGATAGGCACTGAAAAAGTTAAATACAGTGTAGTTTAGAAAAGGTTTATAAGATAGCTTTTAGCACTTTTTAATTTTATATGCTAATTTTGGCAACATTTTGAATAAGACTCCTAGATGGGGCATATCAGCCACACTGTGGGATAGTAGGCCTCACTGGGTTTACAGTTTGAATTTTGAGCCAGGATGATGCACTTATTAAACTCCCAACTCCTAGGTTGAGCAGGTAAAATAAGGAACCTAAGTAATTTTTGCTTAACTAAAGATGTCATTATTGACTAAATTCTTGTCCAGAAGATTCTGCTTGACCCAGGCCATTATAGATATACCTCCTTGTGCCTCAATTACTGTTTTGCAACAAAATTGTTTAAACTGGCTTTCTTTATGTCAACAATATACTAATAACTTGATTTTCTGTTCATGTTGATGACATACTGTTAATCTCCCTTGCCCCGCTTCATACCTGTGTGACTTTTTCTGTTATATTTCTCTTGACTCGTTGCTGCTCTTTGCGGAATTTGTCAATCTCTGTTTCAACAATATGCTTGAGTTCACTCTCGTCTTCCTGGATAAAATAACAACAAAAGTACTTTAGGCCAGACGATGCATGACAAGAAGAAAGAGCCATAGATACGGCGATTTTTCCACACGTTAGTAGGCAATCTGTGGAAGATTGATCTGGCTATTTATCATAATTAAGTTGAAATTCATGCCATTTCCACAAGCCTTTTATTCATGCACACAACTTATACTTAACTTTATTTGCTAAAATTGACATGGAAAATAAAATGCTCACTGCATCAATCTACATCTTTTTCTTTCAAGATAATGCTAGAAATTTGGCATGGATAATGCATTGTATAGCACATGGATAATACAGGACAGTGCATGACATGCATTGGTGACATATGTATGCATGCATGGATTATGCACAACACTCACTGAAGCATGGTTTACATGGATAATACAAGGCACTCATTGATAATACAGGGTGCATATTTATAATGTATGGCACTCATTGATAATACAGGGTGCATATTTATAATGTATGGCACTCACTGATAATACATGGTGCATATTTGTAATGTATGGCACTCATTCATAATACAGGGTGCATATTGTAATGTATGGCACTCATTGATAATACAGGGTGCATATTTATAATGTATGGCACTCATTGATAATACAGGGTGCATATTTACAATGTATGGCACTCATTGATAATACAGGGTGCAAATTCACAATGTACGGCACTCATTGATAATACAGGGTGCATATTTGTAATGTATGGCACTCATTGATAATACAGGGTGCATATTTATAATGTATGGCACTCACTGATAATACATGGCATATATTTATAATGTATGGCACTCATTGATAATACATGGCATATATTCATAATGTATGGCACTCACAGATAATACATGGCATATATTTATAATGTATGGCACTCATTGATAATACATGGCATATATTTATAATGCATCGTACACATGTGGTCTGCACTGGTAATGTGTTTGTGGAGAATGCATTGACAGTACATGTGCAGTAAGATCATCAAAATGACTGTGAAGATGGACCACATTGTTAAATTTCATTGACAGTGCAATACAATGAGGATACACATAAAAAGGTCAAATGTGACTTTACCTCATTAGTAACCTTGAGTTGTTCAATCTCTTTATGCAGATCTGATATCCGCAGGGCCTTCACAGGGTATTCCTTGTCCTGCAGAGATCAAATAAATAAGTTAAATCCATGCAGCATGCCAGACTTAAAGTAATGTTCATATACAGGCGCTACATTTAATGTTACAATGTTACAATAGTTCCCTGAGTAAAAGTTCAAAACCACCAATATCTGAAACAGTGCCCCAGAATTCATCCACATATACAATAGAATGGTTTCCTTTTTAATTGACCCCCACAATCCACCCTCACCCCACCCCACAAAAAAAGGGGTTCCATATATATACCAGAAACTCCCCCATTTCTGGCAAACATGCTTTCCACCCTGTCCTCCTCAAACCAACCCAAAGCCCCCAGACATCAACTACTGACAACTGATTCCACATTTTTATTTTTCTTGTTAATAGGAAAACATTTCGAATACATATAATGGACAGGTCTGATCAGGATATCCACAGTCAACATTTCCTTGACATGACCTCTGACCTCTGTACTTATGACCCAGCTTTCCCTGTGGACAGCAGTGGACTCAGTCCAAGAATTCCAGGGTTTAAAAAAGTGACTCAAGAGGAGACCCTGTGTGATAATTCTTTGATGAATAGATTAAATTTGAGGAGTAAAGACTCTATAAGATAACCTGACTTCCTTTTGCCAAACAATGTGCATTCAATGAAAAAGGAATAAAATATATTGATCGGAAATTAGAAGTCACATTTAAAACTCCCCCTGCCCAGGTCCCTGTCTTCAATATGCTCTTTATCTGCACAGCTTTCTTGGAAAACTCGTCATAAAGTTCAAGCTTGAGAGTCCTTTCTTTGTAACTTGTACATGAGAAACCAAATGCTGCACTTAACCCTCTCTAACCTGCACTTAACCCTCTCTAACCTGCATTTAACCCTTTCTAACTTGCACTTAGCCCTCTCTAACCTGCACTTAACACTCTCTAACCTGTACTTAACAGTCTCTAACCTGCACTGAACCCTCTCTAACCTGCACTGAACCCTCTCTAACCTGCACTGAACCCTCTCTAACCTGCACTGAACCCTCTCTAACCTGCACTTAACCTTCTCTAACCTGCACTTAACCTTCTCTAACCTGCACTTAACCTTCTCTAACCTGCACTTAACAGTCTCTAACCTGCACTTAACCTTTTCTAACCTGCACTTAACCTTTTCTAACCTGCACTTAACCTTTTCTAACCTGCACTTAACACTCTCTAACCTGCACTGAACCCTCTCTAACCTGTACTTAACCCTCTCTTACCTGCACTTAACCCTCTCTAACCTGCACTTAACCCTCTCTAACCTGCACTGAACCCTCTCTAACCATGCACTTAAACCTCACAAACCATGCACTCAACCCTCTCAAACGCAATGCAGTTGTACTCACATGTATTTATTTGTCATTGAACATTGAGAAATGGTCCAGTGTCATAAAATTTCAGCTTTCTTTCAAGAATAACTGGCTATTAATCAACAACTCTCCTCAACATACTTTGGGAACATTTCAGCCTCAGTGAGCTGACAAAAGCTGGTCACTCAGTCCCCTGGGGTTTCAGGCTTGTTGTGTAGAGAGACATTCTGACTACATGGCTCAACATATTTCTCAGTCAGTCACCAAAGGTAAAAACAATGTCATCTGGCTAAATGTCATCTCTTTAAAAAGACAGTAGCTTGTTTCAGAAGTGAATTAATTCCTAGTTTGTATGAGTTTTTTTCCCAAGATGTATTGCTGGAGTCTTTGGGTGAGGAAATCATTTATTCCAGGAAATCTTGTGTGGCTCTAAGCACCTGATTTCCTCAGTCTAGTCTTTTCACCGCTTTATAGTACAATGAAAATATGTGTCAATGGGACAATGAGGAAATAATTTGCAAAGAGTCACACCCTGTAATTAAATTTTAAAAAGTACAACAAATTTGACAACCCAATGTTACATATCTGTATTTAACTAACAAAACGCATTAAATGTAAAGTTAATGAGCATGCCATGATGAATAACTAATCACCTTGTAGTTCATCAGCACGTACAGCTCGTCTTGTTTTTGCTTCAATTTACCATCCACTTCCAACACGTCCTTCTCTAAAGCTGAAAATAAATCATGTTTGTATGTTTTACTTGCTATGTGTGCAGTGTTGCAATCCTCTCAGAGGGTCAATTCAGGAATGAATAACAGCTCACACAATGGCATCCATAAAGTCATCCTGAGTGGGTCTGGGGGAATGATCCATGGGGAAATCTGTTTTTATAAAGCATTAAAACACACAGCTTTTTCAGCCATCTATAAATGATTTTACACTTTGCCCATGATATCGCAGGATGACTGTGTTTCATGAAAAAAAGTAGACAAAAATATTGTTTGTTTGAGTTTTGCACAAAAACCACCAGTTTGTGATTTAGAGCTGAGATTGCTGATGAAGACCTGGGAATTTTGGGAGACTCACAGGAAAACCAGGAGAACTGGCTGCACATAATGTAATGATAATGCAACTTACTGTAAAAATCAGGTGATTTCTATAAACACGAAATAATATATATATGATGATGCTTATCTTTCCATAGCCATGAATACATTTTCCAGGCACATAAATTCAATCCAATATGTTACTGAATGAACAGACTGAAAAGAAAAAAATCAATCATGCAATCTGTATTACTTCAAATTGCTTGAATAAATATCTGTGTGACATAGGACATATGTCAGATAACTCATTCCATACTATGGTGACAGGCCTTAGTCAGTGATTCTGGCACAGCCTGGCAAGTCATGCTGCAGCTGCCGAAAGGGAAGCTGCAGCTTGACTTGCCAGGCAGTGCCAGAACCACTGACTTAAGACTATAGGCATGTTGGTCCTTGAATGAAAGCTCTTTTTCATGAAGAATTTAAATATGCAATTGTCGGCTTAAATCTACGTAAATATACAGAAAAATCAGGGACTGGTATGGAATGAGTTAAGAAGGGATTATGATTTAGTGGCCCAGAATAAAAGCCTCTCCTACTTCTTTTATACAGACAGATGGACTGGGTGGCACTGGCCTCTATTAATCATTGCATACAGTAACATGCAAAACAAGGAACGACTGCACATGTATGAAGGGGGGTAAGGGGGGGTTTCAGTACGCTGGTACAGGTAATTATTTTTCTAGAGTACGCAGTATGGAAAATTAAAATCTTTCAAAATTTTGGATAGTGCGAAGTACATAAAACAAGAGGGCTTCCAGTATGCTAGTACGGTAAATAAAAAGCCCCATTACGCCAGCACGGGAAACCCCTTACCCACCCTCATGTATATTGCCTTTTCATACTGCAGCAATGGAGGCCAAGGTCAGTGGTTTTTGCATTGCCCGACTTGCAACCTACCACAGGTACATTGAATTACATGTACATCAGGCATCAGGGATTCTGCCACAGAGTAAATTAGGGGCAAGGTCTTAACAAGTACCCAAAGGGTAATAAACTATACCTTTAAAATACTGAGGGTACTTTTGCTAATGTTCCTATAAAAAAAATCTGTGATATTCTGACCTATTATACCAAAAAACTGAACCTGAAAGTCCCAGTTATGATATTCTCTTTAGCAGAATGTGCATCCCATTACTATATTTGTATAACATGCCTCCTCCCCCTCCCTCCCACCTCCCCCCTCCCCCCCCAAAAAAAAAAAATTGACAGAAACCCTGGCCTCATTGGAATATGTGCATAAAAGCTCTTTTTATAGAAAATTTGAAGATGTAATTAATCCAGTTCCATATAAAACTGTTGAAAAATGGATCCCTATTAAAGATATTCAGAACAAGAATGGGTTAAGTTGGGCCCCTGTATATAGGCTTTAATGAGGAGGGATAGGGTTTTATCAGTTTCGCACGTACATGTACTTACAAGTACACATGATAAACAAAGCTGGATATACCTTTCAAGTCTTCATCAATCACTTTACTGCTTTCTTCAATATCCTTCTGAGCATCACTCAACTCCTGGCCAAACTGCTCATTGAGGTTAATGATCCCTCCCTGGAATAAATTACATAAGCCATTTTTGATTAATATGATCAGTGATGCATCCTTGTAATAAGCATACACATGATTTATTGACCACATCCGCATCATTTACTGAAATTAACTATAAATTGTGCCTGGTGAATTCACTGCTTCTATTATTTTGAGACATATGAAAACTATCTAGTTTCTAGTCCATCACCAAACATCCTGTTCATGTGTATACATGGTCTTAATATGTACAGTGGTCCCCCTCTTAAAATGCCGCCTCAAATGCAACCACAAAGTGGCATTATAAGAGTGGTGGCCTCTCTTGAGGGGAGAATATACTGTAAATTGTTTTATTTTCGCGTGTATAAATTTTCACGGTTTTTGTATTTTTCACATTTCACTGTAGTTTTAATTTCACTGTTTTGGACATAATTCCCATTCAAACAATGTTAAAATACTATTTCACTGTGTTTTTATTTTCACGGTTTTGTGCCATTAGTGAAATAAGCGAAAATAAGAATACAGCGAAATAAAAGCAATTTACAGTAATGGAAATACCATACTTTCCACACAAGAATGCTGGCCTTTCAAGAGGGGTGGCCTTTGGTGAGAGGGGTTTTATATGAGGGGGACCACTGTAGTATCACAGTATTTGGACTAATTTCAAAACATGCTAACACTATGGTTTACAAATTAGAAGGCGATAACTTTTCTATAAGTAAAGCATCAGATTCATGTCTCTTGGTTCACCTATTTTCAAAAGGTTCTGTTATTTTGCTACAGTTTCTGCTTAAAATCATCAGGAACTGGAGAGTATCATCAGATAGCAATCTTTTACCTCCCTACAAGAAGAAGTAAAAAATGGCCAAACCCAGTTCAAAGGTTTTAAAGCTGCATCCTATGTTGATATTATAACAGATACTTCTAACATTTTTGTAATTATACATTTTTAGCTTTTTTTTTTAATACTTATCACTCAAAACACCCTAATGAGATTGTTTGATTTTTATGTTATCATTGGAATTTTTCATCTGACCATATATATCTATTGCTAATATGCAAAGCACTGAGAATATATACTTTTGTTTATCAGACTATAGTATCACTATATAAAATTTCTCGTGTTATTTTATCACAAAATTTTAATTCCTTACAAGAAGAAGAAATAAGGCACTCACTACAATATTCCTTGCTCAGTTTGACAATCTGTATTTTAATGCACGTAGATCAGATACATCAAGTGGCTCTTGTCATTTATGTTTTTAAATGTAATATGACATGATTGAAAATTGAAAAATTGAGTTTTGAAGTGAATCACAAACATCCCTTTTTTATATTGGGATGATAAAATTAGCTGTTTATTTCAACTGTCAAACTTAATGTCTACATCCTTTTGAAAGTAACCTCCTTCGGAAACAAAAAGAACACTGACCCGAAACTTTTCGTACTTGCGTAAAAGCCCCTTGACCTGGTGGTGTGCGTTGCCTTCATCAGACTCAATGTCCTGCCTCAGTTTTATGTTTTCTTCTAGTCTGACTTGCCATTAAGAAATATTTACACATTTGATGAGAACCCCCCAGAATGTATAAAGGTATCACTTGAAGACCAAAATATAGTTTAACTGCATGCAGCAAATTTCCACATAAAATTTACATAGGACATAATCTGGTGACCCAGTGGCAAACACCACAACATGCTTAGGCCCCAACAGTTAATTCTTGTTGTCAATTACATGTCATAAAACCAACACGTCTGTGTAACAAACGAGGGTACGTAAAACTTGATTTTGTTTTCATTTTTGATCAAGTACTATAGACATGGAGCGATTAAGGTAAGTACACACTTGTGACTGACATTGTACAGGTATTTCCAATGTATTGCAATACCTCATTTTAAAGTGCCACCTGGTGTTCACAACATACGCAATACATGCATATGCAACTGGCTCTTTTCCAACATCATCAAATGATCACCAATCAAACATGTGAACAGAATGGGAGGTTTCTCTACTTTTCTGATGAAATTTACTTCAATCCTTGAATATTGATCTTATAATTTTTAACTTAATTTTTATAAACCAGACATTTTCCTCAGATGTGGCCCCTAGATGTAAATCATACTTGGTTTTACTGTCCCTATTCACAAAAGGATACAACTCAGCCTTCCGTCTTCTGTACTCCTGTATAGTTTGCTTCCTTGTTTTTATGCGCAACTGAAATGAAAAGGAATGAAAGTTTTTTATTCCACACATGCATTCATATGACACTGTTCTATATTCTCAGTCCATTTACCACCCATTTAGATTCATACTTTTGCCCTCTGCCTGTTTCCTTTTTCTTATATGCATGACAACAAATATGTATGTATACAGTAGGGTGTAAGATGAACTCAAACTACATGGTATGGTGAGCTAAGACAATTACTTCATGAATACATGACCGTTTAACCCTCACATCCCCCCCCCCCACTGACACTGAGTCAAAAGCTTTCCTTCCGATGGGTTTTGCTAGCAACCAACCCATTCCTAGGAAAGCTGTTGACCTGAGCCATGCTGTTTTCATATGTCACATCTACAATGCTCACTAAATAGGAGATATGCATATTATTTTCCCACCACAACTGAATACCTGATTGCTTTGTCTCACTTGGTGGGATATGGCGAGATACGGGTCGGTACCTGTGAGGACAAGCAGGATATAACTAATATTTTGGAAATAAAGAATATTTATTAAGGGCAGGTGGAAATTTTCTTTATATATGGCTCGGTAAATACTAGATGAATACCAGTTTGGCGTTTGTGAACTTAAATTTCCCCCAAAAAATGTTAATTTTGTGAGAAATGAACATATGGCCCTGTCTGTGATAGTCATGTGACCCGCACGTCCCCCATGATCGCCTGGCATCAAACCTGTGCTTAGTGGTGGGAAATTAGTATCCATAGGGCGTACTGCTTCTCCTTAACCCTTTCAGTGCCAATCATGTCACTTAAAATGAGATTAAACTTAATGCAATTACAGTACTCTTGGGATTGTTCACTCTTTCAGTGCCAATCACGTCTCACGTGGATCTACTGAAGTGAATCTAGTCTGAATTATCACTAGGATCTCAGATTGGTATTCCTCGTAAAACGACCTTTCATTCAAGAACCAGCATGCCTCTAGTTCCTGAGAAAATATTCCAGGTCAACAGCTTCTCTCATCGTGCATTGGGTGCATTGTGCCCAATGCGGGCCAAAAAAAGCTGTTGAATCAATCCAAAATTTGGCACTTAAAAGAGTTAAATGAAGACAGTGAAAAAAAAATCACTGAGTCTCACAGCATTTACTTCCTGTTGGTTTTGGTCAGTTGAAGAGATAACAGGTTAATTGATTTCAACACATAGCAATTAAAAAATGCATGTAGACAACCCCACTGTGAGATCCTATGTCAGATAAGTTTCCAATTATCATGGAACACATTACCATGGACAATCCTGTCCTCTTGGGTGTGTACTGTTTTATATGTGTCCTGCCTTTTCAACAGGTTTTCAGCTTTATCATTATAGTTCAAAGGTGCATATGAACTGATGCAGCATTTGTGCAGAAATAGAAAACAATACATAAGACTGATACAGTTGTCACAATACAAGCATACAACACATTTGCTTGTTTCAATAACAGTCAAAAGTGCCAGGGCTCTACAATTTGCATGTCCACTAGCCCAGGACAAGTCAAATTCCAATCACAGCAAGCTAAAGTCTCCAAGCACTAGCCCTGGGGAGCAACCAGAAATTGTGTTTTTCTAAATGAGATTTACATGTATAGATGGACCAGCAAGTTTGAATGGAAGGCTAGGAAAAGACCAAAACTACTGGCCCTGAGGACTAAAGTAGATAAAAAGGCACTGCAGAGCCCTGAAAGTGGTGTTGGTATATGTTACATGCATATATATTACATTCCAGTACAAGATAAATGTATAAATCAAAACAGGCCCACTTTGCACCCATGACTTACACATAATTAGCATCCAACTTAGTGCATTTTGTACAGGTGACATGATAGAGTAGTCATGGTAACAGCTTTACACATTATGCATGCCTTTGAAATATTGCATTTTGATGCATCAACACATGCAGGTATATGACAAAGTCATGTTCTTTTGACAGATGCACCTTGTGGAATCTTACTCCTGCAATAAATATTAAATCCTGTGTGTTTATGTGTGTCAGAGAGGCAAGCACAGAGAGAGAGAAGGAGACAGGGGGAGAGGGAGAGAGAGAGAGAGAGAGAGAGAGAGAGAGAGAGAGAGAGAGAGAGAGAGAGAGAGAGAGGAGGAAGGGGGAGGGGGAGGGAGGGGGGAGAAGGAAGAGAGAGAGAGAGAGAGAGAGAGAGAGAGAGAGAGAGAGAGAGAGAGAGAGAGAGAGAGAGAGAGAGAGAGAGAGAGAGAGAGAGAGAGAGACTAAACAAAGAAGTTTTTGAAGGACAAAAGACCTTCGTGTTGTTTCAGTCAGACAGTAATTACAGGCATGCATTGGTACCACATAAATATGAAATTGATGATAAATGCAGGATATGTGATTATTACCAGAGAGGATCCTGCATGAAACTGACATGATTGCTATGCCTGAAAAAAAGTAATACAATAAGTACTAATAAATACTAATAAATACAAATAAGTACTAAATGAAAATAAATCACCAAACATGTCAAACAATGCTAGTTTTCTAATGGTCGTCTAAATAAATACATTCTAACAGTTTTGTAGCAATATATGGAATGAATTTAACATATGAAACCTGGTGTATTCAAATCTCACATTTTGTCACATTTTTGACTGACTGTGTAAAAACACATATATATCACATTAAAAAAAAATTAAACACTTTGATTTCAACCAATACATGGGTGAGTCATTATTTGGGTACACAACAGCAGGATCTTCACCAAGACACATAAGTGTCAGAAAATCCTGTTGGCTGACTGCCATGACCTTTTTGATGTGCTTTAAAACCACAAACTCTAACATTATGTTAACCCTTAAAGTGCTCATCACTGCTCTAGTTGTTTTCTCATTACCATTAAATATATAATGGTTAAAAGATTCAAATTCTTCATGAAGATACCTTTCATTCAAATACCAGCAAACCTAGTCTAAAGCAAAAAGTAGTCTTAGTCAACAGCTTTCCTCAGGACACTTTGCACACAATGCGTCCCAAGGAAAGCTGTTAACTCAATCTTAAATTAGCCCTTTCGGGGTAAACTTAATATGAAGAGCAAACCATTCAAATTTTAAAGACAAGTATCATATACAGATGCAACTTTGGACTGATTTGTGGTATCTCCTTTAACTGAATAATTAATCAATATTGAATAGAGTACAAGCCAGACAAGGGACTGTTGCCACGGGTTACTGTCTTGAGGGAAAGTCTTGAACAGTTTACCTTTCGTCTGAGTACCATGATCTACAGACAGGCATGATTGATTATTTTCATTCAGAATATGAGAACTTCCCAGACAACTAACTGTTCACCTGAAGTATCTTAATCCTTTCTGCTCTCTCCCGATCAGCAGCAGTGTCTCTCGGAGCTTCCTTTTTGGTCCAGGGATGTCTACAGGTTGAGGAACAGGCCGATCCTGTCCGTCTATGTGATAATGTTGACACTGTAAAGCCTGTCTTCACTGAAATATAACAGCATTCAGTCAGCTTTAAACATTGATGTTATACACACCTTCAGCATGTATCATGTAATGGTCCTGTCAGACAGTCGTACAATACATGTGTTTTGATAGTTTATCACAAAGATGGCATTTTTATTGAACTATTGCTCTATCAAATAGTTCTTTAAACACATACACTTCCTCGAGGGAACAACCTTAATGTGACATGCCATTTTCAAGATTAAAATAATGAATGAAGATATATTTATTGGATTATGTTATTATAATTTATAGCACTTTTTCTGTCACTGATTAATCTACAAATTTCAAAGTGGAGCCTTTTTCCCACCCTCCCCTCCCCACCCCCTTAAAAAAAAGGTGCTAACGTGTGAAGCATTAAATTTTCTGGGGGTGTGCCATCTGCTCACTGCCACCACCCAAAAAAATTAATTTATGGGTGTTAAAGTTGTATCTTGGATGGGCACATTTCATAAATATCCATAACAAAGTGGTTGCTTTATTTTGTTGCTGATAGGGAATAAATACAAACTGCACTGAGGTTTGTTTGAAAAAATAAAAACAAACCTCATGGGAATCAGGAAACAAAGGCTTATATTTGGGCATAATCCTCCTGGTAGATTAATCCCTGATATTTCTCTATATATCAAATGTTATGAATGAACTAAGCAGGAAGAAAATGATAACCACATTATAACTAAGTATCAAACTTTACGCACAAGCTCTTTTGAAAAGTTTAATGAACATGTATATGGTAGAAGTGTAAACTGCTTTAGTACACACATCATAATCATGACCTACCTTGACCAATGAAGTCTGATAGCATGAGATTCAAGAAACAAAAAATTCTACATTTTAACATTTTATTGTAATCTTTACACCAAACATTAGGTTTAAACCTGTAACAGAAATAATAATTAAGCAATGATGACTGCATGCATTTCATCTTTGAAACTTTTACAAGTCTATAAACACTTAATTTTCATGTAAGTGAAAATCACTTCACTTCATGCACTTGATATGGTATAATTTCAAAGTAACTGAGTATTATTTCAAAAGTTAATACATACATACATATATATATATATATGATTATTAATAGTTTAATAGGCATATGAAGTCTACGTTTTTTTTGGTTTTTTTAATTTGCATAATTTGCATGCTGCTTAAAATGCATTTGCATTTAAAAGTGACTGTATCAAGATATATTGTGGGGTACATTGCTTTCAGTGATTGTACACAATGATGAGTATTTTTTTGCCTGGAGTTCAAATTCCTGGTGACAATATAACCTACCAGTGGCTGGTCTGTCAGCATCCCCGGTATGCCTGCTTGGAAGTGGAACTGCCCGTCTGGCTGGTGTCTTCATGGGAGAACGTCTCTGCCATTGTGTGTAGTCAAAGTTGGAAGCCTCAAGTTGGCCCCCAATCTGTTTGAAAAGCTCATCATCTTCTAATTTTCTCTCCCCTTGGCCAGCTGCTCTGCGGCCCCAGCCACCAGGCATTATGACCAGTAGGCAACTCCTGGCTACCCTTTCTACTCAATAAAGAGAACATACATTAACATTTATCTGCAGTATTTTTCCCATATTTTTTTCAAAATTAACCATATCTTTTGTGCTAACACACAAAATTTATATTTACAGCACATTATTTTCCTTTTCACATAATTGTGTGTCATGTTCTGGCACTGATAGGCTGATGTGGTTATTATTATTATTATTATTATTATTATTATTATTATTATTATTATTATTATTATTATTATTATTATCATTATCATTATCATTATCATTATCATTATCATTATCATTATCATTATCATCATCATCATCATCATCATCATCATTATATACACTTCTACCTTTTACATGCAAGAGAAACCATCAAATGTAAATTTGGGGTCCAAGAATAATATAACAAGTGATGGAAGCACTATCAGCATATATAATGTACATACTTTTGAATAAAACCAAGGTTTTTCCTATGTCATATTTAGGGATAATTATGGGCATGCTTTGCAAGGAATATTTTTCCAAAACCACAAAGAATTCTCAAATAATTAACTTACCCCTGACATGTTCATTCTCAATTAAAAATAGAAAAGAAAAGGCTAGAAATACTTGCAGTTCCCATTCTATTTTGGCCTGTGCAACAGAGTTCATCAGGTAAAGGGCACTAAATACTTGCAGTTAATTCCCATTCTATTTTATCCAATCCAATAAAGTGCATCTGGTAAAGGGCATTAAATGCTTGTAATTCCCATTCTACTTTACCCTGTTCTATGCTTGTATCTCCCATCCTATGTTCTCCTCTTCAATAGAGTTTATCAGCTAAATGACATTTGCCCACTTTTTCAATATTGGAAGAAGAATGTCAGCTCACTGTGACAGTGACATAGTGCTGCCACTGCCATCTTTACAAAGTAGATCAAGCAGGCAGTGAAAATGAGGAATGTGTGAACAGCCCATGCTCAACGGACCTAGAGATTTGTCGCACTTGTGGCTCTGTGAACTTGGGGTAGGATCAAGGTCACCCATGTACTGAGTAAGTCTGACCTTTATGGAAGAACACTAACATGTGCAGCATCAAGGTCCCAGTTCAAGTAGTTCTCAAGTTATAGTGAAGAGTAGAATTCATGTTTGTTGCACTGTGACCTCAGAAATGAGGTCAAGGTTGACCTTCGTAGAGAAACATTAACATGTGCAACATTGAGGTCCTAACTGAAAATAGTTCTCACTTTATCAAGTGAACAGTAAATATTTCATGTCAGCTGTCCTGTGACCTAGGGAATGAGGTCAAGGCCACTCATGTACTGTCAGAGTGAGGCCCTCAAAAAGAATCATAACCATGTACAACATCAAAGTCACGTTCAAACAGTTCTCAAGTTATCATCTGTAGAGTTAAATATACCTGAGTGACCCTGTGACCTTGAGAATGAGATCATGGTCACCCATATACTGTGTAACTACCGCTGTCATGCCCTCAAGTGTTTCTATGCAATTTTGAATATTGGCCAAGTGGTTTGAAGAAGCTTTTTTTTTTTAATTTGGCAAAAATTGAACAAAAAAATCATAAAAAATCCAACAATCACTGAAACATGACCATTTGATAAAGCATTGTAGAGACCTACCGAAGATATATCTCCAACAAGTTTGAAGAATATCCAGCTAGCAGTTTTGCAAAAGAAGTCAGAAAGGTTACTTACCATTGCAAGCCCCATAGACTTACATAGTAGTCAGCAAGAATGTGTACATTTACTGAGAAGTACCCACACTGAAAAATTTGTGAAAAATCAGGACTGCACAGCAATTCCACCTGATGTGCACCTTTCTTTGACCCTTCCACAAGGAACATTTCCACCAAATTTCAGTATGGTCTCTGTGCAATTTCAAAGCAATTGGCCATCCTGTTTTGCAAAAGATTTTTTATAAGATTTAACCCACCTAAAAACAAAAACAAAAAAATAAAAATTCCAAAAAATCACTGGAGCATAACCACTTGCACAAAATAGGTTGACACTTATCAAAGGTACATCCATAGCAAGTTTGACACAAATCTGGCCAAAATTACATAAGTTATAACCATTACAAGGAATCAACATGTTAAACTTTCCTACTAAAACTTTTTTTAAAGATTTTTAAAAAAGTCACAAAAAATCCAAAATATCACTGGAGCATGACCATTTGAAAAAGCTTGGTAGAAACCCACCAAAGGTACATTGCCACCAAGTTAGAAGTCAATCTGACTGGTGGTTTCTTCGAAGAAGTCCAAAATGTGAATTAGCATTAGAATGCCCATTGGAGAAGATTTTTTTTTCAAGATATGCCCCCCCCCCCCCCCCCCAAAAAAAAGCAACAAAAAAATTAATGAAAAATCCAAAAATCACTGGAGCATGACCATATGAATAAGCTTGGTAGAGACCCACTAAAGGTACATTACCCCCAAGCTTGAATTGAATATGCGAGATGGTTTTGGAGAAGCTGAAAATGAGAATTAGCATCAGAATGCCCATTGACTTACATAGCAATCAATAGGAAATGTGCCTTTACCGATAAGCACCCAATTTGAAAACATCTTAAAAATCAGGAATCCAAAGCAGTGTCACCTCGTGAACAACTTTGTTTAACCCGTTCACAACGAACATAATAATACACTAAGTCTCAGCTTAATCTGAGTGCCGGTTCTGGAGAAGAAGTCAAAAATAGCGTAAAGATACAAAAAAATCATTAAAAAAATGCAATGCCACCTGGTTAAAAAATTTAGAATGAGGTGTCCCTAGGAGTGTTCCTGAGTGATATCAAAGCAATTGGGTGAGCCGTTTTGGAGAAGATTTTTTAAGATATGGAAAATCCAAAAATCACTGATGCATGACCATATGAACAAGCTTGGTAGAGACCCACCAAAGGTATATTGCTATCAAGCTTGAATTGAATTTGCATGATGGTGAAGAAGTCAAGAATAGCAAAAACACACAAAAAGTCATTAAAAAAAAAAAAATCCAGCACCACCTGGTGAACAAATCAACAACTAGGAGTCCCTAGTAGTGTACCTGTGTGATATTAATGCAATTGGGTGAACGGTTTTGGAGATTTTTTAAGATTTGCCCCCAAAAAGAACGAAAAAATTCTTTAAAAATCCAGAAATCACTGGTGCATAATCATTTGAACAGACATGGTAGAGACGCACCCAAGGTATGCTGCCATTAAGTTTGAAGTGAATCTGGCTGACGGTTTTGGAGGAAAAGTAAAAAATGTGAATTGTGGATGGAAGGTCTATGGACCATCCTATAAACTCAGCTGACTTGTAAGTCAGCTGAGCTAAAAAGTACCATGGAAGCAGAACTTATTTCTAGCAAGATTCAGCAGCTAACACTCATTTTATAGTGGACAGAGCCCATTCTTAAATCATAAGGACAAGAATATGACTGATGAAAGTCACATAGTGTACCAGCTTCACAATACCATACCTGGGGTAGAATAGAACTTTTAGGGACATGATAGTGACATATGTTGTACCTTTTCCTGACAGGACTGAGCATAATTCATCCTCTTTTTAATTCACTTCCCTTTCCCAAAGTTAAGCAACTCCTTGATCAATTGGGAAGCAGTAAAGTCCAGGGTGAGTTCAGTATGACTACCCCCATTCAATAATACATATAGAGGGTTGGTTGTAAAGGCAGGGAGCCAACGTTACATTGACTCTTATAAGCCAACTGTCTGTATAGATGTGTGTCTACTTTATTTTTAAAAATATTAATAATACAGTAGCCAGAGAACAGGGTGACAATGAAGTTTGCACGTTAGCAGGAATAAATCTAAGCCAGTTCTGGCTTAAATATTTAAATTTTGTGTATTTTGACATGAAAATATGAACTGAGCCATTTTCTTGGAAGCAATAGTCAATACTTATATAGAAAACTTTAATATTGCATATTCCTGCCCACAACGGGGCTACCATACCTCATACATGCTCACAAAGTGAAATAATGCCATGCATTGTACACAATCCCAGGCCAACTGCAGGTCTGCTGAGTTCTGTGATGGAGGGTTGCTGTTGTTGTCTTATTACCGATCTTACTACGTGATCTCAATGGTCTCTATGTTGTTTTTACTCTATTTGATGTTTATGCCGCTGTGATATTTTGATCCATATTCGCAACCTAAGGCTAAGCTATCTGCCTCTGGAATGGTATACGTTATTCAACTGACAGACTGCATGTGGTAAACTTCTCAAGACTATGCTTTTATATGTGACCCTCTTGTTGTAATCTGCAAGAGTCATGATTACAATGTACAGTGCCAGTGGGCTCAGAATCTTGGTGGAGGTGCGGGGGGGGGGGGGGGTAGTAGTGGATGGTACTGAGGTTAACCCGCAGCCTGCAGCCTTCAGCTGCTCGAGAGACTGATATTATATGGGTTTGTACTGGGGTGACCTCTATCAAGCGCTTCCGTGGCCTGTGTCATCAATCACGTGGCAAACCAAACATTTTTGGGACAATCACAACTCCAAGCCTCCAAGGACAAGGTTTTTCGCCTGTGATCATTGACATGACCGACAAGATTCAAAATGAAACCTGCTCCTGGGCAGCCTGAGGCTAAGATTTACACACAGGTGCTCACAACTATGTTATGATTAATGGAATTTTTAGAATCTCCAAACAACAAAAACTGGGTTAAGCTGTCACCTGTGCTGCGGCTACAATTATTCTTCATGAATCATGACGTCGACTTTGCCGCGCCTGAATATATTATGTCTAGCGTATTTCATTCAACAGCAACAAATGTAATCACTCTATCTATCTATAATGGACTATATTATCTTGGTATGTTTGTTCACTTGAAGCTTACCCCTTTTACATACAAGATGTTCAGCTCCGAAACTTCATACTTCACAATTACTACCAATTTTAGCCGCCATTTGATATACGTTGCCATAGGTTACAAAATGACAAAACACGAAATGTTATACACTAATTGCTAGAACCCCGCTATACCTGACAGGGACCATTTATTTACAGCTTTAAATAACTACGTCGAAATGATTATCATATATATATATATATATATATATAATATATATATATATATATATATATATATATATATATATATATATATATATATATATATTTATATATATATATATATACACATCTGTGTGTGTATGCCTGGTTGGTTTCACGTTGTTTTATCTGAAAAGGAGAAACCTGTTGAACACCGTAAAATGGTCAAACGACAAACGTTGTTGAAAAACTGAATATCAATATTCCCCAATGGGCCCCCGATAAATTATCAAGAAGAAGAATTATAGTATTTTCTTTCACAATACTAATCCATCGTTGGTGTAAGATCATTGTTTCAACAAGCCGACTATATAGTATGGATATGAAACCAACAGCAAATTCTAATCACTTGAAAATGTCCAATAACATAATTTGTAAAATGAAAATCTACTTAAATTGTTAGGTGGTGGAGTTTTTGCTTTTGCTAACAACGTACTAACAATTAATTCGCATTACAAATCTTTCAAATTGAGTTATAAAGAAAGTTTACTTTTATTACTGTATGATCATTCATGATTGTATTGACTTGAACCAGAATTATTGTAAAGAGATAAAGAACATTTGTTAAGCTTTGATTTCCTTCGAAGTTTGATATCAATTTATGTGCATCATACAATTTACATTATTAGCATATATATGTTTCCTTGTTTGTCAGCGCAATACACCACAAGTGAAGTTATTTTACTATTCCTAATTACCTACAAAACAGGCATCAAATAATATATCAAAAATATTTCAAAAGCTTTCAATGAAACATTGAATTTCTAACCTAAATTACTTAAATTGTTATTTACCAGGTGAAAGGCTGTGAACATTACAACAAAGACCGCAAAATAGATTGTAAGGTTCGAAGAAATATTTTGCTGTGGACCTTTGAAGGAACGGACATCGAATCGTTCATTTACATTTTGATTAGATTCATTAGTTTAGCATGGATTCGTTTAAGCTTACACGTACCTAAAAGTACATTGGGGGATGCTAGAGGAAAGGAGAAGAGACAGATGAAATTGAGGCAGAGGGAGAAGAAAGAAAAAAGAAATGATGGGGACAGAAGACTGAGGGATCAAGACGAAGACGAGAGAGAAACCTGGAAGAAAGCAAGGAAGGAACCAGTGGAGAAAGGGAAAGAGGGAGAAAGTAAAAAAGGGAAAAGATAGAAAGAAAGACAAAAAACAAAAGAAGGATGGAAAGAAAGAAAGAAAGAAAGAAAGAAAGAAAGAAAGAAAGAAAGAAAGAAGAAAGAAAGAAAGAAAGAAAGAAAGAAAGAAAGAAAGAAGAAAGAAAGAAAGAAAGAAAGAAAGAAAGAAAGAAAGAAAGAAAGAAAAGAAAGAAAGAAAGAAAGAAAGAAAGAAAGAAAATGTCAATGCTCGTTAAATCTGTCGTCCGGATCTCCAAAACAGAATGGTCCCTTTGCATGTGTCGACTAGTGGCGCCAACTTGAGCGTCCCCAGTTACAAGATGGAGGACACTAGTTGACTGAATTTCACGATGTGATAAGAATAAAACAAATTTTAAGTCTTTAGACTAGGTATTTTCTGATGAAGATCCTTCATTGAGAGGCTAAACAGACCAAGATGCCACTAAAGAAGAAAGGGAATAAAAAGTAAGTTTCTGGTGTGTGCTTGCTTAACTGTGATGTAAGGTAATGGCGTGTGCCAGCAGAGACAAGTCACTATATTATATAGATGCAAAACCTAGGCCTAATTCTCGGGGCCAGAAACTTTGTGAACATCAAGGCCTTGCATTATTTTCCGTTATACGAATTTCATTCATGCTTTTTGTATTGTACTAATTAGTGACTAATTCCTTTGCTAGGAAGTGATAGTTCGTCTTCATGTTTGAAAGCAGATTTACATGGGGGGGGGGGGGGTGTTTTGTTTTGTTTTGTTTTGTTTTCTTATTTTTTTTATTTTACTGTCCTTGTATGTATATCAGACCAACCTTTTTGAGGAGGGAGTCACCATTATTGTCACATTTTTTCCATTTAATGTCCTGTAAGTGTAATTTCCAAACTTTTTCTGGTTATTAGATTTATCCGATTTATTCAGCTATGTAGAGAAAAATTATTTCCATAGTAAGCTGCTCATAATTAATACACAGACATATGAGTCCTCTGAGGATTGTCTGATGCCCTGTGATTGCAAACCACAGGGTGGTCCTTGAAATAAATATCTAGCCTTGATTTAAATGAATTTACTGATGGTGCATTACTATCTCACTAGGCAGCGAGTTCCACCAGTCTACAACTCTATTGCTAAAAAGGTACATCCTAATCTTTGTTTTTGTTCTTAATTTTGTAAGTCTTAGTTTGTCTGTACAAATGATATCCAAAATATAATTACTATGGGTTATTACTGTAAAGTGCTTTAATTTCACAGTACTCTGGGTCTTACTTTTGCTTATTTCGCTAATGGCACAAAAACGTGAAAATAAAAACAGTGAAATAGTATTTCAACATTGTTTAAATAGAAATAATCTCCAAAACAGTGGAAGTTAAAACTACAGTGGAATGTCAAAAATACAAAAACAGTCAAAATTTATACACGCAAACATAAAGCAATTTGCAGTGCACCCTTACATTGTCTTAGTCTACACATTTCATTTTATACCTTGTAAATATTCTAAATTATTCACTATGTGCATGCACCCCTGCACATCAATACTCCCCCCTAGAAGGTATGTGCAGTATTGTGAAGATGAAGAGGAGGAATTTTCTTAACAATGACAACTATGGTTGCGGGCCAAGTGCTGACAGTACCAGTCAAGAGACCAGCATAGGGCTATAGGCAGCAAGTTTCTTCAAGGGTGACTTATCGCCCATTATTTGAAAGAAGTCTCACAAGTTGGTGTTTGTCTCAGAAGACTCTGTTTCTACCATGTTTGACAAGTCAAGTTGGGGAAGGGAAACTTCAAGTGGAACAAAACCAAAATGGCAGCAGGTAGCGCATTGATGTAGTACCTGGGGATGATACTAATGAAGGACTTCACACTCTCTGTCTTCTAAATTCACTATCCCTCACTGTTTACACTTTTTTCTCTGCAAAATTTATTAATTTTAAGCATTTTGGCAATACATTTTAACTGAATATAATACAGAATACACTAGAATTTAGGGATTTTTTTCTTTATTCATTTTAGCATTCTATCAAGAATTATAATTTTCAAACTAATTTATTTGTTTAATACGGTCCCTTTTACCACTTATGGTATCCATGTTGGATCATCCGCAGAAAATAGGTGCTTCATTTATATGTTAAGACAGGTCAGAAGGTGTCTCAGATATATCAGATTTCTGTTGCTATTTGAACATTTCGTATCATATCCTGAAGTTTCAGTGTAATTGACTATATACATTGTATGCTCAGGACTCCTTAAGTTAGATAAGGCCCAATGCATGACACAAGCATCCCATATTTCATGAACATGATATCAGTAGAAAAAATTTTTGTTATATGGATCTAGTTGCATACTGCCCTCTTCATTCTGTCGTATTTCAATGTGCAGAAATCAATGGGTAGATAAAGATTGGCAATGAGAGGTAGGGATATGGACACATAGCTGCTTGCCTGCTAAACAGTGTAAAATAAATAGCTCCAAATCTGCTCAGCAGGCAAAATAGCAACCACCAACTAAACGCAGAATGGGTTAAAGTGAAATGGGTGCAGCAAAAGGGAGATTTAACCATGCAATAATTGCTTCAGTATGACACAATTTGGCACAGGTACATAGTGCATAATGTCATGCATGTTAGATACCACAATTGGTAAGGAAGGTGTGCGTAATATTTACCTCCGAAGAGATCAGTCGAACATGTTACCTTATGTTTACCTTTAGAAGGATGTATAGGCTTTCAAAGCATTGGTCTTTAAATGGGTCTTGTTCCAACTTCAGAGGTCTTGGGTCCGCCAAGTCACCAACGTCAGAATTTGAATCAGTACCTGACCCAACAACCTTAGTAACTGGTACACAGACAGACAACCTGGCAGGGCTTGCTGATGGAAATAAGAAAAAGAAGAAAAAGAAAAAGCTGAGCAAATCAGAAAAGCTTGTGGTGAGTTACTCCAAAAAGCTGTTGGGTGAAGCTGTGTGTTGTGTATCATTATCATAAGGATCCTGGTTTCACCTTTCATTTACAATACATCAAAGTCCTCGTTATTGTGTAAGCAAATTAATCATCACTATGTGATGATGAAAAAAAAATGACAATTTTATCTCTTTGCCTCAAAACCCCTATTTTTGTGACACAAGTCAAATTTCAGATAGAAAAATGTGCAGTTGGGTAAACTCTAATAAAGGTACATTCATGATTTTGTATGGACTATCGGAGGGAGGGCTCTTTGGTCCATGCTTCTTAACCCTAAAACATTTTGAAAATGCCATTTAGGAAATGTAGCAATCCATAATATTCTATTAAGTAGGCATAAGTGTATAACTATAAGTTGTGCTAAACATCGCTGTTTATTGAACTTCACATGTTTTATATTACTATTTAGTGGATAGTATCCTGGATAGGTGACAATAACAAACTTTAGTGACATATTTCTTTTATCAGTAAGAGATCATTAGGATTTGCAAAATGTGGCAATATGCGTTGTATGACAACATGTTTTATTTATTGCTAGACTTATATGAAATGCTGTTTCAAGAATGCGACCTGAATCATTTATGTTGGCCTCAAGCCAGTAGGCCCAAACATCATATCCTGTATATTTGCCTAGCAACCGACACATGTAGCTCATCTTCTGCAGAAAGCACTGTTTCAAGGCACAGCTTCCTTTATTCCATCCTTGTGGCAATTTTTGCAGAATAAAGTAAACAGAATGCTAAATTTATAAATAGATTTAATCCATGAATATTGTTTTATTCATTTTACAGAGTGAACCATTGACTTATTTTTTCCATACCTAAGCATATAGTGTTCATTTACTAGGGGAAATTGGCATTCTGGAAGTAGACGCTAACTCCAAGTCTGGAGATTGCAAGCAATTTTGAGACACAATGGACACATGAAAATGCCTATAATAGAACAAAGTCAGGTTTTGTGATCAGAGAATAAGACCACAGATATGGACCAGCCTTTCAATCTGAGTACCTTCGATTAGAAACTTGGCCTAATGTATTTTGAGTCTATCCATATTGACTAAGCCTAGTTCAATTGGTTACAATGATGTGTCCACATACAAAGAGTCTTTACGTGTCCCATTGAGGCGGGAGATCTCTGCTTTTTTATACTTTTTTACAAGTCTCCTGCTCTCAGGACTGCGTTTTATAAAATGTCTCCCATTTTTTGGAAATTTATAAAAAGTAGCATTGTTCCATCGGTGGCAGTAAAGTTGTACTGATTTGCCATGTTGCTGTATTATATGTGCACAGAATATGTCTAAGATGGTGCCAAAATTGTTCAAAATGCAGCAAATGAAGGTGCAAATTTCAGTTTTTTCTTTGGGAAGCATGCCTTCAGACCCCCTTAGCTTTGCTATATGCCTCAGTGCTCGTCTTCCCACTTTGCAACACCTGCAGGAGGGAGATCTCCCACTTTTAACAAAGACTAGCTTGGAGGCTCTGCATACATTAGACCAGTCTTTTCTGACAGTATGATGGCTGATGAATGAAATAATACAGGCTGTTTCTCAATCCTTTGGGGGGGGGGGGATAAAATATGTTTAAACCAAATAATGCAGTCTTTATGTGTGGCTGCTTTTGGCAGATCCCCATATAATGGAGTTTACCCATTTGATTGTTTGAGATTACATTACTTATGATGTTACCGCATACATGTATGTCTCAGCTGGGATAGTGCTTGCACAAAAGTTTTGGGCACCAATTACTTCTGCTATTTCAGGCAAAACTTGACAAAGAGGTAGATGCAATAAAGTCGTCTGGCGAGCCGTTCCAGAAGTTCATGGACCGCATGGACAGGTGGATGGCTCAGAATGCACACAAAGCAATTGACCTGTTTCGCAAGTTTGATGTTGATGGAGATGGCGTGCTTTCCTATGATGAGTTCAAGGCTGGTGAGGTTATTTGTATTAAAATAAGTTTAATGTGTGGATTGTATTCAATGTTCATCTTTCTGGAATGGTCTGGATCAGAAATTGTTGTCAGTAGAAGTTTCACCTCACGTGTGATGTCAACATAAAAGTTGTTGCCTGGGACTCCAAGTAGCGTGCTTAGTGCAACAATTGGTCTAAAATCCCCCTAGTTTCTCGTACTTAATGTGAGTTCCAAATGATTCAAGACACACCAAGTTCACCATGCATCAGTAACTTGTATTAGGCCTGCATATTTAGGCAAGCACCCGAATTCAACAAAATTTATTTGGTGACTGCAACTGAAATTAAGTCTGTCTTGTGACTTGTCAGCTTCCAATGACTAGTGGAAGTCATCCTGAGGGCCACCAATGGCATGTGTCAAAAATGACAGGTGCTCATTAAGGACAGATAAAATAGAGCTAAAATTTAGTTTTGATGGGAACTGTCCAGAAGTGATCTCTTCATTATAGGGACAGGTGTGTGCTTAGCAGAGACTAAGTCTGGCTGCATTCATTTTTAGACTTCTTGTTTTCTAGCTGAAAAGAGTGGTGCACATTTAAATGGCTCTCCTTTTCATGTTTTTGTGGGCAATTCCCCAGGGCAAATTGTGATGATAGTTGAATTGTCCCTGGTCCAACTCACTTGTCCACCCAATCAAATCCTACAGGTGAAAACAAATATTCAGTTGGGTCTTCCTTTGATGTTCAATTTACTTCTGACATATTTCAAGTCAGACCCAGCAGCACTTATATGATTATTCTAAAGTAAGCCATATAATAGACTCTTTATAGTTGTTGGTTACTTTTCAGTACTTCTAATACTAATCTAAACTTTTTCCTTGCCACATCAGGCTTTTGGCTTGTCCCATTTTGCCTTGATACATTTTGCAGCACTTAATATTATTTTGCATTAACAATACTGTATGTTAATTGAACATTTGATTTAATTCGTGTTATTTGTAGAAAATATATACAGGATGGCAAACTGAATATGCATATTGTTCTCTTTATTTATTGTAATTTTAATCTTTTTGAGTTTCTAGCTGTATTTACTGTTGACAGAGGGCGCTGTTGAGGTGTGTTGGCCACACAAGCGGCTATTGCTATGCTCTCTGGAGGCACTGTAAGGTATTGCTAAGTAGACGAGCTTCTTCATTGCCAAGAGTAAACAGGTTATGTTTTATAAATTAAAGAAATTTGTATTGGTCTGAATGTACATTGCTATTGTAGGAATGTGTGATCTTGGAGCCCCAGTGGGTAAAACAGAGCTCCACCTGCTGGCCAAATTGTTGGACCAAGATCAAAATGAAGTCATTGACTACCTTGAGTTCAGCAAGGGACTGTCTGCAGTCAGGTCAGTATCCCATCAAACCTGACAGTTGGCCAGGAAAACAGTAATGATGATTTTTGTAAGTTTATCAGAGTTCTTTTTGTGTCAAGGAGGTTTCAAGCCTGCAGTCAATTGCTTTATTTTCGTGACTTTTTTGTGGGGAGATAGAGAAGTACAAACGCCACCAGGTGGCTAATTAGGTATTCCTATGTCCTATATCTGTGGAGACAGGCAAGTGCACACAATTTCTTATTTGCCCAGGTAGTGGACAATACCTGATCCAATGATACGATGCCAAGCCCAGGTCACATAGACAGATATAACAGAGCTACTATAAATATCACATGACCACTGCCCAATGACATGACACTTCAAGAGCGTGCCCACAAAGCAATAAAAAGGTCCACTTTTTTTTGCATGACTTCATTTTACCTTGAAATGAAACTAAATCTGTAAACTTTAAAATACCATAAAATTTTGAAACTATGAGTTTGTTAACCTAGTATTCTACTTTTCTAAAATCAAGAATTTAAAAAAAATCAAGCATTCAATCAATACAGGCAAAAATACAGCAATACAGGACATTCATATTAACTGCAGTGCTGCTTTGGGCCATTTCACTCAACAAAAAAGTAGCCCTATGTGTGGACAGGTCCCTTTGAAGGGGATGTAAGAAGCAATCATTGTCTGGTGGGAATAGGTATTCTGTATTTGTGCAGATGTTAGTAATGCCCTTGATGCATCCATCATTTTGCCTGTGTCAAGGCAGATGATTGTTTAGCATTACCTGGCAAAAGGGTCAGAGATTTTGGCAGAAATCTAATATGTATCTCTTGTAGTAACAGCATGCACACTTCCCCACATAGGACTGAGGGGTGATATTAGAAAAGGAATACACAAGAAAATGTTAAGCATATATTGTCACCTCTACACCTGTAGGGTGTAGAAAGTAACCGCTTTACCTGCTTGGGAAGCCAGGTTTCTGATGTCTCCAGTACTACAGGAGAAGACATGGGGTATAGTGAAACTTAACTAAGAATAAACAATCATGAGTAATGAACGGCACAACCAACTGGTTCCCGGATTATAAGAGGAGCCTCCTCCTCTACATGTTTCACTTGAATCATGCATTCAAAAGCAAAATATAAATGTAAATCTCTTAAATACAAACCAGAACATGCATTTTTTGGTCATATCATTATTGCATTGGTGCAAAAAGTCCCAACTTGAATGCACACAATTGTGTGAAATTCAGTAAAACTAGTCACTCCCAGAATCCCCAGTTCTGACATGTTCCAGTCAGGCACAGAAAGTGGGAGAAACATTAGTTAGTCAGCAGGCAAAACCTAACTTTTCTCTGTACTTCATGAAGCCCATCGCCTTTGTTTTGTGTGTTTCATCAGAATGTTACTTAGGGCAGGGATCTCACAAAACTGCTAGGATGAAAATTGTATTCCCTGTTGCAAAGGAAGGCACTTCACTGGCATTTTGTTGAAAGAAACTTCTTACAAGCAGAGAAGGGATGTGTCACACCAAGTACATACATATGTATTCATAATTTTCCAGTCATTCCTGATGAATTAAGCTTGATGGTTTCCATTGATGACCCATTTATAAATTCATTTGGCTGTTGATGCCTTGAATTTTCAAAATTTTAATCAAATGTGATAATACTGATTAATGCATAGGTTTAGACAATGAGTGGATTGGCTATGGAGCATAGAGAGATTGGATTTTTTTTTTCTTTTTTGTTTGTTTGTTCAGAACTACATGGTAAATATGGCACTGTTGCTTCTGTTTGTATAATTAGAGAAGACAATAAAACTAGTCAAGTATCCACCAGATCTCACTGCTTGTCACAGCAGCCACGAGCTTTGTCTCTATTACCAAATGAAGAAAGAAGGGGTTGTATTTATTGTTTATGAGATATGTTTATATTTATTATATATGAACTCTGTAGAAAAAAACATACATGTATATCTAACATTGTTTGATTATTTTATATGCACATCTACATGGATTTTGATAGGTCAGACAGTTGCATCCATATAAAGTGACCACTGTTCACACTGGCCAGATTGAAACATTTTGAAGCACAGAAAATTTTCATTTTAAACATTGTGCCTTTATAATTTCAGATTTTACTGGTAATTACATCAGAATAAGGATAATTTATTCTGAGCATCCACATGATATCACCAAACATGTATCTTTCATATATACAGGGAGAAAGAGACCCTTAAACAAGAAGATGTTCGACCACCCCTTGTTATCACAGAGAAGAGTACAGGTCGCTGGGATGGAGAATCCTACAGACCAAAATATCCAAGGTAAACCATAAAGTAAAACTAAGTGTCATTTTGCTGTTGTCTTGCCTCATTCTGACAGGTTCTCCTTCAGGAGGTCAATTCATAAATCAGTTATATATCCATCCACCCATCCGTCTGTCCTGCTGTCCATAAACTTTTGCTTGTGAACACCATACGGTGAACAGTTTCTTATGTTAGCCCCATATAACTTTCAGGACTTATCAAGTTTATGACAATTTAGGTTGAGTTTGATATTGGTGGCACCGCCTGTAGAAGTAGTTAATATATGGGCCAAAAAAGGAGAAGAATGCTGGGGGGGGTGGTTTTTGTTGTTTTTTTTTTTTTTTCAATTTTGTCATTAATTATCGTGAAAATTGAAGGGAATGCTGATTCAGCCAAAAAATGAAGACAGGCTGAAATTTGTTGGCACCACATACATTATTACAGAAGAAGTTAACCAAATAGTATTGAAAACACATTAAATTTATTACATTGAGAAAGAATAAGGCCCATGATACCAAATGTACCATAAATGGGTATCATATGTAGAAGTTAAATGTTGCATAATATACAGGACTTTTACCTACTTTCACATGGTCACAGAGGAGATACATTTCAGAAAATAATCTTTTTGTTGTGGTCACTACCCTTATCAAAAATACCACTTGTTGCCTGCCTGTAGACAGCCTGTTGACAGCCACTTGTGGAGCTGTCTTTAGGCTGGCTACTGTCTGTCTTCTCACTGATTTTAGGCTGTCTTTAGGCTGGTTACATATGGCTATCTTTAGGCTGGATTTGGACAGAACATTTTCAAAAAAAAAACTAAATCAGATGAGTGGCAGCCAGTTACCAGCCGGTAGCCATCCAGTAGACAGATACTGTATATACAGCCATGGAGCCTGTAGACATGCATGCCTGCAAATATGGGTAGATCGACCACCATATGCTGCATGCATGCAACCAAATATTCCACTAAAAATGTAGCCAGCCTGTAGACAACCATGTTTCTAAGCAGTTGTGCCGAGCCAAAAGACAGCTTATACTTCAGTGCAGTTGTAGCCAACCTGAAGACAGCCCTGCTTCTATGCAGATGTAGCCAGCCTGTAGACAGCATGTAGCCAGCCTGTAGACAGCCATGCTTCAGTGCAGGTGTAGCCAGCCTGTAGACAGCAATGCTTCTATGCAGTTGTAGCCAGCCTGCAGACAACCAGGCTATCATGTCCTTGTTCTGATTTTATACAGCCTGTTTAGGGTTCTCACCACCAACCATCAACTTGTAGAACTTTTAGGGCCACGATACCTTATTTTGTTACTCAGTACTGTTTTTGTATACTTTTCACATTCAATAACTGAACAAAACATACCTTGGTGATGATATATAAGTCTGCAAAATCCAAGCTGCTCCATGAGTGACTGTTAACTGTTGCAGGTTGGGCGAGAGAAAATTTCAAAAAGGACGAACCATGTGACAGGAAGCATGTGCAAGATTATTATCACCCAATCCCAAGCATCCTTAGAGTCAAATTTGAGCAACAATATGAAAATAAGAAAACCTCTAGGATTGGTCAAGGGCTAGTGGCATTTCAGATTAGTTTCTATAGATGGAAAGTAAAGGGTGTGTGTAGCCAGCCTGAAGCCAGCCTGTAGGCAGCCTGAAGACAGCCAGTAGGCAGCCTGAAGACAGCCAGTAGGCAGCCTGAAGACAGCCTGTAGACAGTATGTAGGCAGCCTGTAGGCAGCCTTGCATCAGTCAGTGTTTTCATTGATTTTTCTACGTTAAGGTGTAGCCAGCCAATTACCAGCCAGGGCTCTGTTTTATTTTTTCCAAAGTTAAAATGTAGCCATCCATTTACCAGCTATATGCATCTTGATATCTTTCAAAGTTCAAGTGTAGCCAGCCTAAGACCAGCCAGTGATTTCTTTGATTTGTCAAAGTTAAAATGTGTCCAGCAAGTTACCAGCTTTAGGTGTACATAATTTTCTTAAAAAGTCCAAGTGTAGCTAGCCTATTACCAGCCAGTGCCTTCTTTGATTTTTAAAGTTCACATGTAGCCAGCCTGTAGACAGCCTGTTGCAAGCCTGTACACAGTTCCCAATTTTGTGAAAAATGTGTGCTCGCCTGAAGACAGCCCTTAAAAATGTAGCCAGCCAGTATCCAGCCATGCCAAAATGTCCAAAAAACTGTAGACAGCCTATTGACAGCCTGTTACCAGCCTCTTGCCAGCCTGTTGATTTCAGTAAGGGTACATCTGAACCTGAGCATATGTATCAGTATACCATTACAGAAACATACAGACAAAGTCTATGACACGTTGGGTCATGGTGGCACCCCTGGTGGAATGAAGTGGAACTGGCATTACAGGTGTAAAAAGTACATGAAATTCATTATTTTGCTTATGAACTGAGATGCAACTTCTAAATTTACACCATATATGAGTTGGGTCAATGGTCAAATTTTGTTGAATTTTTAATGACCTTTACCTAATTTTGAGGTCATAAAGAATATAGTAAAGGACACTAAATTGTACATCTTGAGAAATGAGAAGGTTAATTAGCTATAGGAAATTTAAAACAAGTGTGTATCATGTATAGAATTTTGACACTGCATAATATGGATGACCTTCACCGACTGTCTCAAGGTTATAGACTGAAGTGGCCTACATATCAGATAATTATTATTTTTTGTGATGGTCCTTATGTATTCTGGAACCAAAAGGGCCACCTCCCCATATATATCCACTGCCAGGCATTTACTTACAAATAGGGGGCCCAAATCTTCTGAAACCAAAGGGCCCCCTCCCCATTTATATCCACTGCAAGGCATTTACTTACAAATAGGGGCCCAATATATTCTGGAACCAAATGGCCCCTTTCCATTTATATTTATCCGCTTCAAGACACATACAAAAAGAGGAAATCAGCTGAAAACCCACATCCCTGATTCCATTCCAGAATATTTAGGCCCTCCCAGTGTGACGGAGCTTTCTTCTTTTAAAAAAAAATCTGGTGTTTTGTTGTATTTCTTCATTCATATCAAGAGCCAGATATGCCGCGTATGTATCTCCAGAAATGCAGATAACAAGGAATCAGGGGAAATGGAGACACCTGAATCTATACATGTGGGGTAGATTTGTGTTAAAATATGTGTTGCACAAATAAAAAATTTAACAACTTGTTATATACTTGGAGGGATTGTGAGATAATTCCTACAAGGTATATCCACCCACATTACATGTAAAATACACCAATATATACATGTATATATAGTGGCAAACATTAAGCCTTGATACTGTATTCAATTGTTTGATTTACATTTATTTTACAAAATAATAACAAATTCTTTTGAAAATATATCTTTTACAGTTTGCAAAATATCATACAGGATGTATATATAGAGTGTATTGGGCCAAATCTAAGCTATTCCAATTTCTATTGGGGGGCCCAAATGTTCGCAGGGGGCCCAAACATTTGGCGAATGAATGGGCCCTTGGGGGCCTATCTGTTTTTCTCAGCACACATTGGGCGCAATGCGCCCAATGCGTGCCCAGAAAAGCTGTTGACTCAGTCCAAAATTTGGCACTGAAAAGTTTAATTGGTTGATATGTGGCCACAAAATGCTTATTTCAGCCAGATGGGTGGCCAGTTTTTTTGACAAATTTGCAAGCAATTGGTTCCATTGAAGAAATTCCATTACGTATATGATTGTGTCATCTATTGTAGGTACATCCAGATACTCTTTCGGTTCATAACTTTTGACAACTTCAAGACACACCCTTTCCACTTTGACAGTATTGTTCCCACTCACATTAATGTGCAGAATCTGATGCAGCTGATTCAACAGGAGGTGGATATCTCAACAACACAACTCGCAATCTTCACGGACAAGACAAGAAGTCCAGCCTCCATGCTACCTGTAGAAGCGGATTTGGAAGAGCTGGGATTTGAGGGAGGAAGTCGAGATAACCCTCGAGAACTGCTCCTCTATTATGACTATAAAGTTGAGTTCATGGACTGTCCATTACTTATGTGTGATTATTATTTTGGACAGAACCTGAAAGTTTGAAACATTTATACCCATTTTCATTTGATTCATACAGCACCGTGCTTGAGCTCATATCAGTCAAGGCCTTGATCTGCTGTTTTTGCTTTGCTTGAGAAGGCCAAGTGTCTCAAGCCTTACATGCCAAACATACTTGAGACAATGCAAGGTGCACTGGAATCAAATTTATTTTTATGAAGAAATTTGGTGTCAATTCATACTGAATTTCAATTCAGAATTCAAATCATTCCTGATGTGAAAGAAGCGAATGTTGAGATACATTGCAGGCCGTCCTTACTTCCTGGATCTTTATATGTGACGCTTAATGTGTTATGAACAAATGTTTATGCCCCTGTGGATTTTTCTTCTTTTTTTTTTTTTTTTTACAAGAAAAACAAAAACAAAAGTGTTATAATGAATTGACCCTTAATGTGCTAATCACTGCTACAGTCGTTTTTTCATCACTGTTAAACATATAATGGTTACAAGATTGAAATTCCTCATGAAGATACCTTCCATTCAAATACCAGCAAAGACATACTTCTTGTGATGCTTACTGCATTGTGGTGATAAAAGGTTAACATTGGCAATGTATTGTAAAGCACCTGACTAACCCTGATGGATCTAATATTAATGTATCTTGGTGCAATGTTTACCCACCAAAAATGAGCAGCAAGCATCAGATGTCATAAATGTCTTCTGTTCCTTTTTGTTATTAACTCATTCCATACCAGTCCCTGATTTTTCCATATATTTAACTAGATTTAAGACAACAATTACATATTTAAATTCTTCCTGAAAGGAGCCTTCGTTCAAGTAGCAACATGCCTAAAGTCTTAAGTCAGTGGTTCTGGCACTGCCTGGCAAGTCATGCTGCAGCTGCAGCATGACTTGCCAGGCAGTGCCAGAACCACTGACCAAGGCCTGTGACCATAGTGTGGAATGAGTTAAAGGAAATGCTATTAGTCAGTCAATAGAGGGTTAAAAGTAATGTTGATAACGATGTATGATTGAACTTTAATCATGAGGACTATTTCTCTGTGAAAAAGTAACTAAATGCATATAAACTTTTTGAATGCCAACTGATTGACTGTCACCAGACACTGCAGATGTATTGCCCATGAACTTATGGTCAATTCAGTGGATTGTGACATCTGTGTCTCAAGCAAATTTGCCTGTCATGCATGCACAACTTGTTCACTGCTTGTAAATTTGTTTTTCCATGTTACCCTGACCATATTGGTACACCTGCTATAAACAATAACAGTATGACAATGTGTGTGTTTTTCGATGGAACTGTGAGACAATAGAGTGTACTTCCTGTGAGACGATAGAGTGTACTTCCTGTGAGACAATAGAGTGTACTTCCTGTGAGACAATAGAGTGTACTTCCTGTAAGACAATAGAGTGCACTTCCTGTGAGACAATAGAGTGTACTTCCTGTGAGACAATAGAGTGTACCTCCTGTTAGACAATAGAGTGTACTTCCTGTGAGACAATAGAGTGTACTTCCTGTGAGACAATAGAGTGTACTTCCTGTGAAATTGATCTGTAGGTGGAGAACACCTGCATACAAGACAACTTTGGCAGGAGGGATGATGAAATGGTGGCTACTGCAATCCATAGATAATTTTGCAGACATACATTTTTGTTGCAATTCATGTTTAATAAATACACATTTCATTAAAATAAATATATTATATATTTTATAACTACATGTATTTGTCATATATTTTTTATGCTATATGATATATCATGGCATGAATGAAGTATGTTGTAAAACTATATAAATAAAAAGTTCTTGTTTACAATAATATTGGCTTTTGATTTATTACTACTTTAACACTGTACCTTGCATTTCCATTCCACTTCTAATTTTGACCTGCACGAGGGTGGTCAATTCACAAGGTTTGCCAAAAATACAAATGGATCACAGGCACATCCAGGATATTCAAATGGAGTGCAGATATTAAAAGAGCAAAACCATGCACAGTTTACTGCTTGTAAACAGTCCCGAAGCCTTACTACTTTAAAGGTGATTGAGACTAGGAAATTCTACCTCCAAAAATGAATTTTTGAGGGGACAACGTTACATTAAATTAATTTCCACTGAACAAAAGAAAGTTTGTGGTGGTTTTAAGGTCAATGAGTTAAAAAGTCATGCTACCTGAGAACCCATTCTGGTAATACACTGTTCAGAGAGATTTATGGTGGTATTTAGCTCAGCTGACTTGCCAAATTAGTTGAGCTTTTAGGAGGCTCAGTCATTTGTCATCCACCCATCCTCTGTCCACAAGTCAAATTTCAACTTGTTTGAAACTCCTTAAAAAATCTCAAAAATCACCAAGCCAATTACTTTAAAATTGCATAGAGACACTTCTTTGGACCCCAGACCTTAATTTGCCCAACAGGTAATGCTGTGATTTTTTTTTTCTCTTTTTTTGCTTTTTTTGGGGGGGGGTTGTTTTTTGTTTTTTGTTTTTTTTTGTTTTTTTGGGGGGTCATTTGTTTTGTTTTGTTTCTTTTTTTTTTTTACCAATTTTTTAGTGTGTTTTCCCATTTTCGACTTCTCCAAAAACGTCACTCACATTGTTCTGAAGCTTGGTGGAAATGTAGCTTGTGGGAGGGTAAACAAGAATGTTCACTAGGTGGTGATACTGTGCATCCCTGATTCTTAATGAATTTTTCAATTCGCAGACCTGTTGGTTAACTTTTTCAGTACCAACTGCCACTAAAGTTGAACAAGCTTCATTAGAATAAGGGTGCTAGATTCACGTTCCTTGTAGAAAGGCCTTTCATTCAAGTGCCACCAAGCCTGTAGTCCAGGTCAACAGCTCTCCTTGGTGTGCTTTGGGCACATTGCCTCAAAGCACACCAAGGAAAGCTGTTGACCCAGTCCACAATGTGGCACAGAAAGAGTCTATGTACATGCATTCTTACTGACTACTATGCAAGTCAATGGAACTTCACATTTTTTACTCCAAAATTGTCAACCAGATTCAAATGTTATACAAAGACACATATATCAGTAAGTGAATGCATGAGATAATTGATTGAAGCAAAGCACAGTTCACAGTAGTAGTAGTAGTAGTAGTAGTAGTAGTAGTAGTGGTGGTGGTGGTGGTGGTGGTGGTGGTAGTAGTAGTAGTAGTAGCAGCAGTAGTCATGCAACTTTAAGATGTAGGATTGCAAACTGGATTAAGTCCCATGAGAAAGTCAATATTATTGGCCACAAGTTTGTCGTAAAATTTGCGGAATAGGTACAAAAAAAATTAAGTTGAGTCAATCCTAGTTGTCTGGAAATACAAAAAGGATTCAAAACAATGCAAGTCGAAGAAAATTATAATATAATGTTTGGATTAAATTCAGGATAAGATCAAATTCTGTTGCCTATAAGGGCCCTAGATAGATGGAAAAGAATCGGTAAAAATGTGATTAGACAATAATCTAAAAGTTGTATAATGTGCAAAATCCATGTGTCGTGGGGAAAAAACATCAACAAGAACTTTGATGTGCGACAAACATTTTGCAATGTGAGAAATACATGAAAATGTCACATAATTTAACTCAATGATGAACAAGATCCCTGCATGTAGAGCTTGAAAAGGTATTTGATATTTGTATCCTCAATCTCTTAAAAACATTTAGAAAACTAGGTCTTGGAAAAATGTTTTAAACTATAAAAGTAATTAATCGTGACTTTAAAAGATTTTTTTTATGTTTGACCATGTTAACTGACAAGATTTGCAAATCACGCTTGACTGCAGTTATTGCTATCTGAAATATCGTAATTTACCCAAGTGAGTTGTACAGTGATGAATGTCGTGTCTGTGAACCATCTTTTCTCACAGTTAATCCCAACCCTTTTTCCCATGAGTTAAGACTGAGTCAACACGGGTTGAGCCACACTACTGACATCAGGGAAAGCAGTTGACCTGGCTCATTTTATGTCGACAAGTCTCTTCTATACGATTCTCATTCAAATTATTATTTCATTAGAGTTGGAATTAGTTAAAAAAAAAAACAAACAAACAAACAAAAAACAACATTGAAATGGATGACATTTGACCTTCAATTGGTTTAAAGGGGACAGGAGTTAAACGCCTGCTACAGGAACAATGAGTAGAAATATAAATATCATTGTTGACATCAGAATATCAACATATTTTGCACTTGAAACTATCGAATGAAAAAAAGCACGATTTCACACATCTATGGATTAATGCGAAATTGCGGAGAAAAAAAAGCACACATGTATGGATAGATCTGAAATTGTAAAGTAAATGCAAACAGGAAAAAACCTTGGTAGCCACAATATAATTATCACCGAACAATTGTACATAGCGGATTGAATAATTTGTTATTTAATTGAGCAAACAGTTTTACTAAGGACACAATGCGCACAAAGTGTCCCGAGGAAAGCTGTTGACTAAACTGCTTTTCGCTCTAGACTAGGCTTGCTGGTATTTCAATGAAATGTATCTTCATGAGGAATTTCAATCCTTTAACCATTATGTGTTTAACAGTAATATGAAAATTACCATAGCAGTGATTATCACTTTAAGGGTTATTTTAGTAGGCCTGGTGTTTTTTGTTTGTTTTGTTTTGTTTGTTTGTTTGTTTGTTTGTTTGTTTGTTTGTTTGTTTGTTTTTTTTTTGTTTGTTTGTTTGTTTTTTTGTTTTGTTTTTTTTTTTTTGTTTTGTTTTTTGTTTTTTTGTTTTTTTGTTGTTGTTTTTCTTTTTTAACAACACGGACGTATCTGATGGTAGACCACACACCCTTAAAAACTATCGGATCCAATATGGTTCCTGAATAATATTTCATAGTTTTTTTTTAACTCATTCTATTCAGTGCAGATAATGTTGATTTTTTGCATAGCTGTAAAGGGATGCCTCACTCATTGCCATAGGTCTATGACTTCATATTGAAGAAAAAAAGTAGGTGAATTAAATTTAAGCTCTGAAGCAGTATGAAATTATCGATGGTGGGCGAGAGTAATTTTGTTCTTTGAACGCTATTTTCGATGATACTAGTATCCGAAGTGGTGGAATCAGACGCCCATAAATTTGCATACGATGAAGCATAATTTACAGTTATTGGTATTTATGGTGATCTTGACGTTTGATGCAATTCAGTATCATAATCCTGTCTTCAAATGTTTCTCTCATTCTATTAACTCCATGGACTTCCAATCCCTTTTATTCTAATTGATTTGTGCGCAGGCTATTGTGGTGAATTGCCAAACCTGAACTCGAGAATCCATTTGTCAAAGTCTCAGGAGCAGTCTCTGCTGGAAATTACTAAAAAAAATTATTATTATTTTATGATTCTCAGGCACACTGCTTGGAAAAAATACATGAACACCAGTTTTCACCACAGTTACAGAACTTTTGAAACTTGTATCTGCGTTTATTGCTTTTTGCATTAGGCCTACATTTTGTTTTTTCCAAAACTTCTTTGTTCCTATTCCTTCCTACGGGACCAATGGGGCGGGGGAGGGTTGTAGGGAGAATGAAGCAAAAATAAATATTTATTATAATAATAATTTTTTTTTTTTAAGAAAAAGGTCCCTGTACATTTACTTCGTAATTTGAAACCTGTTGTATGTAGAAACCCCATACTTCTTGTATATTATCGTCGTGCCCACCGTGGGGGCACGGTTATTGTTAGAGACTATTTGTTGGAATTATGAAAATGTACATTTTGGACTTTCTAGACCATAATAAGACCTTATGCGACAGTCATGACATTGGCAACACTATTGCTAATTCATGGTAGTTTTATTTAGGATGATTGCATTCCTCCACCAAAAATTGAAACAATTTTAGATAATCTTGAGCTTGGCCAATTCATCTGAAGAACTCCAAAAATGATTAGAGAAAAGCTAAATGATTTAGGATCACAAGCGGTTAAACGGATGAAACTTTGGAGCAATAAGATTATATCGCAGTTTTATCAAAGTTTCCGCGAATGGATAAATAAATACATTTGCGAATGCAATTTTCATAATGAGAATATATCAAAATATTTGTCAATATAAAAGGTGAATTTTGGTTAGGAATGATCAGTAGCTGCAGTAAATGAAATTATAAAAAAATTGTAAAAAAAGCCAAGTCGAAAATGAAACTTTGTGGTTTTAATTCTTTTATTAAATAGGAGGACAAACAATTTTTTAATAGAAAACGGTATGATATGGGGAGTTTAATATATTCACGATCTTTTATCTGAAAATGAAACTTTTTAACGTGTGCCACCTTTGTACATAAATTTCAAGTAACAACAATTCTTAGTATAAAGGAATTAAATCTTTGCAATTTCGCAAAGGTGGAAACCGAGTGGAGTCGGAGGAAAATTGTCAGGGAATATGAAAAGAAAATTAAAGAATAACTAGAGATGGGTGAAGTATCACATTTTGTGTTACCTTACTTTTCAGAAGAAAATATAGGAAGTCAGTTATCTCTGTGAGAAAATGGAACAATGATTTGAGTTGTGAAATAAATGGAACTGAATGGTAGGCCTCTAGTTATTTCAAAGTCATGTATTCAGCATAAATATTTTCCGAAATAAAGAGTTTCCTATTCAGATTTTTACATAGAATTGTATTTTTAAATGACAAATTATTCAGATGGAAAATTATAGAAACAAATTTGTGTAACTTCTGTTAGATTGAAGCAGAAAACAGTATAAGTATTTATTCTGGGTATGTGAACTTATTGCTCAGTTATGTGAACTTATGCTCAATTATGTGAACTTACTGCTCAGTTATGTGAACTTATTGCTCAGTTTTGTGAATTATTGCTCAGTTTTGCAACCATGTTCCACATGTTTTACAGTAAGAGGTGTCAGAATACATGCATTTACAGGTTTTCTTGGGTGATGAAACTATAAAACCCATTTACAACTTGATTTTTATCCTCTGAAAAAGTTCAAATGAGAATGTAAACACAGGGACAGTAGCCTTATGTTCCTGGCTTTATGGCGTTCTTTAAAAAAAAAAAAAAAAAAAAAAAAAAACGAACAAAAAAAAAAAAAACAAAACAAAACAAAAACAAAAACAAAAAACAAAAAAACAAAAAACAAAAAACAAAAACAATAACCAAAAAAAAAAAAAAGAACAAAACAAAAAAAAAACAAAAACAAACAAACAACAAACAAAAAAAAAAAGACAAAACAAAAAAAAAACAATCAGATTTATTCAATATTGTATTGCTATCCATGGAAAGAAAGTTGATATACATTAGAAAAAACAGTTAGGATTTAATTTAGATTAAAATCAATCTTAAGTAAATGTAGCCTACCGGAACATAAACTATGTACCGTATTATAATAAGTGCCAGAGGAAATAATATGTCTATATGTCTTGACTGTAACCATGGCATTTAGTTTCATACATTAACTATATAATTTCAGGGATTAAAAGTTGCACACTGTCATATTTACTGTTTCTGTAAAATGTATGTATCATGTACCCCATTCATGGAAATAAATTAAAAAAAACCAATAAGATTATTGCTGCCACTCTGCCCTCACCCAGTTCCAAAAATTGACAGGCTTGCGTTGGAACTGGTTTTTCACAAGAAATACACACCAGGCAAACGGCCGGGTGACTAACACCGTGACAGCGGATCGGGCCGCTGCACAGTTTGCTTCATTTTATCGCTCAGAATTCTGCGGAAAGGCACGCCAACGCAACAGAGAGAGAAGAATTAAACACACGTGTGGCGTAGCATGACCTATTGCATTTCAAGACGGCGATATTTTATCTTTACCAGTTTTTTCGTCGTGATCTGCGTAAATATACTGGTTATCTTGAACAGTAAGTAAGCATGACAACTTGCTTGTTGAAGTTGTTTCCATGGAAACTGCAACTGCTAGTCTAGTTAACAGCGTTAGGCCTATATGCCGTGGCACTTTACATTCGGGATCCCCACATGAAATTTGAAAGGCCCACCAGCTGCAAGTCTCATCATTATGCTTGAAACATAGGTGCTAAGTTAGAGCACTTCTGCACACCTTTCAAATTAGAAATGAAATGCAAGGCTATATTAAAATATATTTGCTGGAACAACGTGATAATTTTTTGATAAATTTTATACTGATTAGGCCCAAACAAAATATTTCTTTGGAACCTGTAAGTGTAACACAACCTACAAATATCTTGAGCCTCCTTTTTTTGCAATGATTTTTTTTCATGACATAAAATATACAATAAATGCCCAGCAAGTACTAATAGACATTGAATTCACACTATAAACTGACTAACAGTTCCCAAAAAATCGAATGCCATTGTTCTTGCTTCATATCCTTATGATTGAACACCAGAATTTTATAAACCAAGACATGCTAATAAAATATTTTCCCACCTAACCCAGTATATTTCTTCATGTGGCAGGGAACAAACAGTTAATTTTGTTTGGCCTTGCAATAAATGTAACTTGTTTTGCCAACTAGTGGGAGAGGGTATGTACTCCCCACCCTCCCCTGACACACACACCTTTTCTTATACGTGTATTGCAATTGAAATATACTGTAAATTGCTTTTATTTTGCTGTATTTTTATTTTCACTTCTTTTGCTGATGGCACAAAACCATGAAAATAAAACTACAGTGAAATAGCAGTTTAACATTGATTGAATAGGAATTATTTTAAAAATAGTGAAATTAAAAATTTAATGAAATGTGTGAAATGCAAAAACCATTAAAATTTTTACACACAAAAATCAGTACATTTACAGTAGTGTGATTCTATTTGTGCGAAACATGTACCCTTGTCATGGCCCCCTCCCCATTATTTTTCTTAATGAAAGCATGGCACATAAAAATTGCTTAGAAAGTTGTTTATAGCAAAGATGTGCATACAGAAGGTATTCTCAAGTTACCTTACATGTTTCTACTTTTTGTGGACAAAGCATAAATATAACCAATGAGCTGCTTGATTGGTGTGAAATAAACATCTAAACAGATACTAAGACAAGTCAAGTGGCTGGCTGGGCAAGTATGATTTTATCTGCAGTGCTAGTTCTGGTACTCTCACTACTGTGTTCACATTAACACACCTACATGTGAGCATGCAGTGTGATTGTGCTAGCAACAGTAAGCTAAGTGATTAAGTATATAAGTATCTTTATTGACATAAAGAGAGTCATTTTTGACTCATGAGTCATTGCAATGTAAAATGAAAAAAAAAAACAAACAAACAAACAAAAAAACCTCACATCTACAGGCTTCCAAAATGCACCAATGTTACAATGTAAGGATTTTAACCACACACAATAAATAGAACTATCAGCCTGCTCAAGACAGCAGAAAACAGTCAATTGTAGACATGCAATTATATGATGGAATTTGCAAATGGAATTAGCAATAATATCCACATTGACTACAATACACACTTGGAAATAGCATCTACAGATTAAGTATGGCATATCAATTTTCAACTGTACAAAATTAGCTAACACTGTCTGCCTGCTCAAAACAGCAGTAGACATGCACTATGATATGATTGAATCTGCAATGATATCCAAATTGACTACAATATACACTTGGAAATAACACCTACAGATTAAGAATGACCATATTGATTTTGAACTGATCAAAATTAGCTAGAACTATCAACCATGACACACCTACATGTTAGCAATCAGTGTGTTAGCCAGTCATGACATACCTACATGTCAGTAGTGTGCTAGCCAGTCATGACACACCTACATGTGAACATGTAGTGTGCTATCCCATGGTGACTGTAATCTGTGATCCATGTGAAGATTCAATTAGGGTTAGGATGCGAGTATTTATGATCAGTTGTGCGAACCTTTTTCATGATAACCATACAGGATGTCCTAAATATTATGTTAAATTCTAATTATCATGTGGTTAAATCATCAGTCAACATCTGAGACTTTGTATTTATATTGAAGACATGAGGTATATCTCTACCATCTTGAATTTTAGTGCATCAATTATTGTACTCTGGGCTCCTTGTACTCACTGGAATACTTTTGTTGATAAATGGCAGTGAGTACTGGAATACTTTTGTCGAGATTTGGCAGTGAGTACTGGAATACATTTTTTCTCGAGAAATGGCAGTGAGTACTGGAATACTTTTGTTGAGAAATGGCTTTTCCTCAAGAAAACCAGTAATTTTTCCTTGCATATACAGATTGCACACTTTTGGAACATACTTGTTCAATTATTCTGTAGAAACTCATTGAAAAAAAAGTTTACTGGACACATTTGGCAAATTTCCTTGTGAAAATTGCACTGGGGCATGGAAGTTTTGATGTTGGAACTGCAGGTGTTGAAATACTATGAAGAACAGAGCGCTGTATCAAGGGAATTTACAGATATATTGTTTAATTTTTCTTTCTCTAGAGATAAGCAGTGTGGCAGATTTGGCAGAACAAAACCTTTCTGATGACTTATCTCAAACAAATGCTGTGGTAAGTATCATATATTAAAGTTATTTTTAAACAGTAAATTTCATGCAAGCTGCTACTTTTGCAAGAGCATTTTAATTTGTCATGTTTTATGCATGGATCTCCCCACACATATGGGTATATAATACGGAGCAAAGTCACACCACAGTGAATTGGAATGCCCCAGATCACACCAAAAAGACGCTAAAATCATGGATATCCAGTAAACCTATTTGTGAATAATTTGGGCAAGACTTGTAATGCTGATTGGCTCTGTTAACAACATGTCTGCGACTGTCAATGACTGACGGATTCATTTAGTCTGATTTGTCCGATATCTGAGTGTGATTATAGTGAGGTTTACTATATTTATTTTTTTCATTTCCATGTGAATTTTATTAAAGATAAAGGTACCGTTCCAACTCTAATTCATAGGTTTGTATCATAGGTGCATTCAATGGACCACAAGCAAAAGTTGTAGAATTATAATTTATGCTAATTAGGGGCACTTGAAAAGTTTAAATGTTGAATATCTGTACAACTATTACAGGTGGAAATGCCAATCCAATTTTAATAAATAGGTTACTGTTAGTGCTATAGGCACATCCAATGAACCACAAATGAAAATTGTAGAATCACAATTTATGCTAATTAGGTGCACTTGAAAAGTGTTGAATATCTGCAAAAATATTCCAGGTAGAAGTCCTAATCCGACTCAAATATAAAGGTTTATGCTTTAGGTGCATCCAATGAACCGCAAACAAAGGTTGTAGAATTGTAATTCATGCTAATTTGGGGCACTTGAAAAGTTTAAATGTTGAATATCTTCAAAGCCAGTATAGGTAGAAGTGCCATTCCAGCTTCAATTTATAGGTTCCTGCTGTAGGCACATCCAATGAATCATAAGCAAAAGTTGTAGAATTATAATTTATAAATGCTAATTAGGGGCACTTGAAAAGTTTAAATGTTGAATATCTTCTAAACTGTTGGGAGATATACCATTCACACTTGAAACTCGTCACAGGTTCATGATATAGGCACATCCAATTGATCACAACTAAAAGTTGTACTACATAGAATTTTGATTTATGCAAATTAGGAGAATATTCAAAATTTAAATCTTTAACAATTTAATGACTATTACAGATAGAGGTGTCATTCCAACTTTAATTGATAAGTTGGTTACTTAGCTGAATCCAATGAAATATGGACCAAAGTTGTAGCATTGAAATTTATGCAAGTTAGGCAAATTCACCAAATTTAAATCTTGAATATTCAACATCAAAATATGCTATATATAGAGGTGCCATTCTAACTTCAATTGATAGGTTTGGGAGATAGCTGATGAACAATGAATTAAAGTTGTGCCAGCTGATTCATGCAAATTAGACAAATGTGCAAAATTTGAATCTTGAATAACTTCAGAACTATTAAAGATAAAGGAGCAATTCCAACTTAAATTTATAGGTTTGTGACACAGCTCAATCCTTTCTGTCTTTTTTGAACAGTTCAATACATATTTTTGTTGCACAGATTCAATAAATACTGAATAGGCAATTTTTAAAAGTTTTCTTGGCACACAGCCTAATTTTCTGAAAAGCAAATCAAATTTCTGTAGTTCTTGGTGTTCTTGTGGTCCTATCGCAGCATAGTTTTTTATGTGGTGGGTGGTCTTTCAAAGAATTACACACAAGTGTCAAGAAATGACCACAAGTGTCTTTTTAGGACACAGAGTCGGTCATGACATGTGGTCTTTGTAACAGGTTCATTGGATATATTTGCTTATCTCGTGTAGATTATTTACCTGTACTTAAAATTTCAGTGTGTATTTTGCACACAGTTAGTCTGTAGTTTTTGCATATATTAATCTGGCTCAGAAATGAATGAGTGAGGAAGAAGAAATTTACAGTCACTTAGAATACATTGTGAACTCCCAACACCTTTCATCTAAATATTAAACCAAAATTTATAGATTTTGTTCTAGGATTACTGCAGATAATAAGCATTAACAAGAACTTTGAGAAAGCAAAAGAAAAGTCTGTTCCCTGATTAAAGTAATGCCCCTTATAACAGAATGAGTGCATACATATTTTGCTTTCCTCCACCTCTTTTTAAGTCAGCCACTATCTGATTTTGGGAGAAATTTTTGCTCTCTAAAGAGGTCAATGAATTGAAGTGTCATGTTAGCTGAGAAAGGTTTCTGGTAATAACCTCTTCATAGAGAGATTTCTGACTGTGGTATGTTGAAGCTGAAAGTTTTTTTTTTTTTTGTATTTCAGTTCAGTAATTCTCTGGACTCATTTGTGTATGTTCCGCCAACAGAGGCCAGGGTGCTTGGAATTCCCCGTCACACAAAAGGTTGGTTTCTTTATCCATATTAGCATTGTGATAAACATATTTGTTTTCAAGGGCCATTAAGTGTCAGTCCTTCATGGTGTTGAAAAATAATTTTAAATTTAATTCAATTGCAAAATTAACTATAATATCAAATTTCACTGAAAATTATTTGTATCAGATTTTCATTTACAAGGTTTTACCTGCCCATTTTTGCGACAAGTACGCATATAGCTAAAAAAAAAATACATGCAATGAATTCATCTAGACCTTTTGTGTGAAAATGTATGTAACCTGGACAGGACTGCTGCTTCTGGGCACCATTCCAAATCAACAGCCAAGAAACCAGAAATTTCAGCATCGTGCAGAAGCAGAAATTTATGGTTATCTTGGCCTTTAAAACGCAAACGCATCTAATGCAGCATTCAGTTTCTGTTCAATCACAGGCAAACACAGGTATATGGAGTCTATTTTCCTTGTTTATAGCCAGACAGTATTAAAAGTCTCTGATACTGGAGTGTCATCATAGACCAAATGAAGCATCTTGCAAGAGACGCCAGTGCTTCCTTTGGCTGGTAGGCCTATCAGCCCAAATAATGCAGGAAGAGTAACTAGTACAGTAGTGCCTCCTTTGAGAGACCGCCCCTAGTGCCACCCAAAAGGCAGTTACATAAAGCAGGTGGTCCCTCAAAGGAGGTATAAATAAAATGAAAGTACTACAGAAAGACCTGACAACTGTGGTCTCTCAAAGGAGGTGGTCTCACAAAGGAGTGGTCTTTCAAAGGAGGTACTAATGTACATGAATAGAATTATCACTGTCAAAACAAACAGGATATTGAGAGTGGGATCCTTGTGATGTTGCTGCTGATTTCATGTTAATTCCCTGGTTAGCCATGCTCTTCAAGGTGTTCACTGTGGGCCTACGTGGACCTCAGTCAACCTGTCAATAGCACAATCCTGGCAATTCACAGGCTAATGTACTAGTTAACAGTAACCTCCCACCTCCACCCCAGGACATATGGGGTGATATATGGGAATCTTGCCTTGAGTTGAAGCTCAGGCCTGTACAGCAATTGCAAGGCATCAGGAGGTGTCCATATTAACTGAGATCATGTGCTGCCACCTATAAGCTGCTGAAAAGGTCCTCACTGGAAGGTGGCAAGATTCATGTATTAAGCGTGGCTAAATAAGTTTCGATGATAAAATTAACAACTCCAGAATGTAAAAAGCTCAAGAAAAGTCATTCACTAGGTTTTAAACATACCAGATGGCAAACACATTTGGAAAATTAATAATTTTGATCAAAATATACAATTCTATCTAATTTTACCAGTCTGAGTGATTAACAAACAACTCGAAAACATACAACTGAACATACAAAAACTGTTTTAATTTTGGCTGTAAACAAGATGTGTAGACATAACCGAACCAAAAAGAAAAAAACAGAAAGAAAACAACATATCTAACACTTTCCTGCCAAAAAATAGTCAAAGCTAAATGCAAATCAACATCATTAATACATGCTGCTGATTTCAAAAATAATCTTAAATACATATCATAATTGCAACACATCATATGATATTAATCACATATCAAAATTACTATATACCATGAGCCTGAATGCAATCATCAAAGCTGCTTTCAAATACATACAAAAACAGGTGAAAATCATATGAACGACATAACACTGATGTACAAAGGTATGTATATAATAGGATATATTAATTTCTAAATGCAGTCCTACTCTAATACCTATTGAGCAAAAGAGGGAGCCACCTGCATCAGGGCAGATCCATGTATATAGCATGGTCAAAAGTACTTTCTCAACAAAATGAACAACACAAACACAGTATAATCTTAAGAAAATGTATTAACATATATTTGAAACATTAAGGATGCCTAAATTGATTAGAAATGGGCTCTCTTTTGGTTGAAAAGGTGTTATTTATGGATGTTTATGTAGTATATAATACAAATCTGCCCTGATAATGGTGGATGCATCAGTCTGTTACCCCGGCAACACAGGAAGTGAGCAGGATCACAGTTAAATATGAATGTCTCCTATTGCACATGTATTGAAACAAGAGAGAAACAGTAGAAATGTGGAATGTTTAAAGCAAGTCCAGAAAAAAATTTCTCAGATGGGTCACACAAATAGTAAGACAAAGGCACAATTGAATAATATGCTGGAATGATGATATCACGATCTGTAGAACCATGAACAACCAAAGTACTTACATAGTAACGTTGAAATGCTAATGCATATTTGAAACAAAATGCTACATAACAAACTGTGTACAACAGAAACTCAAGAATCCCTTATGTAAGTTAGGCAGATCGAATTTCATCTCTTTGGTAGAAAAAGTGTTATTTCTGGATGGTTAATCCACATAATTGGTACATGTGCCCTGATCATGGCTGCAGCATAATTCTGTTGCCTAGCAACTGAGGATACCAGAGCAGGCCTGCACCTGATATTAATAAATATGAATATATCCTATTTCAGTGTTATAGCTTGGGTCTCTGCACAATATACCAGCAATTTTTTTCCTTCTATGCTTGCAGGGTTTCTCACCATTGGCATACCTACAGTACAGAGACAACGTGGAAGTTACTTGATACAAACACTTGAATCACTGATTCAATACACCTCTCATAATGAAAAAAAAGAAATTGTTGTAGTCATCTTTATTGCTGACCTTGACCCAGCAACCAGACAGCAGATGACTCAGGTCATCCAGAATAGCTATGAAAAATATATCAATTTAGGTTTCATTCATCTTATTCAAGCACCGCAGAGATTTTATCCATCATTCGATAACTTACAACATACCTTTGGAGACTCGGAGGAACGTGTTCGGTGGAGATCCAAGCAGGTAGTAGACTATGCATTCTTGTACTTGTACAGTCGTTACCTGTCCGAATATTACTTACAATTGGAAGATGATGTTGTCAGCTCTCCACACTTTGTGTCTGCCATCAAAGAGTTTATTGAGTCTCAGAAATCCCCATGGGTGAGCTTGGAGTTCTCTCAGCTGGGTTTCATTGGCAAGTTATTCAGGTCTACCCAACTAACGAGGCTGGCAAAGTTTGTCCTCACTTTCTATGCCCAGCAGCCTATTGACTACCTTTTCAGGTATTTCAACGTTCTTATGGCACAGAAGAGCGCCATTGTCAGGACTCCGTCCCTCTTCCAACATGTCGGCGTTCATTCATCACTCACAAACAAATTACAGAAATTGCAAGATCAGTTTTTTCACAGCACTCCTAAAAAGTACAAGGGAAACAACCCACCAGCCACAATCGTCACCAACATTGCCACATTCCAGTCATTTCATCCACAGCTTGCATATAACTCTGGTCCAGGATACTTTTGGGGCAGGGCCCCCAGGTCGGGAGATACTTTATTCATTGCTTTCAAGAAACCTGTACGTTTAAGACGCATTGTTATAGAAACCAGCTCCAAAGAACACAGACACGACTTTTTGCATTTTGGTAAATTGGACGCTAGCCCACGTGTTGTATCACATCCACCAGATGGCAGGATGGTATGCGTGGATTATATATACATAGGTGCCTTCAGGCAGGGTCAATTAGATGTTTCAGACTTAAAATTCAGGATACCATTTGCAATTCAGTGCTTACGGGTAACAGTAACGGAGGATCAGCAAGCATGGCTGCTGGTCAGTGAGATTGCTGTCTTTGTCCTGTGATATCTGTCTTCACAGACCACACCACAGACAGGCCACCTGCTGCTGTCTCCACACATTGGCTTGACTTTTCCATAAAATGCCTGAACCACAGTATTAAGAGCCGGGTGAAGGACTCCAGATCACATTCTAGTCTCTAGGGTACATAGGTTTGAATGCCATGCATAACTTTGTACCCATTGACCTAATTACCAAAAAATACATTTTAATCATTTTTATGATTAGAATTTAATAATTATTTACAATGACAATTTTAAATTGGCATTCCTGAGTTCTGAAAATGTGTATGTGTGAAATCTCTGGCAAAGGGGGGGGGGGGGGACAATATATACAATATATTACTAGATATGGCAAAATACCATAACTGTGATTCCTGTTGATGAAATCTCTCTTATTTTTTGTCTTTGGCAGCAATTAAGGGAAGTGATCTAAATGATATTCTGACACGTGTGTGTGTGTGTGTTTGTGTGTGTGTGTGTGTGTGTGTGTGTGCGTGCAGAGATGTCAACATTCAAAATAAGTAAGAACGTCAGGGACAAACCATATTTAACTAAGAATATATAAGAAAATACTCGGTTTCAATGCAGGGCAAATGGCATAAAGTGTTCAAAATTTCAGTTAATTTCAGGGACTGTCCCTGATGAAACAAAAAGCCTGGTCAAAACTACAATGAAAGTGAATGGCCTATGAATTTGTTATACATTTACTTCATGTGTCAACATGGTGTTCTAGTGGTGGGTCTGTATGCACATTCCACCACTTTAGAGTGGATAAAGACCTTTCGGTGGCATACAGCCCTATCTTGTGCCAAGGAAAGCTGTTGACCAGTTGAGGTACAGAGCCCCAACTTGTGCCAAAGAAAGCTGTTGACTAGTTGAGGTACACAGCCCCAACTTGTGCCAAAGAAAGCTGTTTACCAGTTGAGGTACAGAGCCCCAACTTGTGCCAAAGAAAGCTGTTGACTAGTTGAGGTACACAGCCCCAACTTGTGCCAAAGAAAGCTGTTTACCAGTTGAGGTACAGAGCCCCAACTTGTGCCAAAGAAAGCTGTTGACTAGTTGAGGTACACAGCCTCAACTTGTGCCAAAGATAGCTGTTGACCACTTGAGATACAGAGCCTTATCTTGTGCCAAGGAAAGCTGTTGATCTGGAGCTGTTCTGGTGGTCTCAGCGACAATTGTGATTTAAAATATTTGTGGTGAAACAGACAAACTTTTATGTGGAAGTGGTTCGGGCATTGCATGCTAAACTGACCAACCTTGGTGTCTTCTCCACTTGACGTCATGTGCAGCAGAAATGGCACAGAGAATGGTAGACCTGTTTGGAGGCAAGTACATGTGCTGGAATGTGGAAGGTGTGTGTGTGTGTGTATGTAGGTGTGATAAGGCACCTGAGTGATGAGGATGATAGGGTTAAATTTACTCCACTGCTTGATGCAACCATGTCATTGATACCAGCCTTGCCTGTGATTCATATATATACTACAAGTTGTCAATTTTGATTGCCTCCAAAGCAGACAGAGTTCCGTCTTATCTCTACTACACCTGGTCCGCCCATTGACAGGATTTTATGCAGAGTATGTAAAAAAAATTAAAAATAAAAAAAAACAAATAATACTAATAAAATTGTACTGTGACCCTCCCCCTAGACTGACACACAAATCAGAAAATTTATCATTATCACCTTGGCCAGTAGCAGCGTCTACTCCCTAGTGTAGTGCTGTATGTTACCATGGTAACAATTCTCAGCCAAGTAGAAACTGAGTCACCTTTCCAGCGCTAAAACAGTCTTGTTAAGCAGTGGCAGACCCCAGTGGAGTATAATACACAGCTTGGGTCTGCTTTCAAGTCAATATTTTGAAGTTAATCTGTCCATGTCCCTTAACATACACTGCATATAGACTGTTTAGTTTAGTAGCATTTGATGCCAAAGCAATGCACTCATTTGTCATGACAAATGATTTTACTCCTGATAGGAAAATTAAATAAAAAAGAATGTCTATATTCCAGTGGGAAGTATAAGTAAATATTACTCATAAGGTAAAATTGGCATCAGGATATTGATAAGGATATATATAAGATAAGAAACATTTATTTAACCTGGATAGCCCAATCAGTCTAGAGTGATTTTCGTTGGGTTCCACACAAACATAAGAAATACATACAACACATACTATAAACAATACACACTGTACAATACAAGTAATAACAATAAATAGATGTAAAGTGTAATAAAATCTTATATGTATATGCTGTCTTCGCAGGTGTCCTTTGATTCAGTTGGTCATAAAGTACAATTCATGAACCATATTCTCTGTACTAGGTAAAAATTTAATGATTGAAAATTAAAGAATGAAAAATCATTAGAGTTAAGCCAACTACATTGGTTTACTATCAGTTGACTAACACTTCATTTTTTAAGACTGAAGAGATTTCTACAAGTTAGAATTGACATTGTCTTCAAAAGTATAATTGTAGCCTTGTCTGGTAATTTATACAAAAGTAACTGTCTGTCACATGACCTCTAACAATGCAGCATTACCTTGTAGTTGTCCCTCATATGAAAAGACATCCATCGCAACACCTTGAATTGAATGTTTTGTTCACAACAGACCAACATTCTCAAAAAAGAAGAAAAAGAAAAAACGTGCATTCCAGGCACAGAACAAAATTCTCTTGAGCACATTACATTGTTCAAAAAAAAAAAAAGGAAGCAACTTAAACAAAATCAACAAATAAGCAAAGCTACCTTTGTAATAAACCAGGCAATGGCCCACTCTCTTTTTCAAAACACACTAGACCAAGGCCCTTTTTATAAACCCCAGGCTGGCAGGCTAATATTAATCTCAACCCCTGCTAAGTGCCATACATGTCCAGAATGCAACTGAAGACCTAATGTTACTTGATGCACTAGTCTGGTATAAAACGAGTAACTCTGGAACTCTAGTAGACTTGTTATGGTATTAGGTATTGGGTACCAATTAGTTAACAACTTCCACATGCAGACCCAAATACTAGTCATTTGTATTAATTTTGTTGAGTTTTCTGTAGCTGATGTGACATGGAGCAACTTGTTGAGTGTCACAGGGATTTGCAGTCCATGCAGCCAAGGTAGTTACACGAAGTGCCTCCTTGATGCAGATGACTGGACTTTCGTGTGCATGTAAAGTCATTTATGTATTTTATGCAGGGACAGTTGTTCAAAAAATGTGCCTTATGTTGTTTTTACCTGTATCTTAGGACCAGGGCATGAAATACTGGAGTTGTAGATATTTTCCTGTGGCCTTTCCTGTAATTGTGCATATGAGAAAGGCAGGGCCAGTGGTGATGATCAGACACACAGGGTGCCAAATTTTGCATAAACTTGATTTTCTAGAATTTTCATACATTTTCAGTTCATATATTGATGGGGAGCATGAAATACAAAGACATAAGAAAAAAAGGGCAAGTTGAACCTTTCTGCACTTCACTGGCCAGTATGTCCCAGGTTTACAATGCCCAAACCAAACTGTAATGATTTTGTATGTTGTCCACCTGGTGGAATTTTCTGGGACTTTCTCATTGGAGAATGCGACCATGATGGCACAAGTGTAGACATTGAAGTGGCTAAAACTATTTGAAACTATGACACCATAACAAAATCAGCTTCATCAATTACCTAGTCGCAATCTAATCTTTGTTTTTCAACAAATTTTCACACATTTTAATTTAGTTGTGCACTGAATAATAGCACCAAGGTGCAAAATTAGATCAAGTATGAACATTTCTAGAACTACAGCAGTGATAAGTTACTGAATTCAGCAATTTTGTATGATGGTAACATGTTTTTGTTGAAGATGCTCGAATCAATTTTATCACTTTGCTCCACATATTGTGTAATAAAGACTGATATTTGTTGATGAAGTGTTATGATTTAATCCTTGCCAACTTGGCAGTTGCAGTATTTTGCAAAGAAACATGAGAATTGTACACTTTCAAATGTGAGTAATTTAAAACAGTTGACAATGTGAATTATGACAACCGATTGGTTTTCACTAATGTCAGTGTATGTATAAGACATTTCTTACATATGGGCCAAGTGCCAAACATAATTTGGTTTAAACATAGTTTATTACGGAACAGTAATATGTGCACATATCCAGATCTACAAAGTGCCCACAGTTTCTTTTGAGGACAAAGGAACAGCTGAACACTCTGTGGCCAGCACAATTCAACAGACTGCTGAATGTGCTTTACTTTACTACAATACAAGTGTATGTTCATTCAGCCAGAATATTCTAAATAGAGTAAAACCTCCCGATACCGAACACCCTTGGGACTGGAAAAAAGTGTTCAGTATAGTGAGGTGTTCGGTATAAGGAGGTTTGATAACATTGAAAGTATATATTTGGGACCGAGAAATGGGGTTCAGTATAGAGAGGTATTCGGTATACGGAGGTGTTCGGTTAGAGAGGTTTTACTGTACAAGCCTACTATTGACACTCACCAACTAGAAGCTAAATTGCCAAAGCACTCAGGTGCTCAGATAACAAAGATGTGACACTACAACTGCAAGTACATGATGATGGTCAAGACTTTGTATGTATTTAAAGATATTTTGCACGATATTCAACACAAAAATTTGGCAATATAAAGAGTGGCAAAATTTTACATGTTATACACGATGTAAAGACCCAAGACAATGGACAATTTAATTCTTTCCTGGTCAGAGTGTCACTTTTGCCTTGTTCTGGGTTGGGCACCAAAGACAGACCAATGAAAACTATTGATGTGGAGCGACTAGCCGTCATGGTGGGTCTCAGAATTCACTGCAAAAATGTTTTCATCGAAGTTTCAGTAAGACAGGCACCAGTTTACCATGGTGTGCTCTTTGGTTGACTGGAGTGAAAGAGTCCACATGGTGTGGCAGCCATACATACAGTGACAGCCATACATACAGTGACAGCCATACATACAGTGACTCTGTACAGCAAGACTGACCCCTCATGCAGGAACTGGAATTTCAGCCCTTAAAATTGTTTTCACTCGACAGGTCTGGGTAAAGATGATAGTTGTGCATTGTACCCCCTGCAACCTCAAGACGGGAAAAGGATGAAAATCTTTCCTTTTGTAGTTTTTGCTTGGTCCAAAGCAATGGACAGTTCACAAATGCCTGTTTATCTAAATTTTCAAGCCCATATAAAAAATTCTTGCAGGCTAGAAATCTGTATCCCCATTGCATCAAGCAAATATGTTGTTTTAGTCTTGCTTTTTTTTTTTTTTTCACTTTTCAGCCATATACAGATTTACCATGAGAACTTTCTGCATACAATAGTTTGCAAGTGATTTTAGTTAGATATTACAATGGAAAGTAATGAAGCACACTTCCCTGCACTTAGACTGAAATGCTAATGGATGAATGTCTGAACCTTCTGCTGTTGCTGGTCTTTCTTGGAATTTTCACCAGCATGGAGGAAAATTACCAGACATTCAGACTACAGCCTATCATTGCAAGTGTTAGCCCTTTCCCGCTCAAAGCTCCAGTAGTACCTGGATGTAAATTGTCATCTGCTCCATCTTTACTTGAATTTTGTGGTAATGAATTTTTTAATAGAAAATTGTTGGTAAAACCCATCCTGATGTCATCCCTAGATCAGTGGCTGTGTCTGGCCTGGGTTGGGCGTATTGTGCCTCATCCATGCCAAGGAAAACTATGGACATCCGACCAGGAAGAAGTTAATCTGTTACACCCTTCAGGTTCATTTTGATGGAGGCTACAATTATGTATTGTAATCAACGCTTTCAGAGAAAAAAATTTTGAACATTTTATTGAAGATTTCAGTTAGTTTGAGATGCATACAAACCAGTCTTCTCTTATGAAACACCAGATATAAATATTTTGTGAATTAATCAGCCTGGACAAAGTAAAAATGTTCTACATTGCAAAACATGTTTCAAATATTTCTAGACTGTAATATAGATTTGCATATAGATGATATAGCACTGAATGTGGAGTCCACTGCAGTGGACATTCCTTCAATCAAGATGTGGCCATATGCAGCTGGTGACAGGTCCAGTCAAACACAAATCTACTATGGCGTGTCCCAAAACGTGTGATCACAAAGAGCACATGACATCTCACAGCTCTACCTACATATTAGAGTCAGCACCACAATAAATACACTAAGGCTGAAAAAAAAACAAAACAACAATATCAAGAAGTCCAAACAGAGTCTTTTATTATTTGCTCTTGAAGCTGTTTTTCAACACCCAACATTTGGTGTACAGTACAGCACTGCACCCAATAGACAGTAAGAGCTGCACACTGGCACAATGCCAAGGGAGCAGTTGTGCTGTTCAGGTACAAATATGTTGTCAAATATGTAAAGTAGGTTTAAACGCACAACTACTGTACATTGAATGTCATACTCTTCTGCTTTGGACATTCAGTCTCAGTTGGACAGTTGCCAAAACACAAACTGTTTACCATATATCATTAGTATTCCCATTTCACATCTACTATGCTTAGAAAATTAGTGACACAGATTTCAATTTTGGGAATCAAGTCTTGAAAAATATTGGCCTCAAAACTCTGAAATTGTAATGCTGAACCATCAAAAACATGACTTTACTTTCTTTTCCATCAAAATTTATCAAACTTGTACTGGGTGCATTAGGAGTCCATGCACTAATACAAAATGATCTTTGTTCAGGATGTTACACGTAATGAATCACGTTACCAATTTAGCCCCTGGATGATGGCTACCCCTGACAAAGAGCCTGCAGTCAGAGGAGGCATCACTTCACTCAGCCATCATATAATTGTTGGGCTACCCCTCATTGCCTTTGTGTTGCTCCACTCAATTGAAAAGACAAACAAGAGGATCATGATGATCCTGTGCTCTGCTGACTGGGATCTGCTTTTGCAGTATTGGAACACATGGACTGCAGTCTAGATTTGTACAGCTATATACATGTATGTAGAGTGGTAGCAAAGTTTGTCCTTAAAATAAATTTTGCGGAAGGACGGACGGACGACGGATGCAAACGGATTCTATAAGCTCTGCTGATGGTAGTACATGTATTATCAATTGACATACCTTGCTGTTTCAATGGCTGCTGGTGTACAGTGGCAGCACTCACTTAGTCACAAAGTCTGATATCACATAACTTTGTCAAAAATTAACATATCCACATTATTTTCGCAAACTTTCATTGTCTAATGTCCCACTATATTTTGATAAAATTTTAAGCAATTCTATCATGCTGTTCTGCAGAAGAAGTCGAAAATAGCCTTAACACGCAAAAATTCATAAAAAAATAGGAAAAAAATCGCAGCGCTACCTGGTGGCCAAAATGAGAACTAGTTGACCCCAGGTGACCCTATGTGCAATATCAAAGCAACTGGCCACGTAGTTCTTGAGATGAAGAATTTTTTTTTTTCAAAAAATAAATCAAAAAATTCATTAAAAATAGAAAAATTATTGCATCATCATCTCCTTCGCAAACTTGGTAGAGGTTCACCTGGGCAACATCCATGTGCAAAATTAAAACATTCCACACAGCGGTTTTTGAGAAGAAGTCAAAAGGGTAAATACAATAGTGTAATATATGCACTGTATTGTCATATATATATATATATATATATATATATATATTTATATACAGCTGCAGCACTTCCTTACAGTTGCGAAGTTTGATATCCCATAACTTTGCCTAAAATTAACATATCCATATTATTTTTGCAAACTTTCATTGTCTAATGTCCAACTATATTCTGATAAAATTTTAAGCAATTCTGTTCAGCCATTCTGGAGAACAAGTCGAAAATAGCCGTAACAGGCAATAATTCATAAAAAAATAGGAAAAAATCAACGTGCCACCTGGTGGCCAAAATAAGAACTAGTTGACCCCAGATGACACTATGTGAAATATCAAAGCAATTGGCTTCGTAGTTCTTAAGATGAAGAAATTTTAATTTTTTTCTAAAAATAAATTCAAAAATTCATAAAAAATAATTATTGCATCAACATCTCCTTCGCAAGCTTGGTAGAGGTCCACCTGGGGATCATCCATGTGCAAAATCAAAACATTCTATGTAGCGGTTTTTGAGAAGAAGTCGAAAATATAAAAAGTCTAACGACAGACGGAAGGACGGACGGACAGACAGACGCAAACAGATTCTATAAGCTCTGCTGACTGACAAGTCAGCAGAGCTAAAAATTGTAGCCAGACATCGTGGCCCATCCATTTTGCCAGGTACCACAGTTAAATGTCTCTGTCTGATCCACAGGTATATGTGTGTCTTAAATCTTTGTGTTTATGTTTTGGGAGTACAATTTCTACATTCTGGTGGTGAAATATTACTTTACCCAGATGTAAGATACATGGAACTGATTTTTAAACTTTGTGCCAAAGGGACTCTTTAATAGTACATGCACGAAGAAAGTTATCCCAATGCTGGATTACATGATATAGCAGCCATCCGAGGTCTGTTCAGTGAAATTTGAACTTTTCACTTTTTTAACACTCCACACCTAGTACTTCACTGCACAGACATTCCACACATAAGAGACCGTCCTGTGGGGGATAAAATGTCCTGAGACAACGTTCATAAACACTGCTGCTGGGTTTATAATGCAGCGCATATGCATGAGAAACATCTCTGTGGATGTGCTTAATGTGAACATCAAATGTGCAAAACAAAAAATAACTTGCTTAGGGATGGTTCAACTTTATCATCATTTTTTAATTAGTACTGAGGGTACCAAATTTCATGACCCCCTCCCTCCCCCAAACTTAGTGCTCAAAAATGATGATTTTCTGAGAAATAATACCAAATCACCATCCCTTTCCATTATCTGTAGAAGTGTCCAGGTCCATTTACCCCCTACGCTCCCCCACCCCCACCCCCCACCCCCGCGTACTGAAAGTACTAATTAGAAAATGATTAAAAATGTTGAACCATCCCCTACAAACATTACAAAGTCCAACATGGCTAGGCCCACCACTGACCCCAATTTGTCCCTCCTTCTCCAATAGGCTCCTCACCACGAAGTAAAACAATTCTCCACTCAACCTGCACTATTCAGGAGTAAGTTGTTTGCATCCATTGCCCAGTTTTACATTTTAAGACTCCACAAATGTTTTTTAAAAAGTCGAGTCCCAAAAGTTCAGTGAACCAGTTCAAGTTTAGTCTTGCCTGCTCAGCAGACTGCTCCTTGTTGTACACTCCATGTACAGTAGAGAAGGAACTGGGTCTGCCCAGCAGGCAAACCTTTTCCTGAAAGCCAACAAAATGTGGTCTGCTTGCAACAAACTGCAAGAAAACCAGAAAAGAAATTTTGTCTAACATTTGAATGAGGCGCTGTATGACATTCGAACTGTCTGAATTGAGAGCCATGGCCAGCCATCCTGTGTCTGTTCCATGTACGAAGTACACAGAGTGGGTTTCATGTTCAGGTCAAATATCTGTCAATTTGTCCATCATATAGTGTCAAAAACAGGACAAGATATAGAATGCAGACCTGTCCAACACATCAATCGGTAATTTATAGTTTTGGAATTTACCTGCACAGTTTAATCATGAACCTAACTTAAGCACTGATTGGATTCAGATAACTCTGTCAATTTTTCAAAGCTCCAGTCACACACAGTGTGATTACAATGGTCCTGGACCATCACTGATTGACAGTCGTCACAAAACGATGTGCATATCCAAAAAAAAAAAAAAAAAGTAAAAATAAATGTGACTTTTTGGTTGCCTGGGAAGCAGACGCTTTTCATATAATTCCCAAAAGAAGCTCACTTCCCACCCAACATTTTAGCAGAAATGGACTTCAATATAAATGCCAGTATCCTCCACTTACAAAATGAAGGCCTCCTTGTATCAACACTTACAAAACCTGTCCCCTCGGCTAATCTTTCCCAAAAACTCACCATTAAGGAGTTTGATGTAGGGCCCTATACACAGACAACCCATACAAATACCCCACAAAGGCACCCGGGACAGGTACCCTACACCAACACAGGCACCCCATACAGTTACCTTACACAGGCACCATACACAGACACCCTGGACAGGTACCCTACATAGGAACCCTATAAAGATACCCTACACTGGCACCCCACACAGGTATCCTACACAGGCACCCTATACAGACAGCCTATACGGATACCTTACAGTACACAGGCCTCCTACACAGGCACCCTATACAGATACCCTGCACAGGTACCCTACACAGGCACCCTATACAGACACCCTGCACAGGTACCCTACACAGGCACCCTATACAGATACCCTGCACAGGTACCCTACACAGGCACCCTATACAGATACCCTGCACAGGTACCCTACACAGGCACCTCATACAGATACCTTACACAGATACCCTACACATGCACCCTATACATATATCCTACACAGGCAGTCAGTTGCAACTTGCACACCATAGACTTGGACTGGCACATGCTCAGTGAATTCTTTGAACACATTTCTTCAAAAAAACAAAAACAAAAACAAAAAAACACACTTTTACACAAGTAACAAATTAACCAAACTTACTCAAGAAACTTATGCCAATCATATTCCCACTAACTACAGCATGTTCCTGTATAAGTAACTGGTAAAAACTTGGATATCTTATAAAATCTCGCACATCATTTTTGTTTGTAATAGAACAATGATGGTAGAAAGTTCAAACAGAACTAAATTTTCTCGTCTCTGGTCCTGGTTAGCATAGACTCCAGTTGGACCTGCGTCAAGAAGATTCATACACATTTGTTTCTTGTTTTTGATAGTACCTGGTTATGTATGTTGCCATGGTAACAAACTGAGCAAAGATATTATAAATGAATGGCAGCATAACCCATCAGTTTCTCCACTGATCCATATTTACATTCTGTCCATGTGTGCATCACTTAATATAAAACTCTATTTGAAATACATTCCTTTGCCTTGATTTCGGTGAATATTCAGTTCTCCCTGTATCAAAACTTGTCAGTGACATAAGATACAGTGATTTAGCTCTAAGATGAAATTTCCATTGAGTGATAATACTGATTACATTTATTGCTCTGTTTTACAGCATCAGCCATCATCCACATTACTTTCTTAATGTTTCCAGTAACCTGGCAAAAATGCCCTCATCCAATTCACTTTTTTATCAGTGAAAACAGTATATGCAATACAGTTTCATTACATTGTTACCTGGAAACCATGCAAACATTGGACCTATGTGAACTCTGACCTGTAGGAATTTCAACTCTTCCACTGCTGATCACAACAAATGTCACGCTCATCAGAAATGGAGGCATTATAATAATTCCAGGCACCAATTCCTCATAATTCACTCTTGTACCAACATTCACAGATTTCCAAACAAAAACAACTGTCCAGGTCAGTAGTTTTTATTGCCATTTTTTGTGCAATGTGTCCACAGTACATGAGCACAAGCTGCTCCAACAGACTTACCACCACTCAATACACTCAATCTCTAGCTCCACTCTTGACTCAGTATCCAATGGCATATTCCCAATGACAGGAAGTAGCAGATGATACCACTGGTCAGGAGCAGTGTTTGTACCAAGATTTGACCAAAAACCAAAGCTCTCGCCTGGTTCTACTTAAAATATTTCCGGTTTACATTTTCCAAAAACTGCCTTTAGGATACAGGACAACTGAATCTTGATGATCCATGAATTTCATCATAAACTGCAGTGCCATCTGGTGGTAAAATGCTTGAGCTTGCATTGCACAAGAGTGACAGGATGAGGTCTTTGCTGAAATCTGCAAGTGTCAGTTTAAACCTCCTTTAACAGAAACAATAACAAAATTTTCACATCAACAAAAATATATTTGGCTTTTAGCCATGTTCAAAGTATACAGACTTGTATATGCATGTAATAATGTCCATTTAATACTGTATACAGAATAAAAAACAAAAACACTGCACACAAACTTCAGGATTGTCTGCAAATTGGACAGTTACTTTTAACAATTATTACTTTTGGATCACAAACAGACCCCTACAAATTTAACTTGACCCACATCATTAAATGAACAAAACCCCATCTTCTGGAGGCTTCAACCTTTAAAATATGCCACGGTCAAACGTTTATGAACAAAACAGAGCTCCTAAAACAAGAGGCATTATCATTTCACCAATGGTGATCCAAACTTGTATGATCCAGAGAAACTCTACCAACCATGTCCTGATCATGAGATCAGATGTAGCAATATGGACACAACATGGTTAACCTCTGTGTTTTCAAGTGTTCAGATGAACATTATTGCTGGCAATGTCACCTTTTCACAAAAAGTTCAGGACCGAATGGTGGCAACTATTGCATGCTCTTCCCCTTTCAGTCACATAATCTCTTAGGTAACTGTACAAGTCTGCAACCTTTTCCCACTCAAATCATCTGGATGAAAAATGTCGCCTGCTTCACTTTTCACTTAAAATTTATTGTTACTAGAAAACATTTGGACAAAGAATTGTAGATGAGCCTTATGAGGATAAGATACCCAAATTCAACAGGCTTTCTTAAATACCCAACCAACCCCAAGGATAGCTGTTGACTCATTCCAACTAGAAATGGGTCATGTCATTCTTGTTGAACACAATTACCTCACTCCACATGAAGTGAAACATTGAACAGTACACTTTGAGCAATATAGTTTTGGGCAGCCCTGACAATGTGAGCATTAACTTTCTCAGATTTGAGGCGATGCCAGAAATGGTCTAAGTAGTAACATGCATTCAGATTTACATTTTTTTTTTTTTTTTTGCTGGAAGAGGGGATGCTTAAACATGTTTACACCTGCAGCACTCCCAAAAATTTACAATAAAGCTTCCTACACAGGAAAGCCAGTTATCACCTTCTATCTATTCACAATTCTGTGCTTTTGAACCATGGTATTCCTCTTTTATGATACGTATTTCATAATTACAGAGGTCACACTGTATGACCCCCCAAACACACAGTACATAGATTACACATTATCTCAGGGATGCAGCATTTTGTCAGCTGTGCATGAACATTTTTAAATACTTTTCCTTTTAACTAAATCAAAAATAAAAGTTGTGACTATATACTGATTTTGAAAGAGAACCAAATAAACATAGGTATGTACTTTTACACACGTCATCGTCTAATATAAAAAGAAAAACTCATGATTATGGAATGAACAGAATATTATATTTATCAATCACCACAGCAAACAAAATGGCTGATTTTAGACTGATGTTCTTTTACTGGATTCATGCTTCTCTATTTAATTGATTATCATCTGAATAGTGTGCTACAATACCATGCAACATATGGCCACTTAGTTGGGCTGTTTTCCTTTTTATCAATACACATTCACATGTAAGCTGCCCTGCTAACACAAGTTCATTGTGATTGTCATGGAGATGAACCATTTACCATAGAAACAAAAGTTTCCTTCAAATAACCATGGCAGCATGACACAGTTTGTTCTGGTTCATGCATCTTCTGTGGCATTGAAGAGCCAAATAAGCAAACAAACGAGACAGGAAAGTCAACAATTCAATAAAACAAACAAAATTCATCATGCTATACTCACTAAATGTTACATGTACCTAAAAGTCAAGGTTCTACACAAGAACCTTACACCAAGCTTACTATGCTTAATATATTGAGTATTTTCAGCAGCACCCCATCCCATGTGTACATGATGTCGTCACGAGGCCTGAAGACCCTGTTTTTTTTTGTTTCTATTGCTGTTCAATCTTTATATTCCCTGCAAGTATTTGCCGTCCACATTAAGGATCAATCCCTGCAGTTTTTGTGTTCCCTTATAATGCAGCAAATGTTATTGCTGCAAGACTGCAACTTCATTCTCCAGATGGCAGCACATGATCATTACACTGCAAGTGTCGCCCTCTGGAGTTGCAAAAGGGTAATAACCACATGGGTACAGTGCTGTATGTTAACAATTACTCTGTCCACGCAATAAAACATCTCTGTGAATTTTGAATGGCAGGTGAGCAAGCAAAGGCAGATTAAACATTATGGGATGTACAGGTACCTTCTCACCCAGGGCCTGAAGGGTTAAGGTCTTTTTTGAACTGGCAGGTACTTCGTGTTTGACCCCGGATGGGTCAGTAGTGTGGCCTCATCATCACAATAACAGTATGGCCACCATGCTTTGAGCCCAGTCCTGGTCATGGTTCCTGCAAGTCCTGTCTACACTCTACTCATTCCATAATGTACAGACGAAATGTTTGTCATGCAGAGCACAAGAACTTCTCTGCACATTTATTCTTATTTTCAATGACCAATTCAAGCCCAGTTTTCAGAGTATACACTCAATTCCCTTTGTTTCAATGTACAAAACTTGACATAATGGTTCTCTGTTCGCTACAAAAAAACTCAGTAAGTCCTACCATTTCCACTGTGTTCAAGCTTTAAAAAAATGCAAACATACGAATAAGCATCTGTAAATCTTACAGATACCATAATTACCATGACCCTAATCATACATAAAGAGGCTGCATGTCAGTCTTCATTCAAATTGTTTCTCCTCAATCATTCCATAATATCTGAGTGAAGATTATTATACATGCATTTGCTGGAAAAAGTAGTGCAGCCTCTGTTATGTGTTGAAGATGCCATGGATACAGTAACCATGGTAATGACACCAGTTCTAATTGATGGCTACAGTAACCATGGCAAAAATAGTTTTCATTTCTGAATACCAAGCACAGCCCTGCTGTATGTGAGAAGTCTATCCTCTAGAAGCTTTACATGGGGTGCCCTCCCATGCTATATATTATAGAGCAATATTTTGTTCTAGTCAGTCTGCAGACCCTGCTGCTTCTGTTCCGTGTTGTATGTATAATACTGTGGACAACCACTTTTTATTCTCTCAAAAATGCTGCCTTGCATTTTAACTCAAACTGTTTTTCCACCAAGACTGTACCATGTCCACACCTGTAATTTTCTCCCATATTTGTGTCTTGTCTCTACATGCACTTGTTACCTGGAGTCTGTATCCATGCTGTATTCACTTCCACGCTGAGTGTATATCCTCAAAGCTATTCAGGTCCATACTGAATGTACTGCCCCACCTTTATTCATTTCCATACTGAATGTACTGACCCACCTTTATTCATTTCCATACTGAGTGTACTGCCCCACACTTATTCATTTCCATACTGAATGTACTGCCCCACCTTTATTCATTTCCATGCTGAATGTACTGCCCCACCTTTATTCATTTCCATGCTGAATGTACTGCCCCACCTTTATTCATTTCCATGCTGAATGTACATCCCCAGCTATATTCACATCTATGTTGACTCTACAAGCTGAGCTGTACTCATGGCCATGCTGAATGTACAGTCCCAGTTATGCATGCATTTCATGTTGCAAAAAACCCTAGTAATTTCAGTCCATAAGTAGAAAGATCAGTTTTCGCTTCATTTAAAGTACACAGCACCAATTTTTTCCCGTTATGCTTAAGTGTCGATACCCAGATCATCCTGTTGCACCCTGGGTGCACAGCCCAGATGTGACTGTTCCATGCTGGGTGCACAGCCCCAGCTGTGAATGTTGCATGCTGGGTACACAGCCCCTGCTGTGACTGTTGCATGCTGGGTACACAGCCCCTGCTATGACTGTTGCATGCTGGGCACACAGCCCCGGCTATGACTGTTACATGCTAGGTACTCAGCCTCTGCTGTTCTAGCTACATGTTTGAGTGCGGAGTCCGTGGTCATCTTGTGGCAAGTTGAGTGCAATTGCCTCATCTTTGTCTGCTTAATCTACCATAAAAGCTTCTCATTTTTGTGCTATCTGAAATGTAGCCCATTGGTTTATATTTTTACTGTACACTCCTATAGTTTTGGCTCACACCCAGACAGCAATCTCCAATAAATGTTCTACTATACATGTGCTACACAGGCCTGCTGTTTAACATACATTTTTGTGATACATTTTTTTTTACTGCTTGCAGTTCTACCTGGAGTATGATGGGTAGCTTTGGCTGTACATCGTCACACTGACAGTCCATAAAGCTGATGTCTGCTTACTGCAGAGCAGTCCTGCTGCCCTTTCACTTACAGTCACCAGTCCTGACTCTGCCTCGTTTTTCACAAACTCAGTGAACAGGCATCTTACTTACACTTCACACAGACCGACTTATCCTATTGTACCACACACCATGTACCACTCTGCATGGTTATTGTACCACATACCATGTACCACTCTGCATGGTTATTTCCATACAACTGACAACTAGTGGACACCTAACTTCAGATAAATTCCTACATGTCAATCAAACTAATCCAATAGCATGCTCAGTGATAAGGTTCCAATAATTTGTTTTGCCTCACAGGGGAAACAGTAATTTAATATTCTTCCCCAATTACGCTTCAAGCATTCAATACATGATGACAGTCCCTTGGGTCTATCGCTGACACACTGAAAAATTTCCCACTTGCACAAGTATATCAAAAATCCTATAAAGGTCTTCTTGGGTACCCACAGTTCTTGGATTAATATCTTGCTGTATGCGATTACTTTTGTAGGGCACATGGAAATTAAATTTCATCATTTCAGGAATTGTAGGAAAATTTATGATCCATTTTAGGATCAGAATTGCTGGCTCCCATTGCAGATCCATAGTTGGTCTGTAGGTTCTGGTGAGACATGGCACCAGTGACACCTGGTGGAGAAAACAAACATTAACATGTCAGTATAACCAGCCAAAGTTATTTTTTAAAATGATTAAAAAAATGCTACAGAATTTACATTGTGCAGTGTCATCAATCACTTGCCCACCTCTATTATACTGATTGTACCAGAAGCTAATAACCTTAATGTTTCTCTTATTTCAAGTATGTTTGTTTTTTTTGTTTTTTTTTTGGGGGGGGGGGGGGGGGGGGGCAAGCTTTCACCTGTTTCTTAAGAAGTTGATCCGTGCATGAGACAGGTTATAGCCAAAATTGAAATCTTGAATCATACTTTGTAAATATTTGCACTCTTACTTCTCCATATATGAGTCTTCTTTAATATTAATTGCTAACAATGTTTTTTGGTGTATCACGCTCTTCAATTCCAGCTGTACCCCAATATAACATACTTTGATTAGGCCCTGTGTAATTTCCACAGTGGAATGCAACCTCTTATTGTGGTTACATTTTATCAACCACAAAATTACAATTTGGAAGGTTCTGCACTAAATCTTATAACATTTGAAAGGGTCATGTCACTTTGTCCACAGAACTGCTGCAGGACCCGCTAAACAACACTGGCGTGATCAGCACTGGATCTAACAAGGCCCAGTCGAGATAAAACGGAGGACATCTGTTCAAGGCTGGACATTATCTTTAGTAACATCTAAATCCTTCCCTTTTTTCCCTCCTTTTCTTTTACTTGTGTTCACAAGATCACTGGACTAATAGATCAACAAATGGACATCCACAAAATATGATACCTGTTTCATACAGTAAGCCATATAAAATCTTCTAATCATATCGTCAAATGTGGTCATAAAAACTAACAACTCTGTGGTTGGTCAGAAGTGTATTAATTTCATTCTACACAAAAGTTACCTGGAGGGTTTCCCCAGTTAGGCAAGGTTCTATTGACAATGGGGTCACTCCACTGCATGGACAGAGGTGGATGAAGCAGACTGGCTGGACTGGCATCACCTGACACCATATCTGGCTCCTGGTTGGTTGCTGCTGACTGAGGACGAGACCAAGGCTGTTTTGGTGGCCAAGTGTTGGTTGACTTTGAATCCTTAAACAAAACATAAAAAACAGCTAACTTGTCCTTTTCTATGATTGTACTGTTAGGTTCAATAATTTATGGAGCATTTCCTCAACCTCCCACTTGATATAATTTTATGCAAGTATGGTTTTTCTTGATGCCACGAAGGTGTTTGACCGAGTGCATTATGTTAAACTGCTTACGTTCCTGTTGCAACAAAAATTACCTCCCAAATATGTTCAACTATTGCTTAATATGTATACTACTCAAAATGTACGTGTTGTATGGCATAATGTAACATCAGATGCTTTTTCATGCACAAATGGAGTCAAACAAGGAGGTGTGTTATCTCCTAAATTGTTTGGTGTATATATCAATGAGTTATTAGTACAACTATAAAAATCAGGACTCAATTGCCACATAGGTAATACCTTTTTTGGTGCCTTAGCTTTTGCTGATGATCTGGTCTTATCATCCCCTACTATGTGTGCTCTTCGTAAGCTATTGGATATCTGTGCTAACTTTGCTAAAGAGTTTAACGTGGTATTTAACTCCAACAAATAAGTGGATGTCATATTCCCAAACTGAACCATGAGACTCATCATCTTTGGGTGAACTCATTGAGCAAGTTCAGAAATTCATTCATCTCAGTCATCTGATTGGTCCAAATTCTGCTGAAGTGATGTTGATTGATGCATCAGCAAATTTTATTTTGAGGTAAACTTACTCATGGCTCAGTTCGTGAACATATCTGCTTCCACCAGATATAATCTTTTCAAATTACATGTACATTGCATCTCATTTTATGGGTCTCAGTTGTGCGATTTTTCAAAGAAGGAAATAGACAAAATGATTGTAGCATTGAGGAAAACTATATGTCTCATTTGGCCACTGCCTGCCAGGACTCACTGTAATTTACTGCCATTAATTTCAAGTGACTTGTCTATTGAAATGTACTTGCACAAGCGATTCTTTAAATTCATGCATAGTATACTTGATAACCAAAACAAAGTTGTAAATTTGTGTGCCCAACTGACTTTGAAGTCAAAAGTGTGAATTAACAGTGCAATCCCCATTGACTAACATGGTTATGAGTAGGAATACATGTATCAAGTGAAAGGTATTACAATTGAAAAATTCATTTAAGTAGGGGATCCTGATTATCACTAGCTGGTAAACACATTTGTTTAACCATCCCACAAGCTACATTTTCACCAAGTGTTAGAACAATTTGTGTGACAGTTGTGGAAAAGTCAAAATAGCAAAAACATAAAAAGAATTCCAAAAAAAAAAAAAAAAGAGAGAGAAAAATCACAGTGCCACCCGTTTAACAAATTAAGGTCTTGGTGCCCCCAAAAGTGTCCCTCTGCAATTTAAAAAAAATGGTTGAGCGAGTTTTTGAGAAGATTTTTTTTTCCGATTTTGCCAAAAATAAAAAACCCCAAAATATGAAAAATCCTACAATCACTTGAGTGTGACCATTTGAATAAACTTAGTACAGTCCCACCTAAGGTACATCCCCACCAAGTTTTCAGTGAATCTGGTTAAAAGTTTTGGAGAACGAGAGAAAAATGTGAATTTCCATTGCAATCCCCACTAACTTACATACATGTTCGAATGCATGCATTAACCCACAAATACCCTAAATGAAAAATTTGCTATAAATCAGGAATCTAGAGTATCCCAACCTAGGGAACAATTTTGTTTATACCCCTCCCACAAGCTACAGTGTGCCAATGCAATTTCAAAGTAATTGGCTTGGCAGTTTGGGTGAAGATTTTTTTAGGACTTGGTCAAGCTACTGGAGTGTGACCATTTGAACAAATGTGGCAGTCACCCACCTAAGGTATTTATAACCTAACCAAATTGGAAGTGAATCTGCCCAGTGTGGTTTTGGAGAAGAAGTTGAAACTGTGAATTGTGTACGTTGGATGGCGGATGCCTGGTCATAACAGAAGCTCAGCTGACTGACAAGTGAACTAATAAAACTACACAAGTACGAGTGCCTGGCTGTGAGCTCTGCATGGGAGGAGCACACAGGAGACCACAAGTAGACCATCCAGTATCTCTGTCCACTCTACCTCAATGCAAGTGTCATGATGAATGCACAGCCAGGTAATTAAAAGAGCACGCCTGGCTTCTGCTTCTGACTGCACCCTTCACATTGTACTGCCTGTACATGCACATTTGATATTGCTTATAACACTAGCCACGGGGCCAAACTCCCCAAAAGACGTTCACTTAGGAATTTCATTGCCTGCAACAGTTTTCCACATTGAAATTAAAACCAAACTCAGGGCAAGTTCACAAAAACAGACTCTGGGAAATTACATTTAGGGGCCAATGCCAGGAATACTTGAGAGTATGAGTGATTACATGCATCAAGTACACTGAGGAGACAACTGTAATCTCCTGTAATTTATCATGCTTGCAGTTTACCTATGTCACAGCTCTTAGGAAACACACGATGTCATTAATGCTCCCGTTTCTTCCAAACCCTCAGTTGGCCAAATGAAGACCAAAAAGCAATTTACAGAGACATTCAACCTTGAGCTTCTTCATTTTTAAACCCTAGTCCTGCTGAACTGTTTTTTCAACCTGCATAAGAAAGAGAGATAGAAAGAGAGAGACAGAGAGAGAGACAGAGAAAGAAAGAAAGAAAGAAAGAAAGAAAGAAAGAAAGAAAGAAAGAAAGAAAGAAAGAAAGAAAGAAAGAAAGAAAGAAAGAAAGAAAGAAAGAAAGAAAGAAAGAAAGAAAGAAAGAAAGGAAAGAAAGGAAAGTCATGCTGACAAGAGAAGTCCTGCCTTTAAAATGAAGAAACAATGTGGACAGATGCAATTTCCTACCATGAACAGGTCTTCAACACTCCGGTGTCTGTTCTCTGTACCACTGCTGAGGGTTGCTGAGCTGGGCAGGCTGTCTCCTCCACTGCTGTGACGCCTGTAAACACCACATACTATGTCATATAGCCTTCTAGCTTTACTGAAGACATCAACGTCATTTACATTGTGTGTTTCTGTGAGCATTTGTAATGAAGCACATCAATGCTCCATTACAAATGCCTGTCAACTCCTGCAGCCTGTAAGATCATACATGCATGGTAAATGAAGTTTATTGCTGATACGTACTTTCACTTGTTACATGTTAAAACATGAACATTTTGACTTTTACTGGCTCATTGTTAAGGGGAAGTTCAACATTTTAATCTTTTGAATTAGTACTTTCAGTATGCAGTAAATAGATTTGTACACTTCCACGATAATGGAAAATGGTGGTCATTTGAAACCCAAATTTTGTGGTATTTTGGTATTATTTGTTGGAAGATCATCATTTTATAGTACTAAGATGGGGGGAGGCAGGGGGGTCATGAAATTTAGTATCCTCAGTACTAATTCAAAATGATAATGTTGAACCATCCCTCCTAAGAGATCTGCTTAATGCTAAAAACTGCCACCAGATGGCATAATCAGATAAACACAAGAGTTGAGAAAACCATTCACAAGTTTGTTCAAAGTTCTTTTTGTGTGTGTGTGTGTGCTTTACAAATATAATGTGTAAACCAAACATTTACACTTTCAGCACTTAATGATCAACAAGAATAGTTCTTGCTGCTTGCAATGTAAATCTCTATTAACATAATAACAAACAAATGTGGTGCCCACGTAAAGTAAAAGTAGTATCTGCTTTTCCTATTTTCACAATACTTAAGACCAAACCATATGTACAGCAGTGTTGCCAACCCTCCCGGATTTCCAGGGAGACTCCCGGAATTTCATGCTGAAAATTCTTGAAAAAGTGTGGATTTTTGACAATTCTAAGTAACCTCCCGGAATTTCATCAATATTTCCCTTCTATATTTCATATTAATTTATCAATCTCCCGTAATTTTACTCTTTATCTCCCAGATTTTAAGTTTGGCAGGTTGGCAACACTGGTACAGTAGTCTTTCTTTTGTAAGGCCCCTGTTTTGGGAGACCACCTGCCTTTTTGTGACCATTTTCTCTGTGTAAAAGCATCTTCTAATAATTTACCTCTTTTGGGAGACCACCTGCAGAACATGACCAGTGACCACCCAAAATGACCACAAATGACCATTTATCCATAGAGATAGTCCCCATTTTAGACAAGTAAAACCTACCTATTTTGTATAAGATTGGTAAAATAATTTGTTAAAAACAGTTTACAAATTTGATATATGTTCATAATACCGATAAAACCCATGACTGCAATATGGAGCAGTGTCTGACAAGTGTACATCAGTTATATTTGAATCTAAATGCAGCGTCGTCAACCATGGAAAAACACAATTTTTTTATTCTATGCCCAAGTGGATTTCTTTACTCTGTTACATAATGCACTCTACTAACCCTTTGCTTGCTGGAATAAGACTAAGTCAACAGCTTTCCCACTGGGTCGGGCACATTACACCAAACCCACATAAAGGAAATATGTTGACCTGCTGTATTCAATCATGACACTTCAAACTCTCACCAACAATAATTTTTATCATCTAGAAATTCAAAAACATTAAAGCTGACACCTTATGACTGGGTGCTTTTGTACAGTTTGGTTCGGACTAGATTAAGGCCCATGTAACAGCAGGCATGCCTACCTCCTCTCCCCCGCACCCTGCATGAGGTCCAGCCCCAGTGTCCACGGTGTCTCCCCATTGGACGACTCGTCGCTACAGTTACTGCTGGAGTCCTGGGCAGTGGACCAGTGCTGCCCTGCTGCCTCACCGCTGACCAATACAAACAGTAAGATTATTAATAATCAAATAGTCACAATGACAATGGAGTCAACACTGCTCCCTGTAGCACTCCACGGAACATTTAGCACTCCTAAACTGTTGCACTCCAAGGCAAATACAATTTGGGATATTTATCTGAGTGAGACTTTTGCATTTTTTTAGTCCAAACATTTTGTGGAAGCTCTGGATATCATATCATATCACAATGAGAAATCACAAGAGGCTCCTGGCCCTAATGCTCTGCTGACATATAATTTGATGAACATGACCAAAATTTCATTCACTGAAATGCATTCCCTGAGAGATCAGCCAATGTCATCCATATGATGGTACATCAAACTTCCACATTAACACACATTTGTGGTACATTTCGTGTCCTTCCCCTCATTCTATATCAACATATTGCATTTAGTGTCCTTTTCTTAACTGTGTAATGACCTTGAAAACAAGTCAAGGGCATACAACATATTCTTTTTTAAATCTGACCACTCACTGGCCTAATGCATATTTGGTGCAAATTTTGCATTTCCATCTCAATTTATGTTGGACATCATGGGCATCACAATCATTTGCTGATATGCATTTCTCCGTGACCTTGTGACAGAATGTCAATGTCACCCACATTATGCAATATCCAACTTCTACACATGATTTTATGTTTGGAACCAGTGAGACTCGAACTTGCAACCTTTGGCACCAGTCGCCTACATGATACACATATATATGGTACATTTGGTACTGTTAGCCTTTTTATTTCTCAACATGTCAAAGTTCATATCCTTTACTACATCCTTAACCCTTCCTATGTTATCAATTTTGGGGGGTTAATTGTCTATCACACTGAATTAGATTTTGGGTTGGCCCCACAAACACTATCTACAGGGCATCCACGTCTACATTTGTTTACTTACAAAGATATCGTATGCTCATTTCCAGTTAATCAAAATGCATAGTTTTTGCGGCAGAAATAATTTTGTTGCATAAATGTGACGTTTTTATTCAAACAGCCTTTTAAACAGACATCTAATCAAGTGTTTTCGGTACCTTTGCTGATAAAAATCCGCCAAACAGCAGTAGAAGTGCGAATTTTGAGGCCTCAAACTTCATACAATTCTTTTGCCAGTTCTAGGCATGTTTGGTATCACTGGAAACGTCAGAACCTCGTCAATATCATCATGCTGCTTTCCTTTTGGATTAATTCTTTATTCCCGCCTACCAAACATTGTCATCTTGCATAAATTTACTATCTCTGAGGTAAAAATCTCTGAAAAGAAGGCAGCGACATTCTCGCCCTACTTCAGCAAGACACTCATCCTGCTCGGGTGCTGATTGGCAGACAAAATCATGCAAATCAGTTTGCACGTGGTCAAGCATGCCCAGTGTGCACTTTCAGCAAACCAGCATGGTGGCGCTGATCATTCAAGCCAACAGTATTTTCATTTTTTCATGTCACATAAATACTGCAATATTAAGTGACATATTGATGGTAGATATTCTGAAAACATTCAGAATGTCCCTGGTGAACTGCCAAAAGAAATAGAGTGGAAACTGCATGCAATCAGTGTTGATACAGGCAACTCGTGCACCGGTATGCATTGTCAATCAATCTCTGCAATGGTCTGTACTGAATAAAATCTGTATGTGCTGTTTTTTTTCGCCTAGATACCAGACTATTTATGTAATTTTGGCGCTATTACTCAACAGTTATAGTTGAAACCATTCACTATGTTGTACATCTGCAGGAGAATGTGCCATGTTGCTATATCTCGATAATCAGGAGCACTGAAAGTTGATCTGCGGCATGTGCTACATTGGGGGGATCAACTCGCCTGCAGCATAGAGCAAGTATCTTTGGGCGAGTTTTCTCACCTGTAACACAGGAAGGGTTAATGATGTCAAAAATAGGTCAAGGTCACTCTCAATTTTACATGATTTGACCATTGGCTTAATGCATACTTGGTGTAAATTTAGAAGTTACATCTCAATTTATAATCAAAAGTAAAGAATTTAATGTACTTTTAACACTTATGATACTAGTTCCACTTACTACCACCAGTAGCACCACCATGACTCCACACATTTTAGACTTTTCTCTGTATAATACTCCTGTTATGGTATGTTGATACCAATGCATAAGTGTAGATGTAATAAGCATTACAAAAAATCATTTCCTGAAATGTATTCTTTCTGTAACCTTGAGAAAGAAGATCAAAGTCATCCACATTATGCAACATAAAGCTTCTACATAATTATGATACACATTTGTGCTACATTTCGGTTTCATCTGCCTTATTCTTTGTCAATATAGGTCATTTAATCGTGTGTTTTCAACACCTTTTGGTCCATATTTTTTGTCATACTGCAGATGGCGCCATTGAAATGACATACGTTCATCATACTGTTTAATTGACACCCCTCCCAAGTTTCATGATGATTCATGAAAAACTTCGAAAAACAGCGTTCTCAATATTTTCACATTTTGTCCAAAATATTACATGATACTACAGGTGGCACCAACAATATTGAACTCTGCCAAGATTTTTAACACACTTGATAAGTTCTGAAGTGTTTTAGGGCTATCTTGAAAACTGTGGACTGTATTGTGCTCACAAGCAAAAGTTAACAGTTGGACAGACAGATAGGAGTGATTGCATCAGCTCCGTGACGTATGTTCAGCAAAGCCAAAAACTACATGATAATGTCACACAAGTGTAAGTGGGAAAGCAAATACAATTAAAATCCACTTACAAACATGTACTTATAACGACTGTTGACTTTTTTCTAAATAAAGCATGTTTAGTTTGGGCAGATTCATGATAAGTGTAGTGCTATCAATGTTATGTTTACACCATGTCAGACTAAATGTTCCATATATAACACTGCAATTGACTCATAAACAGAATACACACAGTGTAATTCCTGCACAGTACAAAAGTATGTAAAATACTCTGCCGGAACTACATGGATCCACTTTCAGTCATATACATACAGACTATGTGACGCAATAAAAAATCCAATGGAAAATTACACTATAATTTCCCATTGTGGTTCCATTGTCATGGTATGGTCATTAGACACTAATATGTGATACAATGAGCTGGAGTGATATGCTGTCATCATGTATAATACCCACTTCCCACTTGTATCACTAAGTGCCCATCATTTTCATGTCCTGCCAATAATCGCTGCTTGTGCATACTGTCTCTCTCTTTCAGGGCTTATCATGACATAAATTACACTGATCTGTCACAATTATCTGATTTCAGATAAAAAATTCTAAAAAGACCTTTCATCCAAGAAGGAATATGTTAATATTCCCAATGAAAAAAAGATGTAAGACCACCTCCGGTTGACAACCAGTAGCCAATCGGTGAGGTTCCATTCATTTACCCACTAGATGGCTCGGCTCCACTTATAAGGAGCTAGATATCAAGCCTAAGTTACCAGTGGTGCCATCTATAACACCTCCTCTACTCCCAGCCCTGTACCTCCATGTTTAGCCACAGCCAGTATTCACATTGGCCATTAGTACATCTTTATCTTATTGCATAATCCATTTTATGATTATTTTTGTGTTTAACTGTTTTTATTTAAAGGTGGCAAAAGAACTCAGCAAGCCCCATAAAACATCTCTACAGTGATTTCACCACTGGGTGATATAGAATTGAAAGAGATTTTCCATTTCATTAAATGGTCAAGGTAGAACCACACATCCCTGCGTGCACCATGTGACATGATGCAGCACAAATGTGCCAAATTATACTGAGTGGTCTCTCCAGCTTTTCGTGATGCAGGGCAAGTTCTGTATAAAACTTTTCATCATGGCAGGAGGACTATAGAGGGCGCCTCAAACAAACAGGTCTCAAAGCTGATATGGTTCAAAGCAAGAACCAGAACTTTTTATAAACTCATCTAAATTATCAATGTAATTAGGCTTTGTGAAATGAAAACTATATATTTCAAGAATTTATGTAACATGTTTTCACCTTATGTCATCAAAAGACAAGTGTCCACAAACTACATAACTATTCGCACATAACTACCCTTATTGAACCAATGGGGATTTGGTCGAGTGGATAAGTGCGTTTCTCATTTCAGCTAGGCGACTGGTGTCAAAGGTTGCAGGTTCGAGTCCCGCTCGTTCTGAACATAAAATAATGTGAGAAAGTATCTGAGCATAAGGCAGGAAGCAAAATAAAAAGATGGAGATCAAAAAAATTCCGTTCGAAGAACCCGGTACCCTTCGGCCGCCTTCAATCTCTTTTGCTGTGAGTGAATAGGACTAGTGTCCCATCGTATCAGGTATAGTTACCTACACAAATACTACTATTATACACTTGACCTTTGACCCCCAAAACATTAGGTCAAATATAGAGGTATAACCTTGACTTTCAATAGCCTTCTAGATCACCCTATGTTGCTTCTTTTGTTTTAAGATTTAGATTTCTAGATGCATAATGTCACTCAGCAAACTTGTGACCGCTGTGTGACCTTGAAAGTTAGGTCAAGGTCAATTATGCTTGCAGTGGTGTACTATCATATGCAATTTGAAAGTTCTGTCTCAAAAGCTTCTGAAGTTATGGTGGTAAACAAAATTTCAATGAATAGGTCACTGTGACCCAGATACTTGACCTAGTGACCTACTTTTGATTCATGACACATTCTTTGGTTATGATACATGAGTGTATAAAATTTCATGTAACTGCCTTAAATACTTCCTTGCTTATGCCAATATCACCATTGTGCACTTGATCTTTGACCTCAAAAAGTAGGTCAAATATAGAGCTATGACCTTGATTTTCAATAGGCTTCTAGATCACTCTATGAAGCTTCTTGTGTGTAAGATTTAGATTGCTAGATGCAGGCTTTCAATAGTTAGAGCGGTAACATCGCTTAGCACATGTGACCATTGTGTGACCTTAAGAATTAAGTCAAGGTCAACTATGCTTGCACACAAAGTAGGCCACATAGGAGTGTAATATCATGTGCAATTTGAAATTCATGTCTCAAAAATTTCTAAAGTTATATTGGTAAACAAAATTTCATTCATAGGTCACTGTGACCCAGATACTTGACCTAGTGACCTACTTTTGATTCATGACACATTCTTTGGCTGTGATACATGTATGTATAAAATTTCATGTAATTGACTTAAAAACTTCCTTACTTATACCAATGCCACCATTGTGCACTTGACCTTTGACCTCAAAAAGTAGGTCCAATATACAGCTATGACCTCTATTTCAATAGGCATCTAGATCACTCTATGAAGCTCCTTGTGTGTAAGATTTAGATTGCTAGATGCAGGCTTTCAATAGTTAGAGTGGTAACGACGCTTAGCACATGTGACCACTGTGTGACCTTAAGAATTATGTCAAGGTCATCTATGCTTGTACACAAGTAGGCCATATAGAAGTGTAATATCATGTGCAATTTGAAAGTCCTGTCTCAAAAATTTCTGAAGTTATGGTGGTAAAACCACGGGACGGACGGACAGACGGACAGCGCTGGGTGCAACAATACCCATCGGCCTCATAAGGCGGAAGGGCAAAAATGGACAGAGAGCAAAATAAATAACTCAATAAATAAAATAAACATATGAAAATCTCCCTTCTATTTTGAGGTGCAGAGAACACCAACATTTAAATGATATCTGGGAAGACTTCACTGTGATGTTCTAGTATCTGCTGCTTGTGACCATGGGGGGGGGGGGGTCAAATTCGGCAACAGATGCTGTTTCATTCACCTTCCACAGCAGATGTGGGTCTGCTCGAAGAAGGTCTGCTCGAAGAAAACACATCTGTGCTCAGTACCGTTTCAGCAGGAACACCATTCTGATCCCTTTGCTTCACACGAATGAACCAACTCACAGATCTATTTAGTCTTTGTACCATTTGCTTATCATGTTGATTAATTTTGCTCACCTGTCATAGAATGTCTGTGTGGGCCAGCTCCTGTTGAGCTTGCCATCTGCAGCAGTGGTGGCCCAGGGAGTCTGCTGGGCAAGCAAGGCATTATTCTGGTTCGTGTTTCCCCCGTGTCGCATATGTTTAACCGTGTTGAGGTAACGCCAGTATTCATAGTCTTTGGTCGCATTATCCATGGTGGCAAACCACTGTGGTGAGTGCCCCGACTGCTCTGTTGGGAAGCTGGCCCGGTGTTGCAATTTGGAAGGCCACGTGTTAGTCCTTGTGTCTGTACCTCCCCCAAATGAGGAAAACGCATCACCGAGCGTGTGCAGACTGTCCGAACGACGCTGGCGTTGATTAAGGTTACCATAGTAGCTATGATCACCAATACTGCCTGCAGTGTTTCCGATCATGGCTGACTGGTTCCCAAGGATATTGGAAAGGTCTAATATGCCTTTGCCCTGGTGATGAGGCTGTGGAGGAGGGTGCTGGAGGGGTGGGGGTGGGAGGTTCTCAGGAATGACTTGCATGGGTGGGCGATGCCAGCCAGAAAGCAGGTCAATAACTGTGTCCAGTTCCTCCTGTGTTAGCACCTGTCCCTGCCAATTGCCATTCAGACCTGTAACCATAGAAACACAAACCACTGTTACCATAGAAACACAAACCACTGTAACCATGGAAACACAAACCACTGTCACAGATTGTGAAACCTCAATCAAAAAGTATGTGCACAAAAATATTCAACTGAGGCAACATCAGCAAACAGATCTTTTTTCAGCAACTTACAATCCCATTTTTGTTACTCCTTAACTACATTACAATGAAGACTCTTTATAATGACACGATCTCTTCCCGAACAAATGTGTCAGATAACTAAATATATCAGATAAATGAGTCAAATAACAAAGAAAATAAACCTTTTCCCATGAAAATTTGTGTCATTATATTGAATATGTCGGAAATCTGAGTGTTGTTATAATGAAGTTTCACTGTATTTCGAATTTATCCCCTACTCCTGTAAGACTATTTTCTCAAATAGTCTGTTTTTCCCAACTCTCCATATGGTCTTAATACAAAGATTCAACTGTACATCTAAAAATATATCCCATTTTTTTGTTTGCTTGACTGTTTTTTTTTTTTTTTTAGCCTGACAGGTTTCTGAGTGATCCCAAGGATCACCCAAGACTTGGCAGCTTTCCAAGCAGGAAATCACAGGATGACCCTCATGACATGTGAGAATAAGATACAATGTATCACACAGCTAAGATATACCATATAAAATATAAGATATGTTACATTTTTGAAACAGAAAGTTTCAAAGTATCTATCCCTGAATGTACATGCAAAAGTCCAGTACATGTATACATACTCACACACAATTTACACAAATGTTTGCAGTGGTTACAATGAAATCTATATTGGGTCAAAGGGCAATGAACTCAGAAAAGAATGACAGTACACACACAGCTGATTCATCTCCCAGAAACATGGCAAATTAAAGTCAGTGAACACACTCAAAAAAGTTCTGAATGTTCACCACAATACTATGTATGCCCATTTTTAAAACTGAAAAATGACTCTGGTAAAGCGTGGGAACAAAAAGAATATTTCTTACACTGAAAGTATAAACCAGACTTGAAAAGGAACATACACTCTACTTTTTTTAATTCAATGTTTTGTTTGTTTGTTTGTTTTTGTTATGAAAGACCTAATTTATAATTACTGGACAAGTGCCATTACACAAAATTATTAGTAATGCCGTAAAATCACTAATTATGTAAATTTAATCCAAGAGGTATCATGATATTAATGACATCATAAAATTGAATAAGGTACATCATATTCTGACATGAGAATGGCCTAAAAGTGGGAAAAGGCATTGTTTTTACATGACTCTGACCATGGTTAAATAGAGCACACAGCCTGGGTATTATTCAAGGAACAAAAATGGTTTGCCCCTGCTGCCTGTCCATCCAATGTATGTGCTAACATGAGGATGGCCAATGATCTATCATTAAATGTATATGCTAACATGAGGATGGCCAATGATCTATCATTAAATGTATGTGCTAACATGAGGATGGCCAATGATCTATCATTAAATGTATGTGCTAACATGAGGATGGCCAATGATCTATCATTAAATGTATGTGCTAACATGAGGATGACCAATGATCTATCATTAAACGTATGTGCTAACATGAAGATGGCCAATGATCTATCATTAAATGTTGCGTGCTCTTACACAAAATGCATGCACTTGCATAAAGCATATCCATCTGCAGTCAGATGTTACATCAGGCCCATGTCAGCAATGGCAGCATAGTTAGGCCTGCGCTCGTAGCTCACTTCTCATTGGCAGATTATTTGACATTCTTAAAATATCGTTTGTTTGCCGTACTCCAACGGACCCAATGAATTTACTGCTTACCCAACTATTTTTTTTATTCAAGGATTAATAAATCCTTAATTGTTCTATATTACTATTTTTAGAATTTGAGGATGTGAGCCAAAAAAAAATTGTGGTCTACCTACCTACCTACCTACCTACCCCCCAAAAACTTGGATTCAGATGTTACAGCAAACCAACATATTTTTACGAATGGCCTTACAAATATTTATAAGAACAGGTAAGATGCCCATATCAGAATTAGAAGAGCCTGGGTGAGGACCTTCAGGGCTGAATAATTGCCCTCGGGTCACTGGCCCCAGGCCAGTGACCTGAGGGCAATTATTCAGCACCAAAGGTCCTCACCCAGGCTCTATTCTCTAAATATATTCACTTATGTTACATAGATCTTCCACTGAACATTACACAATTTAAGTGCAGAAAGTTATGAGAGGTGTGAAGCTTGGAAATGGACTAAAATCCTACATGTAACTTAGGCACACAACAACATAAAGGTCTAAACTTCTTTATTATATATAGAAATATATATACCCATATACATGTGTAGCTGATGAACTCATATATTTAAGCTGAAATGTTAGTACTTAAGATATCTACTTTATAATTTCTTTAAAGGTATAATTCATGTGAAGAATACTGAACAATGCCTCCTAACACATACATGTATTTTTACAAAAATATAAAATTACTGACCCCCTTAAGTCATGCATTAGTGTATCTTTGCCCCACTCGCTCCCTATTTCAAATTTTAATAAGATCAATTCTGACAGGCTTCAGTGTTGTAGTTTGTTGTTGCAGCCTCAAAACAATCAGGAAGCAGTTCATCTATCAGTGCATGGTGTACCATGATATCTACATCACGAAACTTTTCCAGTACACTGGAACAGCATGTCATGTATATAAATATGTACACAAAAGAACATGATATATAACATGTATGGGTGCACATACATAAACAATGACGCAGGACATGACACTCCCCGAGAGGCACTTAGTAACCAGCATATCCTGACTGCCCTAGTTCTACCTTACCATTCACCTCACTGGTCTCTGTCTCTACAGCCTGGCTCCCGTCCAGTGTTTCGTACAAACTGACACATCCAGTCCATTCTGATTATATTCCTCTTCTAATGTAATTCATGGCATAATCAGAGCTTGCCATGAGAAGTTGAGAAGTTTCTGACTTCCACTATGTTCTATAGCCTTTAGTATTTCCACCAGTGGCAACTGGTCACTTCCTTCTCAGACAAACCAAGATTCAGAGATTTTTTTTCTCGACTACACTTGAAAGGACCAAAGAAAATATGACAGGGTTGGTGCTGTTTACATGTAAAAAACAAAAATAAATTAAAAAATATACATACATGTATATATATTGCAACACAACAGAAATAATATGAAATATTGCTGAGTGCTACTGCTAATCTTCTTAATCCAGTTTGCTACTGACACGATGTGTGCCCCAGATTGCTCTGCTTCAGAGCAGGATTATTTCCGGCCTCACTGGCAGCCCTGGCACTCAGCAATTTGGATAGTTTTTGATAAATGGTTTACTGTCTCACTGCCGCTCTCCACCAATGCCAGTTTGCTTTGAATTACCAGCAGATTCACTTCCCTTGTGAACCCACCCTACATACTAGAAGCAGCATGTGTAAAGTTTTAGAGAACATAAAATGGTCCAGGTCAACAGCTTTCCTGGCTGCACAAACATCTGCTACATGCAGAAAATGCACAAGGTAGCCTAAACCCTTCACCACTCAAAAGGAGTACAAGTGCCCATATGTCAAAATGTCAGGCTTCAAGCATGTCACTATTTTGACAAATGTCTTTTGCAAGAAAATTGTAGGCGAGACATATCAGCAGAACATACTCCAGATCAACAGCTTTCCTTGGCACGAGTTTGGGCATGTGTCCAAGAAAGCTTTGCCTGCTAAATAGACTTTCTGGAGGGCGATAGGCTGTTGGCCCCCAGCGAAAAATACAGCAAATTAAGTGAAGTTATAGTAAGGAAGAATAAAAGACATGGTTAAACAAATTAGCTTTCTTTTGCCTCCTTAGCAGACTTTCAATGGGGACCAGAAAAAGTCTGCTAAGGAGGCACAGGAAAGCTGTTTACTCAGTCTTATGATAATCAGGAAATTATTAACAATTCATTATGATAGATGTCATAAGAAGATTTCTAAAGCTGGGTAAAATATATAATTTTGCATTTCAATTTCAAAAGAATTATGATTAAACCATATTAACACATTCTAGCTGCTATGGATTCATTTGATTTCACCATGTTTTTTATTCTTCCTCAGTGTTACTTCACTTGATTTTGCTGTATTTTCATTTTTGCTCATTTTGCTGATTACATAACTCATGACAATAACAACACCATGAAATATTATTTTTAACACATTCCACCCCAATGACGCTTTTTCCAGCTAATATTTAAATGTCGTCTGCTAATTGTATTTTACTAATTTAGGGATTATTTTTCAAAATTTTGGATAGAACTTGCATGGAAGATCATTCCAAATTATATGCCCATGGTCAACAGCTTTCCTTGGCGCACTCTGGGTGCAATGTGCCCAAAACGTGTCCAGGAAAGCTGTTGACTCTGTGTTCTATCAGGGTGGAATGAGTTAACATAGGTTTAATGGGAACTATATCCAAAATTGTCAAAATCTGTACATGTGAAAACAAGAGCATTTTCGGTACTTCATTAAAATGCTTGAAAACCAGAAACACAACAACAGTGAAAAGTTACATTTACGACAGAAAATTAAGCTGAAAATAGGGAATTCCAGGTGAAATTCTTGAAACATAATTTTGATAATGCATAAAATAAATGTATTCACAGTTTATATGTATCTTTCCATTGATAAACTAGCTCCACAAATTCAGCAAGTGTCAAAGGGGTCAAGGTCATTGCAAATGACAGGCATCCTCCATTGTCAGTGAGGTTACCTGTGACTCAGTAACCAAATCAGTGAGGTTACCCTGTGACCCAGTAACCTAACCAATTTACCTCTGCGTTAACACATGTGTGACTAATTTTAGCAAAGTCTGTTGGATCAAAGCTTCTGGAGATATTGTTGGAACAAGTGATCTACTCAGTTTATCTGTGCCTTAGCAGTGCATGTCACCGTTGCAAAAAATTAGCAAAGCCCATCTAAACAAAATGGCTACAATATCATTCAGAAGGACACCCAAAAAACAGCTGCATCCACCTGGTGGCAAAGCATGAAAACAAAGTAGACTACACGACACACCCGCTTGCACAGCAGCAGTCCTCAAGAAACCTGCTGCCAGAGACCCTCCTCTCACCACAGACTCTTCTACAATTCCAAAGTCCTATACTTCCTGTCCTGTTAATCTTCCTGTCATGAGAGATATCATCTGTCTGTTAACACTTTTTTCTTTTTTTTTGGGGGGGGGGGGGTAGCAAAAGTGGTTTCTGGTGATAAGAACCACTGACATGCATATGAACTGAAGAGGAACAGGAAGTCTACCAAGATTGGCTACCTGACATTACCCTAAATATAAGATACACTACTGGCTGCCTCTGTCTTATTCCTTTCCTGGTCATTTAGGTCAGGAGCCCTCCTGAGCTGTTGACCTGAGGTATGCTAGATCATAAAAGGTCTTACCTACAATAATATCAGCTAGATATTTGCACATGTATAAAAATGAAATTGAAGCAAAAACATAAACATGAAAACAGCTGGCAATTTACATGGGTACACTTTGGGGCAATATGAGCAACAAGGGTTAATTCATGGTCTCTGAGGACTGACAAGTTGCTCACCAGGCAGTCAATATAATAAACAAACATATGAGGCTGTGGCCTTCACCCAGACTACAGATCTCACAGAATGAGTCCATGAACCCTGAGACACCACTGATCAATGAATTATGAAGCAGCTTGACCAGAATCAAAATTGGCATTCCCTAGATAGGACACATTCAATATTCATATGCTAATTACCTTAACTTTTACAATTTGGTTCTCAGAGTCTGATGTTATCATAAATGAGCACATTACAATGCATATAATTATCAACATGGTCAACGCAATTGGATTCTGAGTCATGGTGGCTACTTTGGTTGGTCACCACAGTACAGTAGTCCCTCTTTTGAGCGACCACCCCTAGCGCCGACAAAAAAGCGGTCGTATAATACAGGTGGTCGCTCATTGGAGGAATCGCATATGCACCACCCCAAATCCATGGCGGACTTCCAGGTATTTGGGTAGCGAGGTACGCAAATTTCTGCCACCACCAGGTCATCATTATCGATTACATATGCTGTGAAAAGAAATTATCATTTATCAAATTTAACAATTACAACCCTTCAAATCTTTATTTCAATAAAGAACTCTTGTCTGGGTGCTGAAAGATGTGTTTCGCAACTTGAAAATATTTGCCGGTCTTGAGTTCTGTCATTTCCCATTACGCTCAATGGGCCCGATACATCGCCGGGTACGGAGCCTTCGTTTGCCAAGTAACCAGCTTAAACTGTCATAAAATTGTTTTGACGGCATTACTCACTGTCTTAACTTTATTCTGCACATTCGGTGGAGCCTAACTCACCGTAATTCATAAGTTATGTATCAAAATAAGACTCGGCATTTTCCCATTGCCACCACGTGTGGTTGTTTCGGCGCCATGTTGACCTCGTTCTGGACCGTGGGAAAAAATGGACCTGGCATGCATTTCGTCAGTGTCTCTCGCACGTGCTCAAGCAGGCAAGCACGTGTTTGATTGGGGTTCAAAGTGACTCTGATCTAGCAAAAGTTTTCATCGTTCATTTTATAAAATATGGTATGATTAAACATGGTTCAATTGGAAATGAGAATATTAAATAATAATATTTCTGGGCTTTCCGCTTATTTGGCACAGGTAGGTTAGGTTTCGCATGCAAAAAAAAGCTATGACCACGTGGCTGCGGTAAACAACGAAGATTGTTCCGGACGCTTCCAGGAACCCCCGTCATCATTCAGATTTGAAGCATTTCAAGATGGATGATGTGAACAAACAGGAGTTGAGTGGGAGCGATAAAGTTCCCATCACAAATAAATTTCTGTGGATCATTATGAAGTTTAGCTCAGAAAACAATCCATAATATCCCAGGATACAGAGAAAGAAAAAGAAATAAGATGGTCGAAATCCTCTTGAGTCGAGGTCCACAATGGAGAGGCCCGATACATGCGGAGTAAGCCACATTCACTGCCTGGTTAAAATGTAAATAAATGGAAAGATCCTACGCTCGTGAGGAGGAATAGATACTGATTGATCAAATTAAAAAGTTGTTTACGGAAATTTTTCGTAGAAAGAAATCCTTCATTGCTTGCACTCAATAAATTTGACAAGAACCATGTAAATTTTATAACAATGGGTGAGTTGCATGCATGTATTTCGTTGGCAGACTCGAGGCGTAGTGGCCGAACATGGCTTAAATTTGTCTTACGCGGTCGCAAAATCGGTTCATTTTGCATGGTCGCTGGTCGCGTTTAACAGGTGGTCGTTCATAAGAGGTAACTTATTAAAGAAAAACAACTTTGGCGACCAAATGTGGTCGTTCAAACCAGGTGATCGCCCATAGGAGGGATCGTTCAAGACAGGGACTACTGTACAAGTATTGCTTTAGCCTGGCAGTAAAGGCACCCAACCAGTGTGTGGAGATCGGTTCTTTAAGCTTTCCTGGTTTTAGTGACAGTGAAGCTGTCCTGAGACTAATATGATTATTAGAGTTGTCATATTATATGTAATATAAATCAATAAAACTTATGAATTTTTGACACCTTCGTCTCAAACTTAAACTTTATGGTTGTTGAAATTGCCTGTTGAATCCCATTCACAAGTATGTCCAGAAAACAGTACATTTTCCACTGCAACCCCCGATGCCATTTCATTTTGTGCTTGGCTTGCCTCTTGTCTCTCAATCAAAATTACATTTGTGTTACAGATACAAAGGGAAATATTCAGAGTGCTATAAAGAAACTCCAAACTTGCCATAATTATACTTCAATACATTAAGCCTGTCTTTTTTACGAAGACAGGCAAGTTTTGAAAATTATGCAAATTAGGTCCATTTGACAATTTAAACTTTGAATATCTTCAAAATTATTACAGGTAGAGGTGACATTTCAACTGTACAAATTTTTCTTTATATATTAGATTACAAGTCAATAGTTAAACAAAGTGAGAGACTGACTTTACAGTTAAGACACCACCAACTGGTGATATGAGCGTGGCATGTACATACCATAATCAAATGCTTTGGTGTCTCTCTTTGCATCAAGTTCCAAGTTATTGGGTTTGTAAATCATGATGGATGGGAATACAAAATCTTTCCCACTTGAAACACCAGAACTCACCCTAGTTTTGGCCCACTTCTACTACTTTTTAACCACCACTAACTTAACCCTTTCCCCTTAAATTAAGACTGAGTCAACAGGTTTCCTTGGCATGGGTTGAGTGCTGCATGTGCTAGGTGCCAAGGGCCACTGTTGACCTGGTACATGTCACCTGATAGGCCTCATATAATTTACATTTTAAATTATTTTTACTACCGTTGAAATTAGTCAATATCGAAGTAGATGACATTTGATCACAGGCTTATTTTGGCCAGTGTAAAGAAGAAAGGGTTAAGTACATCTTCATTCAAGTGCTTTTTGGTTCCGTACCACAAACCAAAGCAAGGAACTTGCAGTCTGATCTGCACATCACGGTACATCATCGTACATAGGGACACATCTTAAACCTTTTCCCATTAACTCTACCAAGAGCTCCCCTGTGTAAATTGTCATCTGCTTTTATGTTTTTACTTTTTACTTACATTTCAAGTTAACAAAAATTTTTTGCTGAGAATTGTGCATATGGCCTTCATGATGGCATGTCACAGGTCAACAGCTTTCCTCAGTGCAGGTTGGGTGCATTGCAATGCACCCAGGAAAGTTATTGACTGTGTCTTATTCGGACCAGAGAAGGGTTAATGTTTGAATGTGACAAGCACCAGACCACCACTCTCCAAATTTCAGTCAGTTTGATTCAATTTCTAATATAATCTCTACTGCACTTAATGTAAGATAAATGAAGTTTTCTAAATATGCCTAAATACCATTATTCCTATTCAGTGTAATGGCACTCTTGAAATTTTCAGAATGTTGAGACTCACATTCAGACCCACATCTTAAATCGTGTACTATTATGTTTGCATGATTAACAGCAGAAAGAGAATATCTATGTCATTCAAGCATTTACTGGGTCTTTAAAAAAGAGAGGCGTGTCAAAAAGAATTAACATGATGGAAGGTAACTATAGCTGACCTTTTCAAAGGCGGGTACCTCACTTTTTGGTGGTCTTTGATGATCAGTAATGGTTCAGAACAAAATTTGTTGGCTTGTGGCCATGTAAAACACTCTAAGAATCAATCAGGCACTGCAAACTTTTTTTTCGCTAAAGCTAGTGCTATTAAGCTTTCTTTGGGTTCACTTTGGCTGGCAGACTTACCTAGAGCCTGCTGGCCTGACTTGGCACTGGCTGGGATGTGAACACCACTAAGGAGTGTAGCACCAATAGGACTAGCCCGACTGCTGCCCTTCGTGTCCTCCGTCTTACTCGGTAGAGTTCCCACTGGGCCCAGGGGTCCTGGGCCAGAAACCTCCCCGGATCCAGCTTCCTTCATTCCATCCAGCAGATCCACATAAAATGAACTCTGAGATGGCGATTCACCTGACCCTGCTGTACGATGACTCAATTTGTTAGAAAAGAATGATGTTGCTTTAGAAATCTGTTTACGAATCCCTCCTGGGGAACTGGTAACATCTATGACTTGTTTGTCACTGTCACCGTCTGTGTCTGGTGTATTCATAGGCATAACAGTGACAGCCGTAGAACTTACTGGTGTTGGTATCAACATTGCCATGGTTTTACCACTAGATGGCACTGCAGTCTCCTCCTTGCAACTGTCACCAAGGAGGTCTTGTTTGCCAGACTTTTCTTCCTGCTCCACATCAATGAGGTTGCCACACTTGTGGAGGTCATCCAAACAAGTCACATTGTCAAAGGGAGCCAGCAGCTGTTTGACATAGGATCCCAGCCAACACTGAAGACCCAGGAGTACAACCAAAGTGTCAGCTAGCACCTGAAACAAACAAATGTATACAGATCTTACAAGCCCTCCAGACACCGAACTTCTCTCCCAAATAGCCAACATTACATATTTGACCTGTGAACTAGATGAAATTTTTTGTAAGAATGATCATGTCACAAGACAAGGTTCACAACTATTGTCGTTGTCTGTCTGCCTGTCAGTCTGTGCATCCACCATTTGTAACTTGACACCATTTCTTGACTTTGTTACATTTTGGTGACCTTGACATCATTGTCAAGGTCAAAGGACCTATGTATGTGCAAATGTAGATCCATCATTCAATGCTTTGCATTGGAGTGCCTCTTGTTTCTTACGTGCTTGTTTAGCTTGTCACATGATGCAAAAAAAAATACGACTCGTGAAAGTTTCAACATGCTTAAAGGTTGTAAAAGTATTAATCCCCAGTACTTCAAAGCTTAAGTAGGGTGTAGGTAATATCTCTGTTCTATTCCCTAGTGTTCACTTATTACAATCAATCTGATAAGGACAGTTCTTCTCCCAGTTGGGAACCTGACAGCTCGGATGTGTCTGGTGTACCATCAAAGTGCACTCTTCAGTTGGATTCTGCATGCCTCATTAGTTTTAACTGTATATCAGTGATATGATGGTGCCATAGGAAAGTGAACATTGCATATAGAATGCACTCAGTTCTTGTTCCAGGTATTACAGGGATGTCACCAGCACGAAGCATACATTTTACTAACGTCTGTCAAGCCATATTGTATCAGGTGCATCAAAGATCTAAAAATAGCCCTAGCATCAAACCATAAACATTTGGCATTTGAATTATACCAAAATTCCCATTCAGGCATAATTTAGCTTGCTTTTTAACCTTTTTTGCAAGGACTTTGCCCTTCATTACTTCTACTCTACTCTCAGCTTTGAGTGCTTAATGTCAGGGATTCTTCTGACTTATATGATCTGCTGCAGTTTAAAAATACCATGGCAGTGTTATGTACAGTTTTGAACGAAGAAAGTGTTACGTGGTCTTCAATGAAAACAATGTTGTATACAGAAGACAATATATATGCAGTCTCTATCCCTTAAAGCCCTGATCTAAGATTGAGTCAGCAGCTTTCCTTGGGACACTTTGCGCGCAGGAAAGCTGTTGACTGAGACTACTTTTTGCTTTAGACTTTAAGCTTGCTGGTATTTGAATGAAAGGTCTATTCATAAGGAATTTGAATCTTTTAACCATTATATGTTTAACTGTAATGAGAAAACGACTATAGCCGTGATTAGCACTTTAAGGGTTAAACAACATCTTTATGTACAGACAGGATTTCTGTCAGACAAATTTTAAGGTAAGCAAAGGTTACGAAATGTAATTCCAAGGAAAGAAAAATTTTTGAGTCGTAAATCAGAGACAAAAACCCTGTCACAAAGAGATGTTTAGGCTATCTAAACATGCTGAAGCAACAATTTTAGGGTGCACTGGCATACCCTCAGAAAAATTTACAGTACAAAATTTAACCTCTTTTAACCCCTGTTGGTCACCCTGGCAGAAGAGTGTTATGTCTAGTCTTTTATGAACACAGTGTTATGTACCGCCTTATGTACAAGTGATAACACTGGTACTAGGCCATTTTAAAAAATATGTTTATTGGGTGTTACATGATCCTAAAAAATAGACTAGGTAGGTTGGGGGGGGGGGTGTTTTGTTTTTGTTTTTTTTGTTTTTGTTTTTGTTTCTGTTTTTTTTAATAGAAATTACTTGTTGGGGGTTACATGATCTGGAAAAACAGAAGACCAGGTAGGTAGTTTTGTTTTGTCCAAAAAGTTGCGGTGTTCCTTCAATAAGTGGCATGATAACCCAAGAACTGTGGCACAGTAGTCCCCGTTTTGACTGACCATCCCTGGCTCAAACTAAGAAGGGGCAGGTGGTCACTCATGGTAACAACCCCACATGCACGACCATAACAGCTCAACTCCAGAGCCCAGGGGGGACTTTTGCAGGTACCCAAATTTCTGCCACCACCACGTCATCATTATTGATATATATGATATTATGCTTTGCAAAGAAATCATCATCCATTAAATTTAACAATTACAACCCTCAAAATCTTTATTTCAATAAAAAAACTCTTGTCTCGGTGCTGAAAGATGTGTTTCACAACTTGAAAATATTTGCTGGTCTTGAGTTTTGACATTTTCCCATTTTGCTCAATGGGTCTGATGCATCACCCGGTAAGGAGCATTCGCTTGCGAAGTAATCAGTTTAAACTGTTGTAAAATTGTTTTGATGGCATAACTCACTGTCTTAACTTTATTCCACAAGTTCGGTGGAGCCTCACTCACCATAATTCATAAGTTATGGATCAAAATAACACTCAGCATTTCCCCATTGCCACCATGTGTGTTTTGGGCATCATGTTGACCTCGCTTGGTACTGTGGGTAAAATGGATTGGACCACTTCGTCAGTGTTGGTCACACACTCAAGCAGGCAAGCACGTGTTTGATCAGGGTTCCATGTGATTTTGATCTAGTGAAAGTTATCATCGTTCATTTTACAGAATATACTTTGATCATGATGATAAAGCATAGTTCAATTAGAAATGAGAATAGTAAATGATAATATTTCTATGGCTTTCCGCTTATCTGCCATGGTAGCTTAGGTTTCTCATGCAAAGAAGCAATGACCGCATGGGTCTACGATCTCCAGGAAACGGCAAAGATTGTTCCTGATGTTTCCAGAGAAATGTTTCAGCAACCTCCGTCGTGCATTCGGATTTGAAGCATTTCAAAATGGATGATGTGAACAATCATGAGTGGGAGCGATAAAGTTCCCATCAAAAGTAAATTTCAACCGATCATTATGAAATTAAGTTCAGAAAACAATCCAAAATATCCCAGCATAGAGAGAAAAAAATATGGTGGTCGAAATCCTTTGAGCATGAAGAGGCCCAATACATGCAGAGTTCACTGCCGTTGACATTGTAAATTAAAATGGAAAGATCAGACGCTCATGAGAATTTGAAATAAGGAGGAATAGAAACTCACTGATCAAATTTAAAAACACTTGTTATTAATAAGGAAATATACTGTAGAAAGACATTCTTTATTGATTGCACTGAATAAATTTGACAAGAACCATGTAAATTTGATAACAATCAGGGCTAGAAATAGGGCTTATCCGCTTGTCCGTACTAAGTGAAACTTGTGACGGACAAGTAAAGTTGCCAATGCACTTATCCAAAATTTACATACAGTTCAATTAGAATAAGACTCCACTTGGTTGGCGGACAAGTGAAAATTTTTCCTTATTTCTAGCACTGACAATGGTGAGTTGCGTGCATGTATTTTGTTGGCCGACTTGAAGGCTGGAATGCAGTGGCTGGATATGGCTCATATTTGTGTTACAGCATATGTGGTCGCAGGTAAAACACAGGACATCCAAACTTTTAGGGTGCTTAGTTATCTGTGGTGTTTATTACATGGTTGTTGCAAGGGCTTAATACTGGCATTGGCCTCAAGGGAGGAAAAAAAAATTGTGGTAAATTTTTTTAAAAAAAGACACACACCCGCATTCATTCTGTACACCCAACTGAGAACCCCACAACAAAAATATTTTTAAGGATGACCCTATGTAGAGTCTTTAATGAAGACAGTGTTATGTACAGAATATAGTACTGGTACCACGTGCAGTCTTCAATGAAGCCAATGTTATGTCCAATCTTCAATAAATTCATAAACAAAGCACAGGTTGCAGACTTGATCCACTTCAAAAATTTACACAAACTGTGAGGCAAGTCTGGCAGCATTTGTTCCTTTATTTTTTTTTTTTCCTTTTTTTTTTGTCAATCAATACTTGGGTACTTTTTTTATGACCCACCCCCCTCAATACTTGGGTACTTTTTTTTATGAACCCCCACCCCCATAACCTTTGTTTTCTTTATGTTTGGCTCAGATTGTTGCCCCTCCATCTTTATGATCATGCAAACTTGATTTCAAAATGGCATCGGATCATTATGGAATGTCCTTTCCGGATGGCAAGTGAAAACTACAAGTTATCCAAGCAAAGAACCTTGTTGGTCTCACAATTTTTTGCAGAATAGCTTAATGTTTTCAGAGCAACATGTGTCCACAATCTGAAACATTTTCAGTTCATTCATGTACATGTATCTGCCAAAACAGGGTTAAACTGCCTCTAAATATCTTGTGCAAATTGATACAGTTTTCTCTACTGCCCAATGCCTACATGAAAGAGATTGGCAAGAGAGGCTCCGCCTTTCTACAGAGGTGTATGCATAACTTTTTATCTGGGTCTACATGGGTGAACAAGAGAAATAAATCTGGTGAAGCTTTTCCAATCTGTCGAGCAAATTACATGTAATTATTAGCTTGTGTACCTATTCTCAATACAAAATCCTAACAACACAATGACAATTTGTATATTTAATGCCTCTACGAGTCTTGACGTTTTCACATTCCCCGTCATGTTTGCAATCCCCTGGCTGGTGTTGGTGATTATAACATACAAAGTCCTAATACCCTCCTGCCTGTGATTGTAGCCTTGGGTTAGTACTTGATACCAGGCTGTAAACATGGGGCTAAGCTATGGACCTTTGATGTGTTTAACCCTTTCCCCCTTGAATTAAGACTGAGTCAACAGCTTTCCTTGGCATGGGTTGGGCACTAAGTGCCCAACCGATGCCAAGGAAAGCTGTTGACCTGGGGCATGTGATCTTGATAAGTCTAATGTACAATTCTCAGTCAAATTGTTTTTCATAACTGTTGAAATTAGTTAAAAACACTGAAGCAGACGACATTTGACCACCAGCCGGTTTTAGCCGGTTTGAGGGGGAAAGGGTTAACATGTGCTAACATATGTGACTCTGTCGACATGGACAACAGTTACATGTACCTTGTCCACTGCCATACTATACTCAACACTTTTCATTTGATACTGCATCAGTATATCTCCCTGTCTCAAAATCATCCGATTAAATGCAGACTTGCTGAATTTTCAATCCAATTGGGTCACCCAACATGATACATTAATTACTTTGGTGTAAATTCAATACCTCACTGTACTACACTGGCCTCTCCTTTGAGAGACCACCTGCCTTTTACCACAATATTTATCAAGAACCTTGAGCTATGTTTCCCATGTCACAATTTGACCTTCATTGACAGACCAGCTTTGATGTGAGTACTTTTGGGGCTGCCCCAGGGGTAGTCTTTATTTATAAGGCAAGATCACAGTTGACATTGCATGTTGATTGTGACTGTCTGGGCACATCATGGGCAAACCTTGGTGTTCCTGTGTATCAATTACAATATAAAGCAAAACCATCAAACGAGTGTAAACTTCCTCTCGTAGCCAACATCACAACTTGTTGCATGTATACTTTCTTCTTTTTTTTATGTCTTAAATGTGCATGAAACAAGCCCATGATAAATCCATAATTGTACACATATGTAGGCCTGTTTAATCTAATGATAACATGCAGCATGAATACGAACAATAATATTCATGGGTTAAACCCTGCACTGTACCTGTATGTTACATAAAAGCTTAATCTTAATCATTAACTCCTCAAAACTGCATGGCTGGTTCTAAAATGTTATCAGTTTCCACCTTTTTTTCTTTCTTCTAATAATTAAAAAATTTAAATGAAAACTACAGATGAGACCTATAGTATCAATATGATAAAAATACACGTACTCATGACCTAGATTAAGAGCTTTCCAGATAATGGATTGGGCACTTAAACCGGACCGAAGGTACCTGCTCACTCAATCTCATTCCAAGTGGGAAAGGGTTAAAATAATTACATCTTCAAAGTGTGTGGCCTGCACAGTAACCATTCAATCACCAGTGCTTCCTGTTTCCACAAACATTGTTGTCCTACAACTATACAACAATCAATAGAGCGTGACCATTTGAACACACTTGGTAGAGATCCACCTAAGGCACATCCCCACCAAGTTTGAAGTAAATCTGGTCAATATTATTAAAGTTATATGACCATTACAAGAAATTCCCATGTTAAGTTTTCATATCAAAACTTTTGTAGAGATTTTTGAAAAAAATCATAAAAAAATTCAAATTCATTGGAACATGACCACTGGAACAAACCTGGTAGACACCCACCCAAGGTACATTGCCACCAAGTTTGAAGTAAATCTGGATGATGGTTTTGGAGAAGAAGTCGAAAATGTAAATTAGCATTAGAATGCCCATTGACTTGCATGGTAATCAATAGGAAAGGTGCATTTACCCCACAGGAGCCGACTTGAAAAAATCATTAAAAATCAGGAATCCGCAGCATTCCCACACAGTGAACAACTTTGTTTGGCCCTTCCATTAGGAACATATCCACCATGTGTAAGCCTAAGGCCAGCCTTAAAAATATTCTTGTTACCGGTAACGCGGCCGTATGGGCTGAAAACGGTACCAAAAAGTGCGGTTGTAATTTCCATGCAAGCCAAAAAAAAAAATATTGATGCGGTTGTCCGCACCATCTATTGATGAAAATGCGAACTTGAAATATTTAACGAATGATCCCCTGTCCCAGAAAACGTGGGAAAATGGCGGCAATGCAAGAAGACGCAACGCCCGCAACAACTGTTTTCTCCATGACCATGATGACGGTCATAGGAAACAGCAGAACTACCAAACTACCTACAGCTTGAAGGGACAAAATACCTGAAATTAGAAAAATTAAATAGTGCAGTTGCTATATTAGTTTCTAATGCTGAATTTTAATGTCTGGTGATTTCTACTATAATGGCGGCTGGCCCGTCTCAAGAGACCACATTTGACAACATTTTGCTGTCTTTTCCATGTTTCTTTACTCTAACCATGGAGGAATAAACTCTAGTTTATTCCTCCATGCTATAACAAGAGACCTGCTCTTGGTCTCCAAAGACATGGATACTGTAAATGTACCCAAATCTTTACCCACAGGAGGTTGAATGTGAACACTGCGAGAAAAAAATAATGCCGAGTGTCCCTCATGGTTTTTGTCAGCAGGCTAAAAAAAAAAATTCCTCCCTCCCTCCTGTGTTTTATCAGGAGTGTAAAAAAAAATATTTCCTCCCTACTCTTTGACTTCACAAAATTTGTGTTACTGGAAACAAGAATATTTTTAAGGCTGGCCTAATCTGAGTGCCGGTTCTGGAGAAGAAGTAAAAAATATCTATAACACACAAAAATTCAAAAACAAAATTAAAATAAAACTGCAGCGCCACCTGGTGAACAAATTAACAACAAGGAGTCCCTAGATGTCTTCCTGTGTGATATCAAAGCATTTGGGTAACCACTTTCGGGGAAGAAGATTTTTTAAGATTTGTCAAAAAAAAAAACAACACAAAAATTCATTAAAAATCCAAAAATCACTGGAGCATGACCACGTGAACAAAATTGGTAGAAACCCACCCAAGGTACATTGCCACCAAGTTTGAAGTTAATCTGGATGACGGTTTTGGAGAAGAAGTCAAAAATGTGAATTAGCATTAGAATGCCCATTGACTTCCATAGTAATCAATAGGAAAGCTGCATTGACCGACAAGCACCCGAATTGAAAAAATCGTTAAAAATCAGGAATCTGCAGCATTCCCACATAGTGAACAACTATGTTTGACCCTTCTACAAGGAACATATCCACCATGTTTCAGCTTAATCTGAGTGATGGTTCTGGAGAAGAAGTCGAAAATAGCTATAACACACAAAAATTCATAAAAATTTAGGAAAAAATTGCAGCGCCACCTGGTGAACAAATTAAGAACTAGGAGTCCCAGGGAGTGTTCCTGTGTGATATCAAAGCAATTGGGTGGGTGGTTTCGGAGAAGAAGATTTTTTAAGATTTACCCAAAAAGAACAAAAAAATTCATTAAAAATCCAAAAATCACTGGACCGTGACCATTTGAACAAACTTGGTAGAGACCCACCCAAGGCACATCTTCACCAAGTTTGAAGTGAATCTGGCTTACAGTTTTTAAGAAGTCGAAAATGTGAATTGTGGACGACAGACGGACGGACGACGGACGGAGGGACGATGGACGGACGACAGACCCTCAAAAAACCTCAGCTGACTGACAAGTCAGCTGAGGTAAAAATGAATGGCCTAAAGTAAAGCTGAGTGTGTGATTTTCTACAGGCAGAAGCTGAACAAATATGTAAGGCCCATAAATCATGCCAGTCTCTTTGTGTCCCTTTTTAACCTATTGTGTTAGCGAGTGTGTTGTTACCAACAAAAATATTGACCTCTTGTCCAGTAGAGTTATGAATGGTGCACGGGCATGTGACTTTGTCCACCTTAATCGTGTAAATCATAACAGCTGATAACTAGCTTTTAGCATTACATCATTCACTAAATATCTACAAATTTGTATGGTTGTGGTGGCACTCAATTCCAACATAGCATTGTGTATGACCATTTATCAGCTGAAATGACTTCCCATAAACCCTTTTCTTCTTTTAAAACCATTGTTACACCCTTCATTAAATGTAAATTCCAATTTAGACTACTCTTGTCAAGTTCAGGCAGAGAACCAGTCCCCTGATGACTGACTTGAGGATGTTTCGGAAACTGCTTCCCATGACACACTACTTCCTGCTGACAATGACTGGCCAATTAGATGAGCCAGATTTGTTCATCCCCCAGATGTCTCTACTTGCAAAGGTACCAACTAGGGATCCCTATCACCAGTGGTGCCATCTACACACCCCATGCCCAACTGCTTCCTGACCCCTTCACACCTTGGCACACAAAATCATGTCAGGGTTTGGGTTGCCAATCGGCATCATTTTATAGTAAGGCCACACCACTTTTTGCATTGATTGACAGGCCTATAAATAGCATAATTTCAGCAGACGGGAGCAAAAATAAAAGGACAAATTGTGAACACATGAAGTCCTATATCATGGAAAACTGGTATAACAATCAGCAGTTTTGATTAATTTCCTTTTGTGAATACATGTAGTCTTATATCATGGAAAACTGGTATATGACTATCAGCAGTTTTGATTTATGTCTTTGTTTCTAGTGTTTTGAAAACTGATGGCTCATAAATGTATATAAATAAATTGGTGCAGACTAATCCTGCTCTCTCTCTTCCTGTGCATGTGATTCTCCATTAAAAAAAACAGCAAAGTTCCCATGCCAGATGCAAGAAATTTTACAGCATATTAACAGCATATAAGTCATGGACATTTCAGACATGTAATAAGCTTGCACATATGCATAAAATTTTGAAGCCCAAGACTTTCTCTAAATTTTTCCCAACATAAACATGATAAATCTGAAAATAGTGTACTGTCCCTTACATAAGAAAAGCCTGATAAATATGATCTGCAAACAAAAGATCTCCTTTGTACATCTGTTATTTGTGCCTTTGTGAACTCTCAAGCAGAGTAGCTCTTTGACCTTCCTGAACACATTGAGCTTTCACACTCAGCACTGGAAAACTTCCAACACGTTAATGTAAATGTATGTCTCCAGAGGGCCACTGCACAGCTCACTCCTGGAACTGTATTTTACAGCTTGCAAGCCATGTGTTCATCAGATACTGTAACAATGAACACCGCCCAACACTTCTGTATCACGGACACCCAACATTTGCCAGCCAAATTCTGTTCCCTTCTCTTCTGTTTGCATTTTGCAACATATCAATATAAAAAACTGAACCAGTTTATTTTCAGCTTAATCACAACTCATCCAAATGTGAATTTTAGACAGAGTATATCAACCTAAAAATATTCACAGACATTTAAAGTGTTTTAAAAACAAGGCAAAGTTTTCACTGTCCATGGCCACTGGGACATTTTGCCTATGGATTAGTGAACTAAAAAGTTGGTGGGTGCATCTGTTTATCTGGGACAAGTGAAAGGAACTTATTTTGAACACTTATGGGTGTTCAGTAAATAACCATTAACTATCAGATTATGTTTCAGAGCATGAAGAACATACATGTCTGTGATAGCTGCTGTGTCACTGATCCACTCAGTGTATACATGGCAACACATGTATAATTTAAAGGCAATCAGACATTGCTGGATCCATGCCCCTCTGCCCTCATTTATAACCTTGCTAATCGGAGGTCTCATTTTGGAATGACTGTAGTAAAAAAAAAAAAAAAAAAACACCATCACCATGACCCAGATACTTGACATAGTGACCTACTTTTATGCATGACACACTCTTGTGTCCAGATACACCTGTGTGTAAAGTTTCATGATTCTAAGTTGAAGAACAACAAAAGTACAGCCTGTGCATGAAGCACAATGAAGTCTCACATGAATGTATCACCATGACCCAGATACTTGACCTAGTGACCTACTTTTGTTTCATAACACACCTTTAGGTCAAGATATATCTGTGTGGTAAGTTTCATGAAACTAAGTTAAATAGTAAAGGAATCATAGCATACATGATTTTATAAGGATATGTCGCTGTGACCCAAATACTTAACCTAGTGACCTGCTTTTGGTTCATGACACATCTTTAGGTCTAGATGCACCTAAAGGTGTGTAAAGTTTCATTTCCCTAAATTGAAGGACAACTGATTTATACCACAGATAAGAAAAATGGTGACCCAGACACTTGACCTAGTGACCTAGTTGTGTTTCATGACAACTTCAGATCAAGATATATGTGTGTGTCAAGTTTCATGAAACTTAGGTAAGTAGTATTTAGAGGAATAAGAGCCCTGACACGATTTCACAGGGATATGTCACTGTGACCTACATACTTGATCTTGCCACCTACTTAGGGTTCATGACACACCCATACTTGTATGTCTGGATGCACCTGTGTGTAAAGTTTCATCAATCTATCTTGAAGGACATCAGAATTACTACAGCCACAACATGAAGTGTCATATAGCTTTACATGATTGTATCATCATGACCCAGATACTTGACCTAGTGACCTATTTTTGGTTCAGACACACCTTTAGGTCAACATATATGTGTGTGTGAAGTTTCAAGAAACTAAGTTAACATGGTAAAGGAGTTATAGCCAAGACATGATTTTATAAGGATGTCACTGTGATCCAGACGCGACCTAGTTACCTAGCTTTGGTAAATGACAGCACCCTTATGTGTAGATGCATCTGTGTGTCAAGTTTCATTAAACTAAGTTGAAGGACAAGGGAATTATAGCCCGAACACGAAAAGCAGACAGACAGACGCACAGAAAAAGTGATTACCATATGCCCCTCCTCCGGTAAGAGGGGGGCATAATCAGGGGCCACTCTAACTATAGCCAAATGCTAATATTTCTTGAAGTTGGCTAAAGAAATGTGAAAATGACTAATCACCATAATTAAATGATTTATCAAAAGGCCAACACCATTTTTTTTTTTGGTAAATTATGCCTACAGGTGCTTCTAATTTTGGATACAGATTTTAAAGTCCAGATCTGTCCCTGTATAAAGGCTCCTTCATCACTTTGTCACCCAATTTCAAGAGGCAAAGAAACTGTTAAGAGCTGGCTGGTACTGCTGGTGCCATTAGCCAAAGATACACGTAACACAAATGCTAATATTCCAATAATTTGGCTAAAGAAATTTGTAAATGGTTTCTTTCATTTTTAACATGAATTATCCATGAGGTAGGTCTGATTCTGGAACGATTACTGTTTTATTTCTAGATTTGGCTTCAAGTTACATTTGAAGGCCTAGATCTGTCCCTGAACTGGGGTCCTTACATGTCCAAGTCAGTGTCAGCAGTCATGAGGTTACTTAAGAATTGAACTCCTGCATTTTGAGGCACATGGATGAAATGACTGCAGGGGCTGTTGAGGCCATTTACTGCATGAGCCAAGTCAGTGGCTCACGCAGAAAGGCCTCAACTGCCCCATCAATCATGTGAATTGAAATGTGGGCATTCAATACTTATATTTACATTTATCTGAATAAAATTAATATCAGTTTAAAATCTGCCAAAAAACTGTTAAAATCTTGCTATATTCACTCCCAAGAACTTTGTTGTAGTCGGAGTAAACATTTTAGACATAACAACCATAATAAATGATGTCTGATGGTAATCAAACACACTAACACATAAAATGAAGTTCTTGATAGAAACACTTTATTCAATGTTTGGGCAGGGAGTTCTAACATGTAAATGTAATAATTTCTTGTTTAAAATCATGTTTATGTTGTTGTTTAACATTATGTTCTTCCAGGGTCAAGTCATGTTGACAAAACTAAAGTAGTGTCACATCAACGGATATATCAATGCACAATGTAACTCACAATTGTAGTTTATGACCTTGCATTCATGAGGGAATGACGCGAAGGAAAAATCCTATCTCTATTAAACTTTGGACCGAATGCAAATACATAAACTATGGAAACACAATGACATGCCTCTTGATTGTGTCTTGCCACTTTCACCACACTCCAAATGACGTATTTCTCAGACTCTATTGGAACCAGAACTTCAAGTTTGGGATGGCTATATACACTGAAGAATGAAACCTGAAAGTATACTGGGTCAGGGGAGCAGCAGGAGCATTTTTGACAAAGTTATTAGGTACTACACATGCTCTTAACATGGAAGAGGAATCTGTTATTAACCCTTTCCCCCTTGAATTAAGACTGAGTCAACAGCTTTCCTCTTCATGGGTTGGGCACTAAGTGCCCAACCCATGCTGAGGAAAGCTGTTGACCTGGGACATGTTGTCTTGACAAGTCTCCTCTTCAATTCTCAGTCAAATTGTTTTTCATTGCTGTTGAAATCAGTTGAAAATGCTGAAGCAGACGACATTTGACCACCAACCGGTTTTGGCCGGTTTATGGGGGAAAGGGTTAAACAATGGAATGAACAAATGAACCCTGCAGGTAGTCAACACTTCACTGTAGGCAGAAAACACTGCACATACAGTGTATATACTTTCACTACCAGAACCACTGGGTCAACAGAAGCACTCGATGCCTGAGATACCATTGATGATAAAACCTCAAAGTAGGTTTTGGAATAAACACCTGACATTACAGTGCTCCCTCCATATAAGGTCTCACAACACAGTGGATTCTGATATCATGATGGGTCTCTTGGCTCAGGCTCTTAACTTTTCCTATCACTTCAAGATTAAATGTCTCGTCATTAAAGGTTGCCTTCCCATTTATGTTCTCCTCCATGGACCTGTTATCAGCATTATAATGAGGGGGCACTGTAGCTACTTTGTGTGAGTCATACAACGGTGTACTTTTTGTGTTGGTGTGTCACCAGGTCAACTGTCTTTGCCAAATTCCCCCATTTGAACTAACTCACATGGAACTGGTCACAACATTTCTCCTGTGATATGTATACTTGATTCAAGTTCATCTCCATCTTAGTCATCTTACTAAAAAAGATTTTATTCTAATTTTCCTTTTTGTTTCTAATTGTTTTACCCATATACATATATACATATAGACCCCATTTTGTCACTCATGGCCTGGCAGATATCAGTATCTGTTGACTAAGCCTGGTAATGTGGTAAAAGAAAAAAAAATTCTGACCTAATCTAATGGCATAACGTGTTGCAGGGGTGGGGTGAGGGGAGGTTATACAATATCCCTACATTGGTAAATTACTTGGGCAACCACAATGCAAATTTAAATCTGTGTTGTAGAGATCCAGAAGCTGAGTGTACAGTATGACGTGACAATGAGATATGGAACTTTAAAATTTGGTTGAACCTGTTGAACAGACACTTAAACCTACTCCTTGACGTGTTTTGAATTTGGATGTAAAATCCACCTTCTGAAGGAGGTAGGGGTGGGGGAAAATGACTGCAGTTTTACTGCCATACAGGTGTACATAACAACCTGCAAGGACTGTCAGAGCTTGACGCATGAGGACATGAACGCTTGCCACTTGCATCATGTTCTGCACTGATTCTCACCTTCATGCTACATTTAATGCCGTCCTGTTAACACCTCTGCATTCTCACCTAGTTTTGCAGTTCATCATTTTTTTTCTGTCTGTAGGTAAACACAAAATCGAAAGCGTGAGCATACATATGATAATCACCTCCTACAGAGGGATACACCCATGACTGAAATAGTAGCCAATGCTCTTCCTGCACCTTTTTTTTTTTAAAAAAAATCTTTTGACAATGTCACCAGGTAAATGCTGTGATTTCAAAACTTAGTAAGTTGACATTTTGGAGAATTTTCTGAAGAAACTAACAACTTATTTCTTTGCCATCTCAAGCAATACACATCATATTTCATAATTTGTGCATTCATGGGCATACTTGAGTTGCCCTGACAGATCATGTCATGCTGACTGACCCATTTTGTGTGCTTCCAAAATAAAACTAGTTTCTTTCAGCTGGTTAACAACAGATCTGAATTTTTTACTGCAGTAGCTGGAACGGCACATCCAATAACCAATTACCAGGCATTGTCCAGAGACAATTGATTATCATGTCCCACAGTACCTGACATTGGGTCCAGAGACAACTAAAGATCATGTTGTCCAGTACCTGACATTGCATCCAGTAAAACAATGAACAAAAATGTGGATAAGACCTGTGAAGAAAGCTGTTTACTCAGTCTTGCTCTGACCAGGAAAGGGTCAGCGTACTGGGAACAGACGCCTGCTAATTCAAGGAGATAAGGCTCAGCCTAAGGCAGGAAAGAAGGGACTCACGCCTAACCAGTCAATAGTGTTTTAAAAGCCACTAATCTTTGGTAAAACATACACTTGTATTGCAAGTTTAAGGCAGTTGTCAAGTACCTCTGGGTTAAAAAACAGTTCAAGGACTTAAAATACATTTTGATCACAGAGTAAACTATGACATCGCCAATGAACCATGTGCCACCGGTAGTTCTACGTATATAGTTGACCTAAAGTATGCACCTTTTGCAGGAGAGCACTTGGTGGCACACAATCCCGTCCAAACAACTCACTGGGTCTAGTGGCATCTAGTGCCTGATACATGCTCATATCACAACACCTGTACTTTATGGTCCAGTAAGTGGGCGGCTCATGGTCACTGTCTGGGCTCTGGCACAACAAAGGTTAACCCATTCCCTCTAAAAATTGGCCAAGACTACCAAGTTGTGTTAAATGATGGGTCAACATGTTAAAGATAATTTGTTTGTTGATGCAAAACATGAGTGAGAACTGCAGAGATCTTCTATGCCTAAGATGAGTGTCCTCCATGCAGACTATGCAGAATACCAATTAAAGCTTACATTAGTCTACAGGGTGAAAGGGTTCATAGTTTTTCCAATGGGAAGTCTTTAGTATCAGACCAGACTTACGTTATCTGTTGCTATCGTGTCCTTTGTACCCTGAAGCTACCATGTCATTTGTAATCGATGGCTACTACTGTAAATGTACTTTTTTCGGCGTGTATAAATTTTCACGGGTTCTTTTTTTACATTTCAGGCATTTCACTCACTTTTTAATTTCAATATTTCACCATAATTCCTATCAAATGAATGTTAAAATACTATTTCATTGTATTTTTATTTTCACTGTTAATTGTGCCATAAGCGAAATAAGCGAAAATATAAATACAGCAAAATAAAAGCAATTTACCGTGTACAAGTCTTTCGTACTCTGCAGGTTTTGTCTTTTATAATCTGTGGCTACTGTATCTTTTGTACTTTGTAGCTACTGTATCATTTTAAATATGTAGCTACTATTTCTTTTATAATCTGCAGCCACTGTCTTTTGTACTCTGCAGCTAATATTTCCTTCATTATTTGTAGCTACTGTGTCTTTTGTACTCCACAGCTACTGTGTCTTTGGTACTCTGTAGCTACTATTTCTTTTATAATCTGTAGCTACCATGCCTTTTGTAACCTGTAGTTATTACCTCTGTTGTACTCTGCAGTTACTATGTCTTTTGCAATATGTACAGCTCTATGATGTCATGCTGCATGAGCATATTCAAAATTTAACCTATTTCACTTTTACAACTATATTACTGCAAGATGTTTGAAAAAAGCTGAAACACCTACTGAAATCTAAAACATAAATTTTGGGCTTCAGTTAAAGAATGTATGTTACTCTGGTCACATTAGCTACAGCTGTAAAACTAGAGGCACCAGCCCAGAAAGGAAGCACAGGCAACCCACAGGGCTCTCCGGAGATCATGATCTTCCTACATAATGTTAAAGGTAAACAACATCAAATTCCTTCCAGCAAAAATTTAACTGTTAACCCCCCCCCCACCCCCCCCCCCCTTGAATCAAGAATGACTACGCAGCTTTCCTTGGTGTGGGTTGGCCACACTGATGAACAAAATGAGCTTGTAGCCTCCAAATGGGGTCTAAAACAGCTTACATTGGGCTTCCTCTTATAAACCCCTGCCCCCTACCCCCTACCCCCACCACCACAAGAGGCCACCTCTTCTGCACAGGCCTCTTCCCTATGCAGCAAGTATGGTAGTATATCTTATTTTCCCCTGTACAGAGATGCAACCTTTATTACAAGGCCACATTTCTGGTACACTTGGGATGCCCTCATAAGGGGTGTACATGGGGTGAGCACTGTGAAAACTACCTCACAAGTCGTGGTCTTTACAACAAATACCACTGCATGAAAAATACAAAACATGGGTCTCGAAAAGGCAGGCCTGACATCCTCTAAGGCCCTCTCAAGCGGGGTGTGCCTGTACACACATAAACAAGATGAATCTTTACAGGTCTACACAAAATAGTGAAGTGTTTACCTGTTGTTCTTTTTGGTTCCTGTCTGGTCCTTCCTCCTTGCTCTCGGTGTCAGACAGACTCGCCTCCCTCGTATCCTGTACCAGTTGCAGTAGCAAGGCCTCCATGTCTGCTGTCACACTAGCCACTCGGTCCTTCACTGCAAGGTCCAGCATCCCACTCATGTCTAGAAACTGACCAGCAATTTCTGCATAAGGAGTATCTTTGAGCATTAATAACAATTTTTCTGCCAAGTGGGTTCCTGCCCCACATGTTCTCTGTATGGCATCTGTATAGTCTGTCAAGGCCTGCTTGTACTCACTCATGCCCTCGGACACTGGCAGTGCCCGGTGGAACTTGGATCGACTCTCCCCAGCTCCTTGCTTGCCCGACGACCCAAAGGGCAGGTGTTTACGTATATTCTCCATGTTGTTGTGGTGCTTGGTTAGGGTGCCAGAACAGCTAGCATGGACTGCACTGTAACACCCACCAGAAATAATATTGGCATCTGTAATCCCATGTATTAGGGTCCTAGCGTATTACCAATCACTGGGGAAAACATAGTGCTGCAGTAATGTCTGGCATTTGTGTGTATAATCCATAAGGCGAAAGGAACCGAGTGAGAGCCAAGCGGTCAGTTGTCAGCACTAGATTGTATCCACCAGAAAAGACTCCCAGGTGACTAGCTCCACTCCAGTAACCATGACTTCACTTGATCTGTCTCCAAAAACCTTGCAACCCAGATCTGCTTGGCAGCCCCAGAAGTTCTGTGCCACATACTCACATGCCTGAAATAGCACACAAAAAAACAGGGAAGTGTCAAAAGGGTGTCCCGGTCACAGTGTCACCAGGCTGGCCAAGCTCTAGTGCCCCAGCTTGTAAAGAAAGTCATGACTCAAGCCACCATCAAGCTGGTCGGTCACTGCCACTGTCACATTCAACCCCCGCTCACCCTTCTCCTGTCAACACATTCCCAAAAGAAAAACACTTTTAAGTTCAAGCCAAATATAGTCTACTTAAAAACAGATCATCTCTCAACATATCAGTTGGTCAAATCTGAAAATACTTACACAGCAGAGCCAGGCCGAGATCAGCGGTCCCAGGGCACTGGAAACAGGACACAGCTCCCACACACATCATACTGTAACCCACACAGTTCCCCGCCAGGAAACGGGAAAAGTCGGCCAAATTTAGCACATAGTTTGGATAGCTGAGTCCAGTGCACAGCTATGGTTGGCTGTTCAGAGGCTGGCCCACAGAGCCAGCCCAGGCTAAAGCATGCCTTTTTTTTCCACAGTTACATATCATGATTTACTGCCAATCAGCCGCAGACAAACTCAAATTGAGTTCATTTGTTGATAGAGCAGAACAGACATAATACACACAGCGTAATGTCCTGGGGTCACCTGTGTACTGAGTAGCAGCTTTCAACATATGGTTAATGACACCACTATTATTATACATACATCTACAGGGTAAGTCACATACACAAATATGTTCTAACTGCATGTTAACGGTCTAATGTCTCCCAGTCACACTAACACCTCATCAAAATGCGGATCAATACACCATATTTTTTTGTTTTCCCATGATTAATTCTGTCACCGACATGTAAAACAGATACATATATAATACTCCCTTCACATCAAATTATGCGCATTGGTCCAAATATTCGATGATATACTTTACCAGTTTGGCAATTCAGGTATTTGGGTCAGACAATTTTATCTCAACTTTGAAAAACAGGAATATGCTGAGTTAGCATGTACATACATGTTCCCAGGGAGACGTTCCCCAGCTCGCATCAACATACTACCAGTTCTGATGTACCACATAAAAATTAAGATTAAAAAAAAAATCTTTCCTTTAATATTCTGCAGACTCTGTGACATAGAAAACATCTGTGGAATTTGTTTTGTAACATCTTTACTCTGTGTATTTCGTGCGTCATTCCCCGACACTTGAAGTACCGGTAACTGTACCTGATGTCATCCCTGTGACAGTGGGCGATGCCCACTTTCATGGTGTATCCAGTCAGGATGCCTTTTTTTACACCCATTGCACACAAGTAATAGACTTTCCTGCACACTGCGCTGGATGGAAGTGACAACTGCACACATTATGTTCCAATGAATCGAGTTTCAAGTCCAGTACTTCCCCTTTAACAGGCTACCCCCTGCACCAAAGGGGGTTACAAAGCAAGCAATTGATGGAGATAAAAACACAAGATACTTGTATAATGATGTGGCACAAGGGTTGAGTTTCTGGGGGTCTCTCTTAGGAGAAGTCTCTCCAAAGCATTATCAGTCACTGCATAGTTTGACCAAGAAAACAAGCAATATAAAAGTTTATTTAACTGCAAGTTTGTGCATTTTATGGTAGACAAACTTAAATACTTGCCGATGGCTATTTTGATTTTGTGGTAAAAAAAGTATAATCCTATTAAATGGATAAAAATTAAAGTTTCATAAAATTTCAAAAAAATAAGAGGAAGCTGGTTTTCCAGAGAACCTTGTCAATTATAAGGTGCATCTCTGACAAACATTTAATACCGCTACAGTGAGTATTTTCTGAGATATCGCAGTAACATTGACAAGACAGACAACACAGTGGACGACAATATCCTTCAGCACTTTAAGTGCCGAGGGTTAATAAAATTGCAGAGTGTGACCTTTCCTGTTCACTACTCCATTTCAAACATGTTAAAAGAAAGCACACAACATGCAAGCACATGTGCGTAGAGTAGAAATACAGAATCAAAACTTAAATGTTCAGGGACCCCTATGTAATAAATGTAACTTCAATCTTTTGGGGCCATATTCACAAAGTGTTTAATCTGATCAGGATTTTAATCCTAAAATGAAAGTCAATGTGCCTTTGGGCCTTGAAATACTGAATCGTTGACCTAATGTTTGATCTAAACTTGCAGGATTAATCAATCTATGTTCTCCACCATTGCATGAACTTTGGAATCAAAGTTTCCATTCTATTAAATCAATCCTGATTTAATCCAGAATTTAATCCTGGATCAAAAGATTAAATACTGGCTCAAACTAAGATTGTTTTAATAAAATGAACCTGTAAATCCTTAGTTCATATTGTAGCCAAGAGCATATATTGGCTAATCCTTGAAGTTTTGATCAACCATTGAGCCAAGAGTTAAGTTGTTTAGAACCCAAACCACATTGATTTTAATTTGGGGATTAAAGTTAGGATCAGATCAAATTCTTTGTGAATACGGCCACTGGGCTACAATGGTATTCCCATATTCCATCACCTTGCCCACTAACAGACCAACAAGGAGCCTGTCTTTACTGCTTCCTTCAACGAAACGCATTAGTCATAACAAATAAGCCATTAACCCTTTGCACCCTGGGCAGTTTTGGGATCTGGCACAGCCAGCCACTGGACATTTTTTTTATTTTGTTGCGCACCATGCGACATGGTGGCCTAAAAGTGCCGTAACTTTTTCTATTTTTGCAATTCATGCAAAATGATCCCTACCACTTTTGTTCAGTATGACCTTCTCTACATTTCTATGTGGTTTCTTTGTCAATTTTAATAAAAACTCGTGCCCTACACTCTAACAAAGTTAAGATATCGATCTCAAACCCGAATTGATCAAAACGGTCAAGTCTGTATGAATATAATTGTATGGGTACTGGTCTGCGCCTTTTCCTTGGTTAGCATCATGAATGATGGTTCCTCTTTAATTTTTTTTCAAAGATCGGCTGTGTCTCACAATTGTCATTAAATTATAGTGGTAGAGTTTGTTGGTTGCTGCAGTAAATAGGCGATAAACACACTTTATCGCAGTCACTGATAAACTGTTCACATGACCAACACAAGCACAGTGTTGTCTGTAGCTTAAAATAGAAGGGATATTTGCCCTGCCCTTTTGTTTCGCTCCCTGCCCTTTTTTCTTTAGCTCCCTGCACTTTTCTCCTATGTTTTTGATATTCTGGGCAATTACATTCATTTTCTCATAAAATTTTAATATAATTTAAACTAATTGGCAAAACAATGTATCAATTTATCTATTGACCATGTGTATAAGATACAAATTCAGAACTATTTCCATAAAAACAACAAAAAAGCTTGTTTTTTGGACCACTATGTTTGGATGCCCTTTTTGATTGTCATTATGTGCTTTAAAAGTGCCCTTTTAGATGAAAGGTGCCCTGCCCTCCTGAAAAGCTGGGGACAACACTGAAGCAGCAGCGGTATTTCACCCGAGCCATGTTGACCTGCGGCCAGTGTATTTTATTCACTTTGCCTGAAAAAAATTGGACTCTCTGCTCTATTGCACAGAAAGACTGGTACTATGTTATCATTCTGCCCAATTTAGAGCATTAATTTTTGTTACTTGCTTTCATAAAATGTCTGTAATCGCCACTTCTGTTGCTACAGACGTCGCCTATTTTTCAAGCCAGACTTCACAACGCCACACAGCCAGAACTCCCGGATGAAACATCGGTAGAAAAACGATGCATTTGATTGGACGGCCTTGGCTGAAAGTCAGCTACAGTGTAATTTGTCACGCAAGGCAAAAAAAAAGCACAAAAAAAACAAAAAACCACTGACTTTAGATTAGTTGTGTTTCTAATTGAAAGCTCTGATCAGATGAAAGTTGCCTATACAGTAAAACCTGTTTTAAGAGACCACCCCTAATGGTGGCCAAAAAGTGGTCACATAAGGCAGGTGGTCTCTCAATAGAGGTGCAACAACATTGTAAAGATTGCAAAAGAGACATGGTAAACCTGGTCTGAAAAGGCAGGCGGTCTTTCTCACAGTGGTCTCTCAAAACAGGCTTCACTGTACTTCACATTTACAATTTCCAGACAGCACATGGGGAAAGCCAACAGCAGTATGAAAAGGCACATTTTATCCTCTTCCTTTTCTTGTGCATGTAAACTTCAGTAAGTGAGCTCTCTTGGTTCACTTCTGTCACCCATCACAACACATTTGTCTTGAACTCAATTCCCTCACCATATGGGTACTGTACTGCTTTAGTTGTTGCAAATATGATACAAGAAATACAAATGTAAACATGGTATACTTCATGGTCTCTTTCAGTCAACAGAGTAATATACACAAATGTACCACATAATGTAGTGACATAAAGCATCACTGACTAGCAACTGCAAGTAACTTTTGCTGGGTCTTTTTTTTTTTTTTTTTGCATTGACACATTCTGAAGGTCACACTTTTCATAAATCAAACTAGACTGGTTCCCTGTCACATATCATGCATACTGTGCATAAATCTCAACCAGTCTACCAGCCGGCTGTCCGTTTTCAGTTCACATTACCAGGTTGCCATGGCAACAACTGTACACTCAGGGACCCACAATCTACAGTGCAGCTGTACTGCCAAGTACACCAAATGGGCAAGTGTGTACAAAACTATATTCAAACTGACCTGCTAACAAATGCAAGTTTTCAGTAAAGTTCTAATTCAAGTTTGGGTATGAGCCATTTTCGTGGGGGAATTCAACTTGTTGATATGAAGACTGGGTGGATATATGAGTTGGCCATAATCTGGTACTTTCCTTTGACCACCCGTCATAGCAATGGACAACTGACTGTCATATGAGTGGTCTTGTCACTCTAATCACATTCAACATTAACATTTTCCTGGTCCCATAAAAACAGTCAACAGCTTTCCTTGCTGTGAGTTACATGCAACGCATGCCAAGGAAAGCTATTGACTTAGGATGCTCCACCACAGCAGGTCTTGCCAACACTTCTCACCAAAATGTGTTCTACTTCCCTGAATTTTCAGTGAAAGCATTGAAGCACACGATAATTTTATACATCTTTAAGGGGTGCTTTCAGGCAATTGGAGTGGGAAAGGGTTTATCCATGTTACATTACATACATTTTGTACTCCGCTTTTTGCCTAGTCAAAATCAAGGTTGAATTAAATGGCAATAACCATTTTCAAATTGCTAAAAGACAAAAAAAAAAATGATAATTCAAGAGCTAAAATGCTTTGCCTGGCAGTGTAAAACCTTCTCAGCAAGTCTTTACCACCTCACCACCTGCGGGGACAATGAGTTCACCCTGCCCTGGTCAGAACAAAACTGAGTCAACAACTTTCCTTTGCATGGGTGGAGTGCAATGCACCAATCAGCATCAAGGAATGCTACTGAACTGAGGTGACGCAATCATGATCGGCATGCATCTACAAGTCTCAGCAAATACTGCGAATTCATTTAATTTTGCTGTGTTCTTATTTTCGCTTATTTCGCTGATGCTTCAAAATCGTGAAAATAAGAACCCAGTGAAATATATTTTTAACATGGCACTGATAGGAATTATAACAAAAAAAGTGAATTTTATGTTTCAGTGACAGGTCCAAAATGAAAAAAAAAACAAAAAAACAAGAGGGCTGTGTGAACAGCCCATGCTCAGCTGATCTTGACATTCATCACACTTGCAGCTCTAGGAACTTGGGAAAGGATCAAGGTCATCCATGGTCTGAGTAAGTCTGACCTTTATACAAGAACACTAACATGTGCAACATCAAGGTTCAAGCAGTTCTCAAGTTATAATGAAGAGTAAAATTCATGTATGTTGCACTGTGACCCCAGAAAAGAGGTCAAAGTCATTCATGTACTGTCTGAGCATGACCTTCATACAAAAACATTAACGTGTGCAGCATCACAGTACTAACTCAAAACAGATCTCAAGTTATCAAGTAAACAGTAAATTTTGTGTCAGTTGTCCTGTGAATTAGCACTAGAATGCCCATTGACTTACATAGTAATCAATAGGAAAGCTGCATTGATCGATAAGTACCCGAATGGAAAATACTTAAAAATCAGGAATCTAAAGCAATGCCACCTAGTAAACACTTTGTTTGACCCTTCCACAAGAACATATCCATCACATTTCACTTTAATCTGAGTGACGGTTCTGAAAACAAGTGAAAAATAACAAAACCATATAAAAACTTGATTAAAAAACAAGGCCATGGGCCTAAAATGTAATCTGTGGCGGCAAACTGACCAGTTGGTCGATTGGTATTTTTGGTAGACACATAATTGTGTGTGCATATGACGTGCTTCCAGAATATTCTCCATTTTCTAAAGTTTTTGGTGTTGTACCTTTCATATTTTGTTGCCAAAGAAGGGAATACAGTGACAGCTGGCTTGAGAGACCAGGCCAAATTGAGATCACTTTTTAGGACCAACATATCAAGATATTTTTCTGAACAACAGGCCTAACGCTCTGCCGACAGATGACTAGCAGGTCAGCTGAGCTAAATATCATAAAAAATTCACTGGAGCATGACGACCCACGTACACTGCCACCAAGTTTGAGGTGAATCTGACAGACAGTTTCTTCAGAGAAGTCCAAAACGTTAGAAAGCATTAGAATACCCATTGACTTGCATAGTAATCTGACAAAGGTGCATTTACCAATAAGTACCCCAATTGAATACATCGTTCAAAATCAGGAATCCATAGTAATGCCACCTAGTGAACAACTTTGTTTGACAATTTCACATGGCACATACCCACAAAGTTTCAGCTTAATCTGAGTGACGGTTCTTAAAAAGTCGAAAATAGTGTAAACACTAAAAAAAAGTCATTACAAAAATTAGAAAAAAATGCAGCGCCACCTGGTGAACAATTAAAAGCTAAGAGTCCCTAGGAGTGTTCCTGTGTGATATCAAAGCAACTGGATGAGCGGTTTTGGAGAAGATTTTTTTAAGATTTGCCCCCCCCCCCAAGAAACAAACAAAAAATCCAAACAAGTGGGCTGTGTGAACAGCCCATGCTCAGCTGACCTAGACATTCATCACACTAGCAGCTCTGTAAACTTGGAAAAGGATCAAGGTCACCCATGTTCTGAGCAAGTCTGACCATTATAGAGGAACATTAACATGTGCAACATCAAGGTTCAAGTAGTTCTCAAGTTATAATGAAGAGTAAAATTCATGTATGTTGCACTGTGACCCCAGAAATGAGGTCAAGGTCATTGATGTACGGTATAGGCATGACCTTCATACAGAAACATTAACCTGCTGCATCACGCTACTATTTCAAAACAAATCTCAAGTTACCAAGTAAACAGTAAATTTCGTGCCAGTTGTCATGCGAATTAGCATTAGAATGCCCATTGACTTACATAGTAATCAATAGGAAAGCTGCATTGACTGGTAAGTACCGTAATTGAAAAAACATCCTTAAAAATCAGGAATCCAAAGCAGTGCCACCTAGTGAACAACTTTTTGACCCTTCTACAAGAACACATCCATCACATTTCGCCTTAATCTGAATGACGGTTCTGAGAACAAGTGAAAAATCGCAAAACCATACAAAAAAATCATTAAAAAATTAGAAAAAATTGCAGTGCCACCTGGTGAACAAATTTGGAACTATGTTTCCCTGGGGGTGTCTTTGTACGATATCAAAGCAATTGGATGAGCGGTTTCAGAGGAGAAGAGTTTTTAAGATTTAACCCCCCAAAAAAAACAAAAAAATTCATAAAAAATCCAAAAATTAACAGAGCATGACCATTTGAACAAACTTGGTAGATATCCACCCAAGGCACATCCCCACCACGTTTGAAGTAAATCTGGCCAAAATTGTGTAAGTTATAAGCATTACAAGATATTCCCATGTTAAACTTTCCTATTAAAACTTTTGTAAAGATTTTTGAAAAAAAAAATAATAAAAAAATCCAAAAATCAAAACCAACCTGGTAGACACCCACCCAAGGTACATCCCCACTAAGTTTCAAGTAAATCTGGATGGCGGTTTTGGAAAAGTTGAAAAAAAAAACTGGCATTAGAATGCCCATTGACTTACAGAGTACTCAACAGGAAAGGTGCATTTACTGAAAAAGAGCCGAAATGAAAAAAAATTGTTAAACATCATGAATCCACAGCAGCCCCACATAGTGAACAACATTGTTTGACCCTTCTACAAGGAACATATCCACCATGTTTCATCTAAATCTGAGTGACAGTTCTAGAGAAAAAGTCAAAAATAGCTTTAACGCAAAAAATTCATTAAACATATAGGAAAAAAATTGCAGCGCCACCTGGTGAACAAATTAAGAACTAAGAGTCCCGGGGAGTGTTCCTTTGTGATATCAAAGCAATTGGGTGCGCCATTTCGGAGAATGAGATTTTTTAAGATTTGTCAAAAAAAAAACCCAAAATATTTCATAAAAAAATCCAAAAATCACTGGACCGTGACCATTTGAACAAACTTGGTAGACACCCACCCAAGGCACACACACCCCCCCCCCCAAGTTTGAAGTGCATCTGGCAGTTTCGGAGAAGTCGAAAATGTGAATTGTTGACGGAGGGAGGACGACGGACAGAGGACCATAAGATAAGCTCAACTGACTGACAAGTCTGTTGAGCTTAAAATCATTGGAGCGTGACCATTTGAACAAACTAGGTAGAGATCCACCCAAGGTACATAGCCACCAAGTTTGAAGTGAATCTGGCTGGCTGTTTTGGAGATCAAAAAAGGTGAATTGTGAATGGACAGAGAGAAGCCATTGATGACTGAGTCTTCTAATATCTCAACCTGACTGGTAGGTCAGCTGAGCCAAAAAGCGACTGTGAGTCAAAAAGCCATGTTACAGGTGGTAACTTTACTCAAGAACTTCAATACAAGACTGTAATGTTATAAGATATTAGCACTTCTATTCTGCAGAGTGCTGGACAGGCAAATAGCGTTGGTGAGGCCTAAAACAAATGTCGTGCTTCATGTTGCAGCGAAGCACAAAAGTGGAGTAGGGAGGTAGGTAGGGATTCTTTTTTTTTCTTTCGATTTTTATAAACTGTCAATCTCTGAATCATAATGTGATTTGATGTACTGAAGTTGAGTTATCTGATATCAACATTCTATTGAGTTCCAAAAATTATTTAATGTTTTTCTGACAAATTCTTGAAAATTGTAAACAAAAATTATTCTTGACAAACATTACACTGGCACTGCATCTTTTTGATGATGCAAACACAATGTTCACGGAGGCAATTAGCTTTCAATCTATTTAAATATATATTGTAATTTGTATATTGTATTGGTTGATTGATTTAAAAGTATATGTTCGAGTGTCGGCCTCCCTTGCATTTTAATGAAATAAAACTTAACTTTCACATTTCAAGTATACTACAGAATCGCTTCAAAAATATCTTTGGCTGGCATCCTTTCTTCGCTGGATGACGTGCGGTGGGTAAAAGACCGTGAAAGATGAAAAATGATACATGTTGGAGCTTGTGCATGCCAATATGACAATCTGCCAGAGTAGTAAATGGAGAAATATGTTAATTTTCTTTAAAAATTCATTATAATATCTAAAGCCTGCAGTGCTATAATTCAGCGGTTAATTTCACAATCTTTTGAAAACGGGGGGGGGGGGGGGGGGGGGGGGGCCTCAAGTATTCTTGTGTACATGTACTTTTTATTTCAATTCCATTAAATTGATTTGATATCCTACATCCCAACGGGAGCCCCACGGCACGCAGAAATATTGATCGGCTCTCGCTTTGCATCGCGTATGCTGGGGCCTCATTTGGGTTGCGGTGAAATTGCGATCGTTTGAACACTATCCGTTGCTAGAATACAACAGTTTCTGTCATTCTATGCGGACAGTGCTCTGATATGCCTTCTATATTAAACTTTGGTCTTTCTTTCTTGTCTATGCAATCCAAAGAGTTTGACACAAAAATCACCAGATTCGTCCTCGTGCAAACAGATGACCCTACATTTCCACTTGCATACCAGGATGTGCAAACTCAAGAATTTGGGTCAATTCATTCAGCCTTCAGCAGGGAAGCGCAAGCCCGTCTTCTCGTTCTGTATTGCGGTAACATGTGCCGAAGTTTTCGAACAAAGTCTGCCTTACGAAATAGCCTCTCATAAAAAGATGTACCCAAAAATTTAACCAAAAGTCAATATTATTACGCACTTTCTTTCGTTACGGCCGATGTAAACACAAGCGGAACGTCGACCAACACGTGGAGCGATGTGCGCACGCATGTAATTCTGACTGCATACGCCACGCCCACGGGTGATCGCTTGGTCTTCGAAAAGTTCCTTTGTCTCCGGTGGCAGGGTTGTACTGGCATCAAGGTTGGACAATTACGCACTTATATTAGAACACTTGAGTACACACAGATACGAAAAGGCCTCTTATTAAAAGATGTACCCCAAAAATTAACAAACGACCTGCAGTAAAATTTTCTTCACGACACAGAGGCGCGTTTTTTTCGGGTGAAACGATCCCCTAATGAGCAACAAGTGGATATTTTCAGACTTCTGAGATCGGCCCTTGACCCATATATCAACTTCGCGTCAAGTTTTCAACTAAATTGAATTAATTGAGGACTTACAAATGGTTCTTTTCAAGCTCTTCAGACCCGCAACTTCAACAATTGGGCCTTAAACCTCAAATTCCCGTTCAGAAACTTGAATATCCCCAAATTTTTTCGGCATTGCCAAGCAACACGTAAACAAAGATGGCCGCCAAAACTGATTGTAATATCTGTGGCGAAGCCACAGATAAAAAAAAAAAAACAAGAAAAAATTGCAGTGCCACCTGGTGAACAAATTGGGAACTATGCGTCCCTGGGAGTGTCTATGAACGATATCAAAACAACTGGGTGAGCAGTTTCAGAGGTGAAGAGTTTTTAAGGTTTGCCCCCCCCCCCAAAAAAAATCATAAAAATTCCAAAAATCAATAGAGCGTGACCATTTGGACAAACTTGGTAGAGATCCATCCAAGGCACATCCCCACAAAGTTTGAAGTAAATCTGGCCAAAAGTATTTTAGTTATAACCATTACAAGAAATTCCCATGTTAAAACTTTCCTATTAAAACTTTTGTAAAGATTTTTGAAAAAAAAATCATAAAAAAAAAACAAAATTCATTGGAACATGACCATGGGAACAAACTTGGTAGACATCCACCCAAGGTACATCCCCACCAAGTTTGAAGTTAATATGGATGACGGTTTTGGAAAAGAAGTCGAAAATGTGAATTAGCATTAGAATGCCCATTGACTTCCATAGTAATCAATAGGAAAGCTGCATTGACCGATAAGTACCCGAATTGAAAAAGTCGTTAAAAATCAGGAATCAGCAGCATTCCCACATAGTGAACAACTTTGTTTGACCCTTCTGCAAGGAACATATCCACCACGTTTCAGCTTAATCTGAGTAACGGTTCTGGACAAGAAGTCGAAAATAGCTAAAACAAACAAAAATTCATAAAAAAATAGAAAAAAATTGCAGCACCACCTGGTGAACAAATTAAGAACTAGGTGTCCCAGGGAGTGTTTCTGTGTGATATCAAAGTAATTGGGTGAGCTGTTTCAGAGAAGAAGATTTTTTAAGATTTGCCCAAAAAAGAACAAAAAAATTCATTAAAAATCCAAAAATCAATTGACCGTGACCATTTGAACAAACTTGGTAGACACCTACCCAAGGCACATCCCCACCAAGTTTGAAGTGGATCTGGCTGACGGTTTTGGAGAAGAAGTCGAAAATGTAAATTGTTGACGGACGACGGACGGACGCTCGACGGAGGACCATAAGATAAGCTCAGCTGACTGACAAGTCAGCTGAGCTAAAAAAACCTGTAAATTAATGCCCGTGAAAATAAATGTATTCACATTATGCTGTCATTGAACATGAAATTTAAGTAAAAATATTAAAGGAGATGATCATTTACACTTGAGAACTTTACAGTGATTTGAGTGGGAAAGGGTGAATCCATTAACCTTTCCAGATGTCTGTGGCATGTCCCCCCCCCCTTTTTTTTCTTTTGTTTTCTTTGTAAATCAGACACTTGAGCAAGTGCATACATGTACCTGTTGACCAAATGCTTTCTTTTGGTCTGTGTGAGGTCACAATGACCCCGAGATGTAGTAAGCATGTTAAATGTTATTATGGGCACACACCATAATAATAGTATGCTTACCCCCCTTCCCTCTTTCCGGAAAGAAAACCTTGATTTTCATTAAAAATTGTATATTTCCATGCTAGTACTTCATGGCCAAATACTCCTCACATGAAGGAATAGATAAAACTAGAAAAGGTGATTTGCTGCATCGCAAAGAAAGAAAGAATTTTAGGAAAAACAGAAAAGTGTGTTTTGACACACACACACACACTTTAATTAGGACTAATCTTCTATCTCCTGTGCCAAGCCTGTAGTGTGGGGTGGGGGTGGGGGGGTGGAAAGTTTGTCTGAACACTCCTTTTCCAAGGAACCTCCCATCCTCTTGCAGTTAGCCCATATGAATTAATTTACTGCACGTCAGCATATACACGGAATCATCAAACATTCCTAAAATACAGGGAATGCCATATTTGAACACTTATTTTCAAAAAAAAAAATTAGAGGCGAAGTCCTCACCCACCTTTCTGTACTTTTCCTCTGGTATTTGGCTGTTTTGGACAATCATCCCAATGTAAACTTTTTTTTTTCTTTTTCTGTATTCTTTGTTAAATATAAAATCTCCCTATTTCTCCTCACAGGATGTGGACAGGTATCAGGTATGCTAACCTGCTGGACTTCTGAAATTGCAAATGGACCAAGCGCTCTACATCGTGTGTCCACCATCATCCACTCCCACACCCGGCCAGCACAAATTTTACAATAGAAAGCAACATTAGGCTCTTTAGCCAAATGCTGATTATCTTAACCACCCCCATGAGTAGAAGTCTACATGAATTTGGCTTTTTTATGTTTAAAAATTATAATTAAGTAATATACAGCACACAAGCTGCAGAAATTCTGACACTTTATTTTTATTATTTTACTTTTATAATTTTGTAAGCTTTAGTCAATTTGGCTTTGACTTTACAAAATTTTGCTAGCCATATTCCACCTTTTGAGTCAGTGGCTATTTGCCTAATGCTAGCCTAGCCAGATATTAAAACTTGTTGGTGATGTCACTGTATTGTTCCCACTCATCCTTATTTTCCATGAGTGAAGTGTTCCATTGGTAACAGTGGTTTTTCATACATTCCAATGGTTGTACTTAACTCAATCCATACTATGGTCACAGGCCTTGGTCAGTGGTTCTGGCACTGCCTGGCAAGTCATGCTGCAGCTGACCTTGCGGCAGCTGCAGCATGACTTGTCAGGCAGTGCCAGAACCACTGACTTAAGACTATAGGCATGTTGGTACTTGAACGAAAGCTCTTTTCATGAAGAATTTAGATATGCAATTGTCGTCTTAAATCTAGGTATATATACGGAAAATCAGGGACTGGTATGGAATGAGTTAATTAGTTGTCTAAGTTGTAAGCTTCAGTTTGCAATCATTTCCGACAAATCTTAAGTTGGTTAATCACTTGGAACAGCTTCATTCATTTAAAATTTACTGATGCCTTTTCCTTCAACTATGTTCAGCCTCAGCCTCATTATCTGATACAAATGATGCTCAGCAATTAACCTATATGAAGGCATACCAGTTTCTATGTAGACATGTTATTATGGCAATTATGTTCTGTTTCGTGACTGATCAAAGAATTTTACACATCAGACTTAAGATTAACCCTAACACCCTCAGAGTCACTTCCTTTAGCCAGGAAGTACAGAGCTATAAAGTGATTATTTACTGCTCATGTCACGAAACTTCCATCTTTTCTACTGTATAAATATACGAGGAAACCAGCTATGCCAATAATTTCCAAAGAGACTGCATATTTACAACCTCTCTGAACGTTCTTGATTATATTTCTTTGTTGAATGTGTCTGCATTTCAAAGACCGTCTGCAGTATCAGACAACTTGTGCTGGCAAGTAAGAGGAGCCCTAAACAGCAGACCCTGTGCTACTGTAAGGTGAAACCTGTCTTCAAAAACTGCCCCAGGATGACCAAACTGTGGTCTCTCAAGACAGGTGGTTTTTCATAGGAGGTATAAATAGAATGAAAAGGGTTAATCTGTCTTTGCTCCACATATAACAGCAGCACTACATACAAAAATACTGGACCAGGCTGACTCAGCACAAAACTATATCAACATTTGTGTCTGCACATAACACAATTAAATTACTTATCAAAGAAGTGCTTTAAGTGCAATTACAATCAACAATTTACTTTATAATATTCAGAATTGATGGATCTTGCCCTCTCCCAAAAAGATGATACATGAACATGTACCTTGTCCAGGTTTATTTCAATACTTTGTCTATTTTAGAAGGAAACTTTTGTGAGAAATGATTCTGCTGGCCAGGCTAGCACTACCTATTAGCCAACTAGCCAGTGGCTAAATAACTTGTGATTTCATAAAAATTTTTTGTAGCTTTAGCCAAATTGGCTGAGGATATTTCATGTTATTTTTTTTCAACTTTTGATGCACATTCATGGTTTTGGCTAATTTAGCATTTTGCAGAACAAAATTGTAAATGCGAAATTTTCAGTTTAATTTACAGCAGTTGCCTTGAAAATATTATAAAAATAAAATCCTTTTGTACTTTATGAACTTGATTAATAAAAATAAAACACTACGGTATGTGCAAGATTACTTTGGAGGACCTGTGTCACTGGAAATCAACACATTCTCAAGGCTAGTCAAAAAAGCTTACAACTGCAAAAAATACTTCTTAGTGCTTATCCTCCATGTCAGTACACACGGATCATAGGCATTCATACTTAACTGACCCAAACTTACAATTTTCTTTCTTCTACAGTGCCCCCTCCCCCCCCCCCCCCCTAATATGGTCACCCGAAATGCAACCAAAAAGTGGCCACATTAGAGGGACAATACAATGGAAATATAACTTTTGTGGCATGGAGAAGTGGCCTTTGTAGAGGGTCGGCCATTATTAGACAGAGACCACTATATAGCAGAATGCTGATCATTTCAACACTGACATGTACACATACATGCTCAACAATCACACATACAGCATGCTGAGATATTTACACACTCATACACCAGCATATCAGAATAACAGAGCCTTCCATTAGAAATCAACTTAAGTCCCCAATGTAGGCAGTGCTGGCTGCCATACATTATTGGTGACAGACCTGGTGTGCAAATAACAGCTGTGTGTATTGGATTTGTGATGACACTAGATTTAATGTGGGATCCTGCTTTCAAATTTGAAGTGTGCCAGCTGCTCAATTTCTCTGCCATATATTATACACATGTACACATCTGAACCCTGGTGTTCCTGTAATACACAGGTTAAATGTGCATAATGTATATGTACACGATCTGATTCACTGCTCTCAACATCAGAAAACATAATTTTTTCTTTCAGTGAAACCTGTCTTTAAAAGACTACCACCAGTGATGACTTACTGTGGTGCCTCAAGACAACTGATCTCTCACAGGAGATATACACAAAATGAAAAGTGCTACCCAACACATCCTGAAAATGTGGTGTTTAATAGGAAAGAGGTTTGTCATCAGTGATCTCTCGTGACAGGAGTCAATGCATTCATTTTCAGGATACATATGTACTGCATGTGCTTATTACGTTGGTGTGCAGTTTTTCCTTCCTTCCTTCCATTTTCTTCTTCTAAATTTTGTCCTCAGTTTTTCTCAGACACTACCTTTCCAAAAAGTACAAACTTGGCATGGTGATTGACCCAGATATAAAATTGTGCATATTGTTTCGAAGAAAAAAAAAATTGTTTGGAAGAGTCAAGAATTTTAAAATTATGCAAATTAGGGGCAATTAAAACTTTAAAAGCTCCATATCTTCAAACCTACATGTATCACAGATATGAAAAATTTCAGGTTGTACATACAGGTATGTGACACCCGCCAATTTAATGGACAGTATACAAAAGCTGTAGAATTTTTAATTTTGCTAATTGGGAGCATTTTAAAAAACAAGTCCTGAAAGTTGAGTACCTCCGAAACTATTACAAATACAGCTGCCAATCCCTTCAATTTATAGGTCTGTGACACAGCCACATCCAGTGAACCATAAAACAAAGTCGTAGCATCTTTATTTATGCTGCTGACATATCAGTGACGGCCATCTACATAAAAGAAATTGAGCTCCATGCATTAGCAGTATGGTTCTACCCAGGGTTCATTCAGCCTGTGAATAATTTGGATGCTAGTGGTCTGCTCTGCAAGGATCCACTCAATTCCAAGGCTGACTAGGAGTTTATCTGGTTCCACACAAGGAACAACTCCTTGCTTACATTTCTGTGGCAGGGTACAATCGTTTTGAATAACTTCAGAACTTGACACGAGACAAGCACTAGGAGTCTCTTATCCTGAACAAACTAATAATAAAAAAAATAAATAAATAATACAGAGCTCAATAGATTTCTCCAACCGCTTGTCCAAATTTGAGACAGAAATTGCTTTGAAACAAGTTTAAAAAAAAAAACACCCTTATTACTAAAGCCCTAAATTTGATATTTTGCACAATTCCTGTTTTTATGAATACAAACAGTCAGACAGACAGCATTTTCAACTATAGTCAGTTTAATTGGTCTGTTAATGTATTTTAGAAGAGTCTACCATGTCCTAATAAATATCTTACCCCAAAATAGAAAATGGTGATGATTTTTCCCTTTTTCAGAAAAAAAAACTGTCACTCTTGGATACCACTTCAAAGATACCTGGAAACTTTACGGGTTAAACTTTATTTATACATGTACTTCCCAACCACTTTATAATCCACGACTCAAAAATACAATCAGTTGTCCCACTGAGCGTCCAATGATACTATGGTCACATATGTCTGCATGCTTCCCATACAGCACTTTGTTAAGACAATCTGTCTGGCCTCTCCTTTTTTTTGCTTCAAAATTGGCACACAGGTATGGGCCTCCTCAGGCCAACACAGATAAACGTTTCCGGGTCACTGTGACCTGGCACATGGGAGAGGCAGCTCAGTCCACATTAATCACTGACACTCTTTTATTCCTGTTTATTGTCATTGTTATAAATCTCTATGTATCAGATGGCATCTGCTTGTTCCTGACAGTGAGGTTCATATCTTGTATACCTTGTATTATGATACGAAATACACATATTACCAGACCTGACTGTCAGACTCTCCACCACCAATAAACTAGTAAAGCCTACCAAAATCAATAGACAAATTATTATGACTATACCTGAATAAAATTAAACAAATAATCAATAAAAGAGGAGGCCCATGGGCCTAATGCTCTGCTGACATATAATCTGATCACTGTCACCAAAAAATTCATATCCTGAAAAGTATTCCCTCCACGATCTTGAGAAATTAATCACAGTCATCCATATTAAATGCAAGATCACACTTTGACATGATACATGTCTATGGTACATTTGGTATCATTTACCTTAGTGTTTATCAACATACTGAATTAAATGTATTCTTTTTTTTTTTAGTGCTTAGTGACTTTGAAAAATTGGACCAAGTCACACAATCCTAAAGTCATGCTTACACAAGTAAAATTTTATGCACAATCTACTCAAGTGCAATTTGGATCTGGAGGCTCAATTCTCTTTGCCATTGGTGTCCAAGCTACACCTCCTTCAACTTTACAGAACTATTGACCTGCCAAAAAATAAGTCAAGGTCACCAATATCAAACAGCATATTAGCATTCGACATGTCTCGTATATCCTATACATTTGGCATGTCTAATTCGATTGTTTTTCAAGATGCGGAATTTTACCTCTTTCAACGCATTTTGGCTCATAATTTCCATCAAAGTATAATTGGTGCCACCAGCATTAAAAACAACCGAGATTTTGACTTCCTCCACAACCTCATCAAATTTCATGAAGATCTATCCAAACTTACAGATGCTAGAATGGTCACAATATTTTCACATTTTGACCATATAATAATATAATGCTGCATGTGGCGCCACCCATATCAAACTCCACCTAGATTTTCACAGACTTTATAAGTCCTAACATTTATAACATATGGGGCTAGCTAACAAACACCCCCCCCCCCCCCCCAAAACTGTGGACTGTATTGCACTCACAAGTGACAAGTTCCTGGCCGGATGGAAGGACAGACAGGCGTGTATGAGTGATGGTATGAGCTCTATGACCAGTGGTCAGCAGAGCTAAAAATGACTATACCTGAATGAATCCAGTCAATCATTGCAGGGAACACTAAACGAGGACCTGTTCTCAGTTTTCACTTCATGCTTCCGCCTGTATTGTCAAGCTTGAATACGACTCCCTGTCACTGCCATAGCAGACTTTGTACGGTGTTGTAATCCAGGATGCGTAGGTTCTCAAAACACTTCCACGTACACTTATCAATAATATACTATTACTTGGGTGCTTATCAAAAGATTTCTTTCACAATCATGGTGATACCCAGATACACATGCATCATTATCTTGCACAGGAACTGAAATATAGCTTATCATTTTAATTAACCCTTTCCCCAGCCATAACCAATCCAGCATTATATGCTGTCTTCTTCAATGTTTTCAGCTGCACGTAAATTCAATGCTTACAGTTGATATTAATGGAAAACATGAATAAAATTTATAGATATGCCATATCAAAAAAGTATGACTTAGGTTGAGCGTTTTCTTTATTTCATGTTTGGGAACCACCTTACCACAAGGAAGTCTCTACACTCTCACCCTTACAAGTTTTATTTTATTTTATTTTTTTTATTTGAGTTAACCTGGCTTTGTTTATACTCAGGTGTCTCCACCTGTAAAGGGTGGATACCTGGGAAGTTCTCTGTACTGGTACCTTTAGATGACATGAGCCATTGTACATGTGACCAGGATACTGTGATCCCTGTTTTCAAAGACCACTTTAACCACCTGTCTTTTTGGACCATCAGTTTGCTTATGGATCATGTACCAATAAATCCATTCCAAAACTTCAATTATCCAATGGATTAAGACGACATTTAACTTTTTGGACGATTTTATTCATACCGACTTCAAAATAAACATCTAATCAATTGTTTGCAGTACATTTGCCAATAAAAATCTGCAAAACAGTACTTTGCTGCCTCAAATTGTGTATGATTCTCTGGCCGGTTCCATGCATTTTTGGTATCAATGAAACTCTTAGAACCTTGTCAATATTATCATGCTGCTTTCCTACTGGCTTAATTTTTTATTCCTGCCCACCAAACATCATCATCTTGCATAGATATACCATCTCCTAGATAAAAATATAAGAAAAGAAATAGAGTAGTCCCTCCTTTGAGAGGCCGCCCCTAGTGCCACCCAAAAGGCAGTCACATAAAGCAGGTGGTCCCTCAAAGGAGGTATAAATAACATGAAAAGTACTACAGAAAGACATGACAACTGTGGACTCTCAAAGGAGGTGGTCTCCCAAAAGAGTGGTCTTTCAAAGGAGGGACTACTGTCTGAATACCTACAAAACTGCTCTAGATTAAGGTGTTATTCCAAGCTTAATCCATTGGCTTGTGATAAAAACAGATGCAATGACCAGTAAACAAAGGTGTAGCATATTAACACTTTCAGTGCAAAATTTTGGACGGAGTCAACAGCTTTTCTTTTTTTAAGAACAGCCGTTGACCTAGGATATTATCTTTGGAACTACAGCCATACTGGTACTAATTGCTACTTGAATAAAGGTCTTTTCACGAGGAATACGAATCTGGGATCCTAATGATAATTCACACTTGTCTGACTTAAGTAGATCAACTTTAGACGGGATTGGCACTGAAAGATTTAATTTTATGCCAACAGGTGAGAATCACAAAACCTAAATATTTGATTATCTTCAAAACTATTATAGACAGATCTATCTAATATAAAGAGAAACTTAAAAAACCCAAATCTGTAAGCCCAAGTACCGTTTGAACACTATCAAGTCTAATATTGCCATTCCAACTTTCACATACATCTATGTGCTATCACTGCATCCAAAGAACAATGAACGAATTTTGAGGCACAAAGACAGATTTGCTGTCAGCAAATCTCTCAAGTTTGATTCTTGACTTCCATTTAGAAATCTTGACAGTGCAGCCTGCATACAGCAAGTTTTCAATGGCGAGTCACTTCATACATTATCAGTTTTTCATGCCCCACTTAAACTGGTTAAAAGCAGTGTGTCACAATTTGCACTTTGAGCTTATCAGTTCTTACCACAAAAGAATAATAACTTAAATTATTGCTCCATAAATGTGAAAATAACTGGTGCAAGACAAACTGCACACAGACAAAAGGACATAACTTTGCAGGGACAAAAAAGTGACAGGTCAAAAGGTCATTTTGAAAGAACAAAACAACTGAAGGATTACAAGTGCTGTATTTTGGGAAAAAATTGTTTTTTTTTTAATTCTTTATAAATATGCTTGCACTGTACATTGATTTTCCTTATTTATGTTAATGCTTTATCTGTTCTTGTGCCTTCCTACCTTCAACTTTGGCTGAAAGCTGTCTGTTAGGGGATATATATACAAACAAACATGATGGAGCACAGTTGCGGATCAGAAAGATGCTGGGGATCAAAAACCAACATTTTTATCTGTTTATAGACCCCCTATTCATGCAGAATCTCACCATGGACCTATATGAATCAGAATACATCTCTCATTATGATATCACAAACATTTCACCATTCACCACAGAGACAGGTGGAGCTGGGAAAAGCAGTTAATTATAATTACTACAAAATGGTCCTTACTACGAGTTCTTAATGCAAAAAAGACTTTCAGACAGGCATTGGGGAGGATTTCTACCTTTAGGAGGCTTCTCATCAGCAACTGGACTGTTAAAAAGCTGCTGACACCTGCTATATACCCAAAAGTAGCAATGTTGCTATGTAAACCATGTGCTACTGTTTACGTGTCTTTGTAAGTCACTGTCTGAACTCAATTTGCTTCCTGCAAATGGCTAACCTGCCCTGCTTGAAAAAAAAAAAAAAAAAATCATTTCATCAGAATGTAAATAATGCTTATGACTGTTTGTGTACATTTATTTATTTGTGGTATTTCAGCAGGGCTAGGAATTAACTTTCCTTTATACACATCATATTAGCCATCTTGGATAGTGACTCTAAACTTCATTCGTGATTTGATTCGCTCATAAGCTACAACAGGTCATATTTTGACATTGACATGTTCGACAATAGGCAAGGTCGAGGTCAACTGGTTCATGTGGTTCTCAGTAGAGGGCTGTGTAGGCAGGCAGGCTAGGTATGTATATTTCCATTAGTTTCAATTGTAATTTGCACCTATGTAACTTTAAAACCTAGAATCACAAAATTGGTTGTGGCAAATGATTGTATATTGGTAAAATACTCCTGCAAATTTGATAAATTAAATTATGCTGCAAAACTATTCAATGTATTGAATCATCCATCATCTGACAAGTACCAACATTTTTTCCCATGGATGTAAAATGACATCCATCATGACATGCCTGCTTAACCCTTTCCCCCTTAAATGTAAACAATGTGCTGAAAGTTACTTTAACATCGATCTTATGGGAATACACACCTCTAGCCCACATAAATTTTGTGTATTGGGTTGTGTATTCAGCCAAATAGACAAAAATTTGCTAATTGTCACCTCTCCTATTGACTGGTATGATAACAAGTACAGCCCATCTAAACATGTTTATTATACCATCATGATAAGACAGGACTTAAAACTAACACCAGCATGCCAGCCTGGGGCTAGTAAAAATAACATCAGACTGGTACATTTTTCTGAAGAATGCATGGCTCATGCGAAGTAACATGAAATATTTCCATTTTTAACATGAAACATTTTAATTTTTCTCTTGAAGGATGGGATGTATCCAAGACAAACAATTGATTCGAAGATATTATTCTCCTCCCTGGAACACTGATTATTATTTATCATAATTTTTTCCCATGGATGTAAAATGACATCCATCATGACATGCCTGCTTAACCCTTTCCCCCTTAAACTGGCCAAAACCAGCTAGTGGTCAACTGTCGTTTGCTTCAGTGTTTTCGACTAATTTCAACAGTAATGAAAAACAATTTGATTGAGAATTGACGATAAGACCCCTTAAGGCATGACCCAGGTCAACCGCTTTCCTCAGGATGGGTTGGGCACTTAGTGCCCAACCCATGCTGAGGAAAGCTGTTGAATCAGTCTTAATTCAAGGGGGGGGGGAAGTGTTAATAGAGGTTTTCACTTCAAATGTTCACTATATTAGTACATGTTGAATGCCAGGACATGGATAAACCAGAGTACTAAAAGATCAGGAAGTCAGAAATAACTATTTTCTTTTTCCGCTCTACCTGATAATGTCAAGAGGTCACAGTTCATCATGCAAGTATTTTGCGAGCAGGACCGTATGATGAAGGGTGGATGCTTCACTGTTCATGTACATCTCATGATGACAGGACGTCAAAAGTTTCAAACATTACGTAGGTTTGTCTGCATGTGTACCAGTCCGATGGGATCACAGAGATAAGGATCAGCATGTTTCCCAGTTGACATTCTGGGATTCACCACCCCGGCACTTGAACTGTTCAAGCAATCAAAAGGTGTGAACACATCTGTGGTCACACAAATTGAAGCTATAAGCAGTAGCGGACAACACACTGTAGCAACTCTTATTCTACTTCATAAACTTTACCTTTTCACCAACTAAATTTTTCCAAAATCTGGCCAGCTCGTAAAATATAAAATATATCTTACAGGTTACGGTACTGCACCCAGCCTCCCCCCCCCCCCCCAGGGGGTATTCCCATTACGGGTAGCCTCCATGGGAAAGACCCCCCATTTTTTACCACTTGTCGCTCTCAAATATCCTCTTTTTCAAACCATCGATCCAAAAGGTCCCGTGTTTTTAAAATTGCCACTCCCAAAGACCCCCATAAATTGTACTGGAGCTCAATAACGTCTCTTTTTCCCTTATGGGGTGTGCACTTCTACCCTGGGACTTTGTCTTTGTTAATGGTACCAGCTCCCAAACTAAAGACCCTGCCCCCACCCTCACCCATTTTCTTATTGATTAGCTCCCATTGGGTCTGGGTTTCATACCCTCAGTGGAGCATATCCACCCTAAAAATTGGGTAGTGCCCCCCCCCCCCCACCCCAGCCCTCATTCTGGATTTGGCTGGACACAGCACTCCAATGATTTCTCCCAGTTTTGGATACAACGACTCCAACTCCCGTTTTGGGCGGGAGATCTACTTTTACTTTAGCTGCTTATTTTGAAAATCTTTGAGCACTTTCGTCTTTATGACCTGGCTGATACCTGTGATATCTCCAGGTGACTCCCCCACGTCTTCGATCTTACATCTAAGAGTATGAGAACTGTGTCACTTGTCCTGGACATAGAGGTCTTTGAACCTATGTTTGGAAATTAGCAATAACTAAAGTTTGGGGGGAGTCACCTGGTCCTGTGCTGTGCGCCGCTAATTTGGCTGCCTGAGTAACAGAGATACCACATTTAGTTTGTGTTACAGGCAAACCACAGATTAACATACAGCATCGACATGCTTCATAAAATGAAAATCTTTTCCATTCACACAAGCTCAAAGTCAAACGACAAAATTTAGAAACAAATAACTTCACCTGACCTGTGCCACCTTGCAGTTGTATTTCAAGTTGTTGAAATGCCCAAATGCCACATGCCGTGATGTGGACCTCGTGACCCCGCTTGGTGACAAGGTCAAGGTCGACTGGTCTGTCCAACACGTTCGGACTTCTGTTCTCCGCAAGTGGTTGGAGGTTGCATCACTTTCACTTATATATGTGATAATGGCATAAAGTCCTTTTTGATACACACAGCCCAGTGGCATTGACGCATAAATCGTTAGAATTTTGTGATGATCAATGTCACAGTGAAAAATTCCGTTATTGTTATCTTGAGATATAGCCACTAGATGTCGCATCCATTTGGCTAGGCCATGGAGGTATCAAATCGGTTTTATACCTCCACGCGTTGGCCAGGGCGGCATACTTTCAATAAAGCACCATGCTCTATCATAGCTCAACAACAATATACAAAACGGCATCTTCTTTACTGCCGGGAATGTATTTAAAATACAAACGTAAGCACAAAATAATGCGTCAAAGGACAATTCAACATTTTTATCATTTTTATGTCTGGGTGCCAACCCAGACATGTTGTTTTTGTAACTAGTTCTTTATTATTTCTTTATTTCTCAATGTCTTTCCGCCACATTTTGTGACGCAGTTTTCTCAGCCATTATACAAGTTACAACATTAAAATTTTACATACCATGAGACCCATAGCTGAAATTGTGCACCCTGGTGTGTATTTATTGATATGTTAAAATTATTAAAGTAATTGGTAAAACAAACAAATAAATAAAATAAAATCCTTTTCAGCTATTGAGTGAAAAACAATGGTAGATGTATTGGCCAATCACATTGCATCTACTGACAATACACCTGTTGTCCGGTCATTCTATTACTTCTGTTCAGCAGATTGTACCTCATGACCCATGATTGATGATGTCACAAAACAGTATTGGAGGGGGTTTCCAAACAAGCTCCAATTGGCACCCAGACAGATTTGCTTGCAAATCTATCCATTCTAGTTGAATTTATACCCCTTTGGGAGGTAACAGTTCGGGTGGTTTCAGACATGTGCTTCTAGACTTGGATATTTGGGTCACTAATGGCAGGTTTTGCATCAATTTCTATCTCAAAATAAATGAGTTTAATTTTGAAATCGTTACTATCCTTTCCTGGACAGTAATATTTCGGAAGCTATTGAATATGATAATACATTATTGTCACAAATTTTGATATTAGGTCGTATTTGTTCGAAATATCAAGACTTAGAACCAAATTTATTTACAATAAATTTGAGTCAAGAGGATTCAATGATGTACTTTTGATCAAATATTTCTACAAATTTTGCGGTAAATATCCAGAGATTGTTAAAAAGTTTGGCTTCAATAATTTTAGAGACTTTAGACTTGCCCGTTTTGCTACCTTTTATCTTTTGCCATCATTCTGTTTTAATATCTAACTTTCAGACATTTTAGCCTGGCTTGTTTACTGTGAGGTTAAACCCCCAGGGGCTATCGGTAGCAAGCAGCGGCCTACGACAGTTACAAGCTTGCCTAATTGTACTTGATATCTGGTTAAGAAAAATTATATTTTGATTACATTTTCTTGACTTAAAAACTAATGACTCATTTTTTCTGACATGCCCTACAAGTTTTGCTGTTATTATCCAAAGATTGTTAGAAAATCTGGCTGCAATAATTTTACAGATTTCAGACTTGCTTGTTTTGCCACTTAAATTTATCTTTTTAAATTTTTTCGTTTTCATATTCTCCTTTCAGACATTTAGGCTTACATGAATTTGGTTTCTGCATCCACTTCCCAAGGTCGCGAGTGCCCCATTTAGTATTATCAACAGGGTAAGGAGGGCGAACATAATGACAGTAGGGGGACATCTAGGTCTTGCAAAAATGTCTTATTATTAAATGGAATCCCTTTCTCTCTCGAGATGAGTCGAGATTTAAGTTTTCCTCTTTTTGAATATTGGTGCATGTACTAGTTCATATAATTTCTCTGAGCCGTGCCTTAAGCAAGAACTTGTGAAATATTTGTTTCCTTCTTCTTTTTCATTGATTTATTCATCCATTTGCCATTGTTTGAAGTCCTTACATACTTTACATTCAAGCGGTTTGTCTTTAACAAATATGGGCAATACAAGCAGCTGAATTCCAAAGAGAAGGTGGCTGTAAAAACATAAGTTTGATGGTTTCCCGTTGATGACTTCTTTTGGCTGTTGAAAGCTTGATTTTTTAAAGTTTTTATACCGAACGTGATAATAGTGATAAATTCAGGAATAGGTTTAGATACATTGACACAGACAGACAGTTACTTTAATACAGGGTGTCAGAACTACACGGAAAATGTGGCACTGTAGTTCCCGTGTCTATGATAATGCTCTTTGTATATTCTTTCTTCAAGACGTATTTTTGCGGCCCTGGTGCCTGCCCTGTTCAATATGTAAATTATATGCGCACGTGCGCTGATTTTTAGACGCATAAAAATTCTTGTGGAATTATAATCCTCCATATTTATCAAGTATTGTTCTGATTCCAAGTTTGTTTTAAACTTTGCATAATTTCGTAATTTTTTGCAAGGTAAAGACTGTAAAACCATAGTGTGTTGCCTCTTAACTAACATTTGAACGTATGTTAATTTTGAATAATGCTGGGGCAGATTCACCAAATTCAACACTAATATTTTGCCAATCTTGTCACAACAATTAATTATAAATGTTTTCCTTATAATGATGTTATCCGAGATGACTTTGTGGGTAACATTTCATAGATAAATGCGCATACACCGTATATACAATTTCCGGGCCATATCTTTTGAAACCGAACCAGTTTTTTGCATTCACGAATAATTGCCTTAAGAGAATATGGATGTTGTCCAGTTTCACTAAACACAGCAATATTACACGCTTTTTGGCCCCCCACCCCCACCCCCCCTCCAAACACACACACAGACTTGAAGCGTGTCACTAGAGGGGACACATTGTTTTTTACCTCATAACTGGGGACATCATCAAGTGGGGACACACACTTACTACAACTGGGGACACATTTGTGTGTTAACCGGGGACTTCCCGTTTTTTACTGTCCAACCAAAGACACACAAGCCAATGTTCTTTTCCGCACAACAGGAGGCAATCCTCAGTATCTAAGTGGGGTCATTTTAACATGATGTTTAAATAACAGATATGTGTGACTTCTTTCATGTGCAGAACGGTAGAGAAGCGGGGACGTCCCCGGTTGAAAAATGCCCCCAGTTAGTTTGGAAAGAACAGAAATGTGACCCCAATTGTAGGGTGTTACAACCCCCCCCCCCCCGACACACACACACACGTGTGTGTGTGTGTGTGTGTGTGTGTGTGTGTGTGTGTGTGTGTGTGTGTAATAATATATAGACTGTTTCCAATTCGGTTTTGAAGTTGCGGGTCGCGATCGTCCGATCGCCACACACAACAGACTTTCAAAGCGAGATAACACATGCACCCCACACTTCATATCGCCATATATATTCAACTGCCCTAACACGCACAGAATGAAATGGTCCTGTGGACTCCAGAATGATATGAAGGTCACTTTTGCTTTAGACCATCACCCCTGTTGCTAGCATGAACATATCCCCTTACAGATTTTTTCCAAATTTTGAATATTTGTTTTAAAAAAAATAAGAAAATGACAGCACCACCATGTACTGAATACATTAAGTGAAGATGAAGTCTTCGTACATTCCCAGTAAGTCTGAACAAAGAGGATCCAAACTATTGTTTTGAAGAAAAAGTAAAGAAAAGTTAAAGCGGTCCAGAGGTCCCCCGAAGTGTCCCTGTGCAACTTCAAAGCAATAGGCGTGGCTGTTTCGGGGATTTTTTTTCCAAAGATTTGTCTGATCAATAAACAAGATAATGTGGCAAAAAATCTGAATATCTCTGGAGCATGACCGTTTGAAGAAACTTGGCAGAGACACCAAGCTCAAGCTTGAAATGAATCTGGTTGGCGCTTTTGAGAAGTCGAAAATGTGACTTACCATCGCAATCTCCATTGACTTTAACAGTAATCAACAGGAATGCATTCATTAACCTGCAGGTACCCGAATTGAGAAAAAATGGTTAAAATTCAATAATTTAGATTATCACTACATGGCGCCAACAAGTTTGTTTAACCCTCTCACAAACTAGATTGCAACAGAGTATCAGAACAATCTCAATGATGGTTTGGAGATGGAGTCGAAAACAGCGAAAACACAAATATTTGTAAATATATCGAAAAATCGCAGCACCCCCTGTTGAACCAATGAAGGTCTAGGGGTTCACGGAAGTGTTCCGGTGCAATTTTGAAGCAATTGGCCGAGCGATTTCAGAATTTTTTTTAACGTTTTGTCACAAGATAAAAATCATAACTCACCGGAGCGTAACCAATTGAACAAAATCGGTAGAGACATACCCAAGGAACATCTCCACTAAGTTTGAAGTGGATCTGGCCGACAGTTTTTTAAAAGTCGAAAAAGTGAAATGTGAATAGACGGACGACGGTCAATTGGCCATCCTATAAGGCATGAGGTAAAAAAATTAATGAACAAGCTTACATCGTGTGTGTGTGTGTGTGTGCTATTTTTTGTTATATTTGTGTGTGTGTGTGTGTGTGTGTGTGTTTAATCTACCAGGAGACTTGGTGGATTAATAATACAACTGCTCAATAGCACCCATGAAATTTACAGTTGATGTTATTTTTCTGCCTAAATGTTATACTATTTACCTATTAAGGACCTAAAGTTTATCATGATCTATTAAACATTTCCGTATAGTCTCTTACTTGATAAATTAAATATAACTACTTTTGACTCGTCCACATTTATATTCAAATTCCAATTTTTGTAATATTCTACAAGTTTGTTCAAACAAAATTGTAGGCCACTGCTTTACTTTCAGAAAAATGAACTAAATCGCCGGCATATAGTAAATGATAATAACAATTGATATATTTTCTTTAGATAAAACTACTTGGCTGCATTCTTCTATAAACATTTGGGCAGGTCGTTAATAAAAAGATTAAACAGCGAGGCTTCTTTGCGTCACGCCATGGCATATATATATATATATATATATATATATATATATATATATATATATATATATATATATATATATATATATATATATATATATATATACATATATATATATGTATATATATATATATGTATATGTGTGTGGATGTACAGTCGACCCTAAAGGGCCCAGATTGCTTCCACCACCCTGGGATTCAGCAGGATCAACTCAGCCACAGAGAACAGCCTTTTTGAGCTGGTAGCTCCCTGTTTCTTGATGTACACAACTGCTGTATTGTTGCACATCACCAGTACATGCTTGTTCTCTAGCTGTCATTGGGACTGGAAAAAGGTGTGACGAATTGCCTCCAGTTTTAGCCAATTGATGGCACCCTACTTCCAATGAGGAGACTATTTGCCTGAGGCTGTCACAAAGTCCAAATGTGCTTCACAGCCCCGAAGGGAGGCGTTGATAAACAGGGTCACCTCGGCTTTGACTGGCACCAGGGACTGCCCTGGCATCACCTTCACCCGACAGGACCACCAACTCAGAATCAGCTGATTGTATGGCTGGATTAAGACACGCTGGGACAAAAGCCTGCTCTGTTGATCCCACCAACCTCCAAAGCTGAGCTGGACAGGCCGACAATGAACACCTCCCCAGGGGTACCTGAGCATTCATGGAAGTAAGGGTCCTGATCAGATGCATCCACCAACATGCCAATCGGGCTGATGACCTCTTGAACCTGTTTAAGAGGGAGACAAGCCTCCTCCACCTGTCTTCTGATGGGCAACAGATGAAAGGGACAGTCAAAAACTGAATCCCCAGAAACATGAACTCCCTTACGGGAGTCAGTCTGACCTTCAGATCCACAATGAGGCCTAACTTCACAAAAAGATCAAGCACAAACTGTGCTTTCCGCAGAAGTATGTTGTGGTCCTGACACTGCAGGAGCCAAAAGTCCAGATAAATGTGCAACCAGATCCTTTGTCAGTGCACAAAGGCTGCTGTCTTACCCATGACCTAAGTAAAGACAATCAGTGCTGGTGCTAGGTGGAACGGGAGAGCACTGAATTGAAAAACTCCTAGGTCAATCATAAAGTGCATAAATTTCCAAGAGCATAGGGCTATGGAAATGTAGAAATATGCATTTTTCAGATCTATCGGGATTGCCCAATTGCATCTCCACCACGATGGTGGCCGGGGTCTCCATCTTCAAGTGCTGTACTACAAGATGAGTGTTGAGACACTACAGGTCAATCACTGGTCTGTGCCCACCATCTCTTTTCAGCACCAAAAAGACTGTAAAAGCCTGAGGACCCAACCTCCAACGCTGGTTTGATGGCCTGTTTGTCCACAAAGTTTTGCATGGCCTCGCACAAGTGCTCCCATTCTGCCTCTACACGAATCGGAAAAGAGAAGAAAACTCTTGAAAGGAGAGGAGGATTGCCCTTGCAAACTCCAGTGAGTAATCGTGATCAATGATGTTTCTGAGCAAAAACTTTGTCCCTTATGCATTCTCATTGATTGGCAAATGATGCTAGTCAACCACCAAGAAGGCAGAGAGGGATCACAGACTGATAGGCCTCCAGAGGCATTGGACAACTGGTGCGTGTCCCTATAATGCCCTGGCTTCTGGCTGCCCTTAGCACTGGAAGAACCTGACCTAGAAGGCTGACCACCCGTCTTAACCGGCTCTATTCTCCACCACTGTGGCTTCTACTGCTGCTAGAGACCATGTGCTGCTACAGCAGGTTGGCTGCCAAAAGAAGTGCATTGCACCAAACTAACTTAACATTACCACCAAGCATAATGGCTCTGCTGGGCATGGCCTGGAGGCCCAATAGGGTCTCCCCCAAATGTTTGGTGGAGGCTGCAGTCAGGTCCTGTGCCTTCTCCAGGAGGCATATGGCAGAACACCCCGAACAGCTAAGGAAGGAGCCCGAGATCTTCATAACCTGCACATCCTGCTAAAAGCAATGAGAGGGGCAGGGTGACAAACTCCATCTCCTAGACAGTGCAGTCCCATAAGGGAGCGTCAAGCTTCACAAGAAAGAAGTTGTACACAGTCCGACTCATCCAGTACAGCTTCAACCTCACTTTCCATTTTGCCAGCAACCATTCTGGGACTAGGCCATCCCTGGAAGCTCCTGCTTCTGGCATGTTGCTTGAATCAGTCAGTTCTGCCAAGAATTAAAAAAAACTTCCCAGCCACAAAGGTAGAAAATGACACCTCCAACTTGGGGTCATATTTACCCATCCACTGATATAGGCACAGCCCTCACCTGCACTGCTGTGGTCTGCAGGCCCGCCTCCCCAGGAAGGGTTTCCCACATGTAATTGACATTCACCCCAATCACGGAACCTGGCTTCTCCACCTTAGAGGGAGACTGGTCAACCCAATAGTGTATGTGCGTGAAATGCATGAGTGAACATGAAGAACAATCGAAAGTCCTGCAAACTTTGATAAATTTGAATAAAGTATGTATTCCACCATTGACTGGGCATTTCATAATTCGAGTATGTAAAGCACTAAGTGTGACTGAAAAACTTCTTTTTCAGCATTTTACATACAAAGTGAATCCCTGGTTTCTGTGGGCAGTTTTTAGGGAAAATGTACATATTCCTAGTGTCTTTCTTTGTAAAGTACCCTTGCAGGACATCAGGCAAGACCACTGGGGCGTGACTTGTGTATTCAGTTATTAACAGGCCAATTAAGCCATTGTTCTTGTATACTCGCACATGGGTTATCTTCCACCTCTTGGCTGAAGCCGACAACTGAAGGGCTTTCGTCTGCTTGGCAGAACCAAGAGGTGACCATGACTCAGCCTCCTTCTGCTCCACCGCCAAGGGGGTGAAACAAGCACAGTCAAGGTCAAGGATATCCTCAGCCCAAGGACAACCTTCCAGATCCTCCCCTGATCCGAGAAGCAATTCTCGGATCACACTTCCTTAGTCTTTGCCTTAGTGTCTGACTTAGGCTCCATCACTGCGATAACCTCAGCAGCCTGCATTGCAGACTCAGCACCATACGGAGACTGCCACTTCTCTCATGCATGAGAGTCTCAGTGGGCTAAAACGCTCGACAGAAGCACACCTGTGGGGGTAGGCAGAACGCTGGCCTACCAGCGCACAACAGGCAGATAGGGCTAGGGGCTGGGGGAGTGACAACTGCCACAACCTCTTGCACCAGCCTTGTGGTCACCTAACATGCCAGACCCACAGCCTCCGCAGGGATAGGCTCAAGCACTCAGGCCCCCCCAGCTCGCCATCACATCCGCATAGGTTACTGTAGAGGCAACCTCTCTAAGGGAAGAATGATCAGCCACCTAATCAATTTCCATAGGGGAGGGAGAAGATCACAGAGCCTCAAAATCCACCTGATCGATTCCCATGGTGGGACTAGGCACTCAGAGAAGTTTTCCGCATGCCACCATGCCGCTGTCTGGCAAGGGAGCCACTGAGGGAGCACCTGCCTCTTTCAGCTAGTGAAATGCCTGAACTGCAGTTCTGCCATCACACCTTCCTTACCAGAGAAGGAAAAGAGGGGAAGTGTCTTCCTCTTCTTCTCCCTCTCATGGTTGGAGCGCAAATATCTGGAGGGACACAGGGGAGAGACTGGCTATGAAGTTGACACTTCACCCCATAAAAATTACTGTAATGGCCGAGTCCCTGCCACTGAGAACTACAGAGTGATCTGATCCCTGGCCCTCAAGGGGCCAAAGATCACATACACCCACCACAGAGGACTTAGTGGGGACCACCACCCTAGCTGCACTAGCCACCTTGGGCTTTGGTGCAATAGACTCTGAAGATGACTCAGCCTCACTCTTACAAGTGGCACCAGGCATCTCTAAGTGTGTTGGGGAAAGAGTATTGACCACAGTTTTTCCAGAGGAAACCTTACACTCGAACCTTTCCAACCATTTGCCGGCAGCAACAAACAGTGCCTCCAACTTGCCCATAGTCACTTAGGCAGTCGCCTCCACCTGCACAGCTGTAGCTTGTCCTGGCCAGGTACTATCAGGAAATCCTGGAGGAGGAGGTGCCATAGGCAATATTGATGATGGCACCTGAGCTCTACCTGTCGCCACTGCTGACTTCCTTCCCCTCTTGGTGTTCACTACCTTAGTGATCACCAGAGTATAGTGAAAACTCATTTGTTATGTTATAAGATTCATTTACCTGCTGTATACACTATCTGACATCCCCCAGAACAGAGAGTGCCAAATATTGAGGTTTCACTCTACCATAATGCCTTCATATTACTAATGCATAGCTGGCTGTGGAACAGGCAGGATGGGAGCAGCCACTCACCACAGACCTGCTCACTTGAACTGCCATGGTTATGGAGGGGACCCTCTAAGAGGATCACCCAACCTCCTACCACATAGGATCAGTGGAAGGCCTCTTCTTCCCAAAAGGGCCTCAATTCGATGACTAGTGTGATCCTGGCCATGAGGCCTGGTCTGACTAGTAACCCCCCCCCCATGGAGGCCTTAATTCAAGGACAATCCTCAAATCAAGGACCATTTTGCACCTGATTGTAAGGCCTGGGTCTACATCGAGCGCTCCTGCCTCATTTTGAGGATCATTGCCAACATTGGCCCCACATGATGTACACTGACCTCAGGCTTGAAGCGTGCCTCTGCACATTTAAGCCTCCTTGTGACATGCAGGATGGATACCCCAGTATGCCATTCTGACATTCCTGTAGTTGTTTGGCATCACAACGAGCATCAACTTCACATCCATAACCATGGAATTGCCAACAAGCCAAACATCCAGGAATAACTAAGTCAGTGATAGGACCACTTTCACAGCAAACCTATCAAGTACCACACAGCTAAAAAAACAAAAAACAAAAAAAAAAACAAAAACAAAAAACCCACAAGAGTACCGAAAGGTAAGAAAAAGCGGGAGCTTCCTACAAGACACATCCACCATCGATGGACGCCAGAGTAGGAAACTGAATTGCACATGCTGGCTTATATGCATCACTACCCATGCCACAGGGCCTGGACAGCAGTCACTGCAGTAACATGGATCAGCACTGGACCCACAGAATTTTTACTGGGGCTCTGGCAAAGCACAGGTACATGTAGGTGCATGGCGACCAGCTTAAGTGACCTATGGTGTTGTAATTATCTTTAATATATATATTGACAGCCAAAATTAGAATCTAAACTGCACCAAAGACTCCATATACATATCCTCCAAAACTACATAAGTACCTATAAATTTCAAACACCTTCTGTAAATCAATGAAACTTTTCATCCTTATCAAAATTGAAACTTTCATAAATTTTTCTACCAATATTCCCAAAATAAAAATATAATCACTTGTATGTAATTTCTTCTCTTAAAACCAATCTGATATTTGTTGTTAATATTCCATTTTTCCTTATGATGATTATTTTGCAGCACAGAACAACACAATACGTCACTAATGCTAATGTACCATCAGACTGGAGGAGGGAGGAACCTCCGAAGAGTCCAGACCAAAAAACTCAGCACTTGAGAGCCATGGCCTGGTCAAAATCATTCTGGATTACTGGTGCACTCTTCTGGAATTCTTTTAAATTATGAGGGCTGGGTGAGGCACACACTTAGACCAGTTGAAAGCAGCCATTGGGAAGCACTTCAGCACTAACAACCACACCTCCATTTCTGCTAAGTCTCCTAGGTAAAAGGACATGAAGGTTTTATGGGAGCACCATCTAAGGGTGGCCAAAATATCCTTTACTGATGTGTTGCATAACACATCCCAGCAGGCTAGGAATGCCCTGGTCTCATGAGCTCGAAGAGAATGAAGAAGTGCCAGCTCTTCATCCTTCACGGCCACCTGGTAGGTCAAGGAAATCATTTTTCTTATCCATAACGAGATGGTGTTCGGTGACAGAGTCCCAGACTCCATCTGCCTAAGATGAAGAAACAAAGGTTTTTGGCTCAAACCGGTTTTTATGAGAGCCTTAAGAACCACAGACAGATCCTGTTAAGGCATTAGGTTGTGTTCTGCTGGATGATTTGTGTAGAAGCTGTTAATAAGTCTGCAGAGAAAAGGGTCTAACCCTAAACTCTGGCCCATGGTCTTAACGGTAGCCAAGATGGCCCAATTGTACCCCTCTGTGGTGCATACCTTCAAGTGCCCTTCCTCATAAAGACTCAGGAGAAAGTCTCAATCTGTTGGACTGACCCTTCCCAAAGGGAGAAGTCCTTAGAAGCATACCAAGAAGCAAATTTGTTCCACTTTGAGTATCAGATCATCAAAGAAGACTGACAGAGTTTACCCCGAGCAACTCTTTAAGCCACTCCCTGACAGAAGCCAGCTGAAGCAATGCCCTTAGTGATAGTCACCAGTGAAGAAGCCTGAGTCCTGAGCTGAGGACTGCGATGGAACCTCTTGGATCTTGGTTGCTCAAGCAGTTGAGGGAGGAAAGGCAGTGACTGAGGAGGCTCGACACTCAAATCCAGCAGGTCCCAGGACCATTCCCTCTTGGGCCATCATAGGCCCACAGCAAGGACTTTGCACTGCTCCTCCAGAATCTTGTGAAAAACCTTCTGCAAGAGCGGGATTGGAAGAAAGGCATAAGCTGATATTCCTTTCCAAAAGATTGACATGGCTTCCGTCGCCCATGCCATTCTGTCTGAAAAAGGGGACACCAAGGTGTTGATCTTGCAATAGCGCCATGTGGCAAAGACATGGATGTGCGGTCGACCCCAAAGGGCCCAAATTGCTTCCACCATTTGGGGATTCAGAAACCACTAGGTCTAAATCACCTGCAGTCAGCCCAACAGGTCAGCCCTGACATCCAAGCAACCTGACATGTGACAAATAAGGAACTTGATGCTATTCTGATAGCACCAGAGAAGGATTGACATGGCCAGAGAGAACAATCTTTTAGACCTGATACCTCACTGTTTGTCCATATACAACACTGCCGTATGGTTGTCGCACATCACCAGGATGTGTTTGTTCTTCAGCTGTGACTGAAACTGGACAAGGGCGTGACAGATCACTTCCAGTTGTAGGTAATTGATTGCAAACTGTCTCCACTGCACAGTCCAGATGAGCCCCCAGCCCTGGAGGAAGAAAATCGTCACCTCACCATTGAAGGGAGCCAGGTTCTGTCAGCAGTACATTCACCTGGCGACACCACCAACTAAAAACTAGCAGATCGTATGATGACAAGTTGATGACCCGTCTTTGTCTGTACTTTCTTTTTGGCACCAAACAAAGAAGACTGCAAAAACCTGGGGACCAATTTTCCAGCACTGGCTACATAGCTTGTTTGTCCAAAAGCTTTTGCACAGCTCCATGCTAGAGTTTCTAGTCTACTAGCTTGTGGTCGAGGATTGAAAGAGAAAGAAACTCTTGAAAGGGGAGGAGAGTTGCTGCTGGTAAACTCCAACAAGTAGCCATGACGGACGACGTTTTTCAGGAAAGCATGGTCTAAGATGCAATCCCACTGGTTGGCAAACAACTCTATTCAGCCACCAACCAATCTGCCAACAGGAAGGTTGAGAGGGATCACTGACCAGTGGACGCACAGAGGCATCAGATAATCAGTGCATGCCCCGGGGGGGGGGGGGGGGGGCAGTGACTTCTGGCCACCCTTGTGACCAGAGGAGGCTGGCCACCCTTCTTAACTGGCTTCTTCCTCCACCTTTGCAGCTCCAACTGCAGCTGGCCACGCTTTGCCACATCCCCTTGGCTGACTTTGCCCTCTGTATTAAGGCATCATCAAGAGACCTGGGCCACCCTTTTTGGCCATATTGTCTGGCCTCTCCAGGACAGGGACAATTCCCAGGCCGAACAGCCCCAGATCTACAGGACCCAGAGGCAGCTGATAAACATCTGTGCTTATAGCTGTCAGCAGGGAAGCCACAAAGTGGAGCACATTACGGCACACCAACTTCATGTTGGCATCCACCATGATGGCTCCACTGAGGATGTGGCCCACAGTGCATCCTTGAGACTGTTCAAGGGCAGCAGGGTCTCCACCAATTGTTTGGTGGCTGCTGGCATCACCTGGAACAGTCCAGGTTGGAGCCAACTGGGGTCGTCACACCCGTGCATCCTGCTCAAAGCAAAAAAGGCTCGAGAGCAGCAGGGAGACCAACTCGGCTTCGAGGTCATGGTCCCTCAAGTGAGCATCAACTGTTGCTGCAGTGAAGTTAAACACTGATTTGCAAGTCTAATACAACTCCAGCTGAGACTTTGGCTTGGCCTGCAGACATCCATGGGCTTGGCCTTCCTAGGATGACACAACACCCAGTATGTCACCCTTACTTGCCAGCTCAGAGGGAAGTGCTTCAAACTCCCTCAAACCCAGTGAAGAACGGCACCTCCAATTGGGGGCCTTCTTCACAACTTCCGCTGACATTGGCACAGCCTGGGGCTGATCTGCCACAGGCTGAGGTACCTCCTCTAGGGTGTCTGGCACTTGTAGGTGATGTTCACGCAGAACACCGTGCCTGGCTTCTCCATCCTGGAGGGAGACCGGTCGCCTGGGTCTGCCACCTCCTGCCATGCTTGGAGTGTCTCCAAGGGCAACAGACCCAAAAGAAGCTAGCCAGCGGGTTGCAGCAACACTGGCCAGCCAGAACGCACAAGGCAAATGGGCCTAAGCCCTGCTGAAACTGAGGGCATGACTTCTGTCACTGCCTCTTGGTTGGGGAGAGTGACTGCCATCACAGGGAGACCCATGGCCTTGGCAAGGGTTGGCGCTGACACTGCAGTGCATCGACCTGCCACCATGTCATCGCAGGTCACATGAGCAGCAACCTCCCCAACAGAAGTCCGATCGACTGCCTGATCAACCTCCATACGGTAGGAGACAGACATTGGAGATGCCAGCTCCAATGGAGCTGCCTCCATGATGGGGCTTATGGCCTAGAGCACAACTCTGTTACTGACTGCACCATCCCTGGCAGAGGGGCATCTAAGTTTGGACTAGGCCTGGACTTTCAGTGTCCAAATGCCTGTCCTAATGCTGCACCTCTTCTTCCAGTGAAGGAAAAGAACAGTGGTAGTGCCTCCTCTTCTTCTCCGTCTTGTGGCAGGAGCATGACCTCTCATGATGAAGAAGGTTGGGGAGAGAGCAGCCGTGAGGCCAACTCATCTCCCCTCCCAAGCATCACCATAATACTGGAGCTCTCGCCACTAAGGACTACCTTACGGTTGGAGGCCTGGCCCTCCAAAGGCCCGCAGCCATCTGATGCACCTACAGGGGGCCTAATGGAGGAAACTATGCTCAGTGTGCTAGCCACAGAGGGATTAGGCACAGCGGCCTTTGAAGATGGCTCAGGGCTGCTCATGAGGTGTGACCAGGCGTTACGGAGGGAGCACAAGAAGGTGTAGCGTCCACCTTTCCCTGGGGGAAACAGAGCACTCCAGCCTTGCGACACATTCACCAAACTTTGCAAACATGGCCTCCATTTTCCCCACCAACACTTGGGTGGAGGCCTCCACCTGCATAGCCAAAGCTTGGACTACTTGGTCCTTGGGAAGAAAATCAGTGGCTCAAGGGGGTGATGCATCAACTGTGTGAGGCATTTAAAGCCTCTCTTGGCTTCCCACTGCCCTTGCTGTATACCGTTCGGGTGATCACCAACATCCTCCCCTCATACCTAAGGACCAACATATGTGCGACAGCAGAACATGCAGGTTTAGGAGGGATGCTGCCCATGGAAGCACCCTAATGAATCACTGAAGCAGCACAACGGACCCTCCCTTGGGAATGCCGGACTACATCACCTGATGTAAAACCTGTGGGAGGCCTCGCAACCCTCAACGGGGGCCTTGATTCATGGCGAAGCCTCAATTCAAGGACTAGGCCTGGCCGAGTCCTAGCCTCACCGGGCAAGGCCTGGGCATCAACTTCAAATCCTGGGGTCTTGACACCAGAGCCTGCATCTAGCAGACCTGAGGTCTGCCACTGAACAGGGGTCCATGGTCAATCAATGTCGCATGGACTCTGCTCACAGCAGTTCACGCTACTCTTCCTCATGCAAGAGCAGTATGCAGGATGGTTGTCCCAGTACACCATCCTGAGGTGGTTGGCATCTGACGGGATGTCCACTTCTACCTTGAAATGCATACCAAAAATCCAATCAGTGAGAGTTTATGTGCCGAAGCACTTATCAACAACCACGCACAAGAAATCGAGAAGTTAAGACACTTAAACAAGCATAAAATTGGGGCCGTTTCCTAACACACATCCACCATAATGGATGGGAGAGTGAAATACTGAATTGTTAATCTGCCTTGCAGCCACCAGGAGACTGTGTGCCATGCCACAGTGCCTGGGGGATCAATGTAGCAGCATGGTGCCGCACTGGATCCATGGAAATTTTCAAGTGGGGGGCTCTGGCAAACGCGTGGAAACCAGCTTAAGTGACCTTTTGTGTTGCACTGCATCCTTAATAGCCACTTTGTTGTGCTGTCATGTTTTTTTTTTGTTTTTTGTTTGCTATACTAATGACTCGTTCAGGAGATAAAGCAGGGACCCTCCTTTTAGGAGGGTGGGGCTGTGCATGCACGCCCTTGGCACCCCCTGGGTCCACATCTTTGATCATTAAGATAAAGCTTTAATAAAGATTATGAACACACTTGCCAAAGAAAGTGATTTCTCAGATGGCACTGATTGAAAAGTATTCATATTGAATTACATTATTAGCAGACCTGCTCTTGTCCATTCAGTTGCTGGACAAAGGAGGTCTGCCTTTGCCATGATGAAGGCCTTTGCACCATTTATGTAACTTAACCATCCATAAATAACACTTTTTATAATCAAACAAACCAAATTTTCAAAATATGTTCAACATCTTGTAGGTTTTAAAAAAAAGTGTTCAGAGAACGGATTACTGTCAGCATCCACAATCTTTTTTTCCTCAATATTGCATTTTTTTAAGACTTCACAGTAAAACACTTTACATACACTTTCCACATTGTTGTCTATAAAATGAAAGACCAATTTTACGCATCTTGAGATATTCTGGTAACATTGTCCCAATGTGTGCCACTAAGACAGCCTTCAAATCAATACTTTAAGCTTCATAACAAGTTTAAAATAATAAGAGGAAACTGGTTTTCAAAAGGAACACAGTCCATTAAAACGTGCATCTCTGATAAAAATTTGAAGCTGCAATGGATCCTTGTTAAGATATTATGGTAAGGTCCTCCCCTTGTGTGCTACTCAGACAGCCTTGGAATAAATACTTTGACCCTTTCCCCAAACCAGGTGGGGGTCAAATGTCATCTGCTTCAGTGTTTTCAACTAATTTCAACAGCAATAAAAAAATAATTTGACTAAGAATTGTAGTTGACACCTATCAAGATCTCATATCCCGGGAAAACAGCTTTCCTTGGCATGGGCTGCGCACTTAGAGCCCAACCCATGCCAAGGAAAGCCGTCGACTCAGTCCTAATTCAAGGGGGAAAGGCTTTAAGTTTCATGAAAAGCTCATAAATACAAAGCGCATGCTGGTTTTATACAGGAACCTAGTCCATCAGAAGATGCATCTCCGACAAAAATGTGGTAAAGTGGTGATCAATATTTTTTTAAATACTGTGTAACGTCGTCAGGGTTGACGCCACTCAGACAGCCTTCAAATAAACGCATTAAGTTTCATTAAAAAAAAAATAAAATAAACAGAGGAAGCTGGTTTTCAACAGGAACTTAGTCCATCATTAGGTTCTTGTGACAAAAATTTGACAACGCCATGGTGAATATTTTTTGCAACATTACAATAACATCGTCCCCTTGTGCGCCACTCAAATGGCCTTGAATAAATGCATTTTCATAAAAAGATTAAAAATTTTAAGAGGAAGCTGGTTTTTAATAAGAGGCTGGTCCATTATAAGGTGCATCTTTAACAAAATTTTGGCACAAATATGGTGAATGGGTTTTTTTTTTGAGATATCCTGGTAATGTCGACAAGGCAGGCGGACAACAATACCCTTTGGCACTTCATGTGCTGAGGGTAAAAATTAGTAAATGACTTTTCTTAAGGTTTTTACTTTCTCAAGTTACTCTTATCAAAGCTCATTTGGCCCTGCTCAACTTTTTCACTGATGACTGTGACTGAAGTCAAAGTACTTTACACAAATTTCTCTGAAATTTATCAAATGGACACTATCTTTCATATTCTTTGTGAAAAAGGCCTTTCCCTCAACTATTAGCATGCCTATCGCCCCATAGAATATAATGGTCCAGGTCAACAGCTTTCCCCAGCATGCTTTGGGTGTATTGTGCCCAAAGTATGCTGAGGAAAGCTGTTGACGCAGTCCAAAACTCTGAAAGAGTTAATACATGAATCTGCCCTCCTTCCTGTCAAGTTCCTTGTTGCAGCCAAGGTCAAAGGTGGCAGCACAGGATTCCAATGTCACGATTGGGATCCTCATTGTGCCAAGATAGAAGTCACTACATTAGTTTGGCCTTTCAAGGTCACGTAAGGTCAAAATACACAGTACCAAAACAGACCTCATGGATAATTTCCTATTACTTTTGAAAAGTAACGATAGGTCAATCAGCCACCATTGCCACGATCTAAACTAAGGTCACTTTGACCTTTCAAGGTTGCTTGAAGTTAAATTTAGCAACACCAGAAGAAACTCCACATATTTTGGTAATCATGGGCCCTCTAGTCCATGGGAACAGTTTAGCATTTAGGAAAACTGATTATCAGCCAAAATGTGAGATTTGTGGAGTCAGGAAAAGAAAATATAAAAATTAGCTGAAGGAAATAATAAAAAGCAGATGACAATATTCACATCAGAAGAATTTGCCATACCCATAGAGTTTATGTGCCTAAATTCAAAGTAATACGTAAAGACATGTTTGTAAAAGATAGATGCCCTCCCTACTGTCATAATATTCACCCTTATTATCGTGTGGACAGTATTAAATGGGGCAGTCATGACCGTCAGATCGGCTGCACAAACAAAATTCACTAAAGTGGTCTTGTGACCTTGAAAATTAGATCGTCACCCTCTTTAAAGCTGATCTAGCTCTAATAGAAAACTATAGACATCTACACAATAAAAGCTCTGGCTCAAAAAACTGCAGTTATTAAGCAGAAACCAAATTCAGTAATGTGGCTCTGTGACCTTGGGAATTGACTCAAGGTCACCCATTTCAAAACTTGACCTAGCTCTCATATTTGGCTATGTTCCTGTACAATTTGAAAGCCTTGGTTTAAAACATCTTTAGTGATTATGTAGAAACCATGTTCACTAAAAGGACTCTAGGTGATGATCTTGGGAATTGGGTCAAAGACATCCATCTTTTAAGCTGAGCAAGCCCTAGTTGAGGACTATTATCATGTGCAATATTGAAGTCATAACTTACATTCTGAGTCACAATGGAGAAACCAAATTCACTTAGGTGGCCTTGTGACCTCTGAATTGAGGTCATGGTCACTATCATCCTGTGCAATCTACAGGTCCTATCATAAATACTTTGCCAGTTATCATGTGGAAACCAAAAATTACTATAGCAGACTCCTACGTCAGATAAGTATGAAACAGAAAGCATCTCCCTACTGATGGTGAGCCAAGTGGGAGACAAGGGCACAAAGTGCCCAAGGAAAGGGGGTCGGGAGGGGGGCAGGCCCCCTCCTGTGTGAAAATTTTGGGAAATTTGATGATAAAATGGCACATTCTAGAGCATATTTCATGGTAATTTCTATGAAAATTACACAAGAGAACAGTGATATGATCAAAAAGTTGGTGCACATTTATTTACATTCAGCACCAGATTCTATTTGAAACAAAAGTCCTGAATCTTTATGGTGCAATTCCATTGCTGATCCAGCTGAAGAGCACCAGTTACCTGTCAAAACTAAAAATGTCTTAATTGAGCACTATATTCTACAAATTAAAGTGCAGTCAATCTTGAGACAAGATAAATGTCTCTCAAACTGGAGAAAGGGAGAACTGCTAAAATCGGGCCATAAACGGGATAAATCCGGTACAAAACAGAAGGTTGAAGTCTCTGTTCTAGTACCTCCATTCCTTGGAAATAGGGTCAAGGTCAACCGAATTCATACGTCACCTACCCCTTGTATAGGAGGAGTATATACCTGAGCATTATCAAAGCTCCATATCAAAAACTTCTTGAGTTTGGTGCAGAAACCACATTCTATCTGCCAGCAGTCCGACTGACATGAGCAAAGCTACATGCCCCACCTTCTTTGAAGGGGGGCATAATAAGGAACATGAAATATTATGTGCATCCCCTTATGGGTGTGCATCAACATCATACTCCACACTTGCTGCATGAAGTAGTCTCTGTTGGGAGGGGGGGGGGGGGGAGGCAAGTATGTCCAAGGCCTTGCCACACCAAGTCCCCCAGCAGCAAAAACTGTCCTGCAATCAAATATTAACTGTCACTCATTTGGCCTCGATTTGAACAGACAGAAGTCACTCACTGACAAAGCTCCCAAATGACACAAGCATAAACTGCATGATATTGTTTATTTACAAAGTAGTGTATACAGTGTACTGCCACAGTCTGCACTCTAGTCTGCAAAATTTTCATTTTTGCAGTTTCACTACTTGTCAAATCACTGTGACCCCAGTACCATAGCTTCGTCGTCTTTTGTGTAAAAAAATTAAGGAAAAAACAAACACACCCCAAAGGCATTTCACTTTGTTTCAATTTTCTGCTGAACTGGTTTGTCTTCATTACCTTCCTATTGACAAGCACAGTGACCCATGCTGTGTGAAGTGATAATGTCACATGCTATTACAAGCAGGAGCAACTCCCACAATCAGCCAATTCATCTAATGCACAATTTCTTGAATTTGGCTACAGAAATGTTTAAATAGCTAAAAAGATTTTAAATGAATCACTAAAGGGCCATAACAAAATTTTTGTTTATTATGCCTCCATTACAAATTCTGGCTATGGATGTTTGCAGTCTGGGTCTGCCCCAAGACAAGTAGAGCGTATTTTTCCCTGTTGTTTGAAGGCAATATTGTAGGTAAATTCACTGATTTTGCCATAGTTTCATCTTTGCCGATTTCACTGATGACACCAAACCATGAAAGTAAAAACACTATCAAATAGTTTTTCTTAAAATAGGATCAACAGGAATTCTGGCCAAAATTGTAAAATTAAAACTTCATGTGAATGCCTGAAAACCAAAAACCATACAGATTGGTACACATGAAAATAAATACATTTACAGTACCAGCAAAGTGAGGGTACATAAACAAAACATGTTGAAACCACACCAAGTCTGAGTAGACAGGCTCACTTCCTGAGCTGAATGGTGCTTGTTGAACTTTTATACTATGTAAAACAATTATTTACAAAATTAAAGGTAAACTGGAGTGAGATGGTATTTTCTTTATGAGGACCATGCATATAAGCATTTCATTCTATAACTCACGAGGTACTAGAGTCAAATGTAATAAAATCCTTTACACACTTAATACCACTGGATCTTTAAGGACAGAATCAAAATACAATGTTACCAGTCAATCAACTTCTCAACACATTTCTCATTGCAACTTAAGCTCTGATGGTTATTGGTCATTTATCACCTACAATCATGGTCACAGCACTACCAGCAGTCTTATCCCACATAAGAGCTGTATTCCTCATGCAAAAGACCTGTATGAATACATATTGTGACCAAGCTTGATTAACTTGTATTGAATTGTTCTGGAGATATTGCATAAAACTCCATTTTAGTTGTGAGCCCCTGTGACCTTGATCTTGAAGTCAGTCACCCATAAACAATCCCAACCAAGGTATGACCTAGATGCATACTCTGACCACTTTTGAAGGCAAGTGAATAATGTGGCAAGTTTTTGTCCGGAAATGAAAAACGGACTGAAGGACGGATGGACTGGTTGATTGCTATTGGGCTCCCACATGCATGGCCCTGAAAATATTATTTCCTGAAATGTTGTCCCACAGTGACCTTCAGAAAGTAAGCCATGGTCACATATTACATAATATTCAACTTTCACATGATACACATTTCTCATACATTTAATGAAATTAGCCTACCAATTTATCACAATAAAGAGTTTCATAAATTTCACCAAATAATAACTCATATTTCCTGTTCACCTGCAGGTGGCACTACTGGTGTTGTTCATGTTTGACATAGCTTGCAAAAATTTGCACCAAATCTCATCAAAATCAAACATGCCACAGCATTTTAATTTTTTTCACTTTCTGCCCCATGTATTACATAATCCACTACGTTACACCACCAATAAGGAAATGGACCTGGACTTTCATTCATAGAATATTCAAAAAAATTCCAAGGAGCTCACTTTAAAATTGTAGACCCTATTGTGCTGACAAGCAGTTGCTTTACAAACGGGTGGACAGACAAATGGACAGACAGACACGAGTGATCACATAAGCTCTGTGACCAGTGGTCAAAGAGCTAAAAAATGGGGACAATTGCTGATATTGTGCATGTTCAGCTAAATACACATCCAGATGAACACAATTCTTGTAGGCTGGGATTGTGCATTCCGATGAAATTACAGTTATGATACTTTATTTAACAAATACCTTACTTTTGTAGCTGATGTCCCAAAATGTACATTATATTGCCACCTTTACAAATAGATTGATCATGAGAGGCATGGTGTTTGTATACAGTTGTGTAATTTATTAAAGTGTACATTACAAAGTAACATAATAGGAACACACAACTCTATCCCAGCAGACTAAAATGCCCTCTACTGGGTGGTCACCTCAAACTTGTCTTCTTGATCTTCACAACTGTGCCCTTGTTACTGGTCTTAGTAATGGACCAAACTGTATGTGCTTCACAAATGTTTTTAGGAGTCATACCTGATGTAAATGATGGCAATTTTCACTACGTTTTGCATTTTATGTAAATACATGAAAGTCGTTATAGAGTTTTCTGTCATAATCTTCCAACACTGAAAATGTTAAGGAGGGATTTCATCCAAGTAACAAATTTCCAGCAAGCAGCACTGCTGCAGCAATCTTCCAACAAGCAGCAAAGCTGCAGCAGTCTTCCAGCAAATAGCACTGCTGCAGCAAGCTTCCAACAAACAGCACTGCTGCAGCAGTCTTCGCACAAGCAGCACTGCTGCAGCAGCCTTATAGAAAACCACACATCATCACATAAAATTAAGCCTGAATTGAAGTGATACACTATTTTTTTATAAAAGCACTCGAAACCTTTGTAACTGAAATTCAAATATATGCTTCTTCCAAGGTACACCAACTTTTTGTCTAGTTGATGTTGAACCATGTGGAAAAATGAAGGTTTCACAGCAAAAGAATCTTAACTAGCAATGACAAGACTTCTCAATTCCACAATACCGGACATTCATGTTAGATGCAGTACCACTTTTTTTTTTTACTTTTTACCTGTTTTCAAACACTCACTCAGATTGGTACAGGAAAGAGTTGTCAGATGCCTGGAATTTGCATTCTTAATTCCCATAATTATCTTCCAAACATTCTTGGTTTTCCATTGTTATGCTCATGGCAGCTGATTGTCACTGTTACCCACAGATAGGCTCAGCCATTTTAGCATCAAGTTACCTGCATGCCATGGATTTTTTGTCCATAAAGTGGCTTCTCCTCCTCTGGCTTTAATCCCTTCCAAACCAGATTAAAGGTAACAGCTAAACAGCACCATAAAGAAACTTTCACCAATGTTCAAATAAGATTAAGTCTTCATTTTCTATTCATTATACTTACATGCAGATTAATTCAAAATTTTAACAGAGGGACATGTGGCTATTACTGGCTGATATATCGCTGCAGGTGACACCTCTTAATCATGCTGCAACTCTGTCAAATTCTATCAAGGTGTTGCACTCCATGGCACAGAATACTATCCTGTACGCTATGTCTACCAGCACTGGCTCTCATGGACATGTACTATTTACAAATTCTCTTTTTTCTTGAAGTGTCCGTTGCATCACCCAGGATCAATGTCCTGGATCTCTGCGTACTTAGCGGCACTCCACCTTGACACTGAAGGTCAAATCATGACATGCTGCAACACACAAAACATAACAGTAAGACTGATGCAAATATTCCATTAATCTTTTCACATGAAGCCATCTGTGACATAACATGTACAGAACAAACAACCAGTCAGCTTGACAGGATCTAGCCTGAAGCAATGGACGGAAATAACAATGCCAGTTTGGCTAATATCAAAACATCAGTTGTGTTTCTCTCACAGATCTCAGCAATTTAAGAGAACTCATATACATATGTACTTTCAGCTTGGCCTCAAGTCTTCCACTAGTCAACATTTGCAACTGTACTGATACACTGTAATTAACACACTTTGCTCAACTTTGTAACTTCAAGCAGTGCACTGGGAATTTTCTTACTAAAAATAGAACTTCATCAAGCTGGGAACTTCACTGTTGATGTGTTTGACAGTGTGGAATCATATGCTCATTTAAAAACCTCCTGCAAAACTCGTGAAATATTTACACTCAAGTGAGCACAGTGAGCACTCTTTAGCTGCATTCCTTCCAGAATTCTCCAATAGAACTTCTATGTATATGAGTTAGACAGGGACAGGTTAGCTTATGGAGAGTAAAGAGTTCGGACTACGAATAGGGTAATGACTACTAGGAAGTGGTTTTGGACAAAAAGACACAAATACAATTCATCAACATGCTATTTTTTACTTGACAGTGTTGACAATATCAACATTTGTTGTGTCAATACTTTCTTTCTCCAAAGTTTATCAGCTTTACATTTTAGCTTTCATACATTTACAGTGGCAAGCACTCTTAAAAATATGCAATGTCATATCATTTAACTAGATAACATAAAAATGTTCAAAATATATATATTTAGTAACTTTGATATGAGAACCCATCTGGAAAGCACAGCACATCTGTGTATATCACTAAATTGTGATCTGTCACAATAGGTTTCTAGGAGGTTTAAGTAAGATTAAAATACTAAGCGACATGTTACATATCCTGAGAAGGGGCCTTTCAAGACTGTCTAAATGGTGTGGTCCTTTAAGACTAAGACCACTGTAATTATATGAAACTTGTGCATACCTGTCGATAAGTGTGTCCCGCATTTCTGTGGAGATGGCACTTGGTGTGGCATCACCGAGCTTGAACACACTTTCTATAACTGACAGCTCTGTACTTGTAGTGTCCAGTCCACAGAAAGCTACCCAGTCATTGACCACCATACCCGCACTTATCACTTCACTTCCGCGATTTATTGTACCTGCCTGGAATAATTTCATAAAGAGAGATCATCAAAAATGACACAAATGTGTATTTTATACATACAGCAGTCAGTTCTTATGCCAGGAAATGGCAAGAATTGATAGACTTTGCTATCAACAGACAAAACCTCCAGATGCTGGCAAGCACTAGAAAAGTGTTTAACCCTTTGAGTGCCAAATTTTGGACTGAGTCAACAGCTTTTTTCGGTGCGCATTGGGTGCAATGCACCCAATGCATGCATAGAAGCTATTGACCTGGGTTATTCTCTCTGGAACAATAGGCATACTAGTATTTGAATGAAAGGTCTTTTTATGAGGAATACAAATCTGGGATTCTAATGATAATTCAGACTAGTTTGATTTAAGTAGATGGACTTAAGATGTGGTGGCACTGAAAGAGTTACTTCCATAATTTATGCTTGAAACTGTAAAGATTTCAACTGCATATTCACTATAAGTGTACATCAGGATTACACCAGATAGTGTCATATTACCATCCACTGCCATTCTCATGTTACTTAGTTGTAATTTTGATTTTTCTTTCTCTGATGCAAATGTCGTGCACTAGCACCATGATTAATCAGATCTTGGTATTTCTTAAAGTTTGCCACTGAAATTTGCAAATAGCTATTTATGTGAAAAAGTACAGTGGGCCCCTCTTATAAGGCAACCACACATGCAGCCCAACAATGGCCTTACAAGGGTGGTGGCCCTCCTGGGGTGAAGGATGGGGGCCATATTTATAATGGAAATGTCACACTTTCTGTGTAAGATAAGTGGTCTTTTGAGAAGGGTGGCCTCTGCAGAAACAGGGTTTACAAAAGAGGGACCACTGTATTTAAGATGGAAGGTAGAATTGTTTATACCTATTTTGGTCACTAAAAAACAAACAAAAAAGCCACTCTTCCATCCACACTTGTCCCTGATTATCTTTTTCATAATTAAAACTGATTGCTACCAATAAAAATTCATACTCACCACTAACGGTACTTGTAATAATGATGATAACTCATCTTGATCTTCTAGGGATGTTTTCGGATGTACCTAAAAAAGGATGGTGAAAATTACAGCCAAAGTTGGCTAGAAATCATGAACCAACTTCATGTACATGTGACGCCCCACCACAAAATGAGTCATACGGGTCCCCAGAATAAATCGGGATTTTTACACTACTATGCAAGGCACAATGAGTATTCCCTTCAATTTAGTACTTAAATAAACTGCATGAGATGAAAAATCCAAATTCTGTGACTGTTGTGTTCCAAAGGTTCCCCAGATCCAAATTTTAGACAAAGGAGTTAAAGTTGATAAGTTTGACGTCCAACAACGGGTTCTCCTCCCACAGAGTCATTGATAACATATATTTCGAACTAGAACTGTCCTCATTGACAGACTGGTTACCCCTCGCTTTGCACACACATGGACTCTGTAACCTTGAAAACGAGGTCAAGGTCACCAAAGTATTTTCTGGTCAAGAGACATTGTCAAGGTACAATTGAGGTAATTTTGATTTGGATGTGACTTGTCAGTCATGAGGTATTTACCTCAAAACGGATTCTGCTACAAACAGTTGGAAAAGCTGACAACAGTAACCCTCCCCCCCCCTTAATTAGAAGGGGCATAATTTAACCATTATTCTAAAATTTCACACGTCTATGTAAATTGCACTACAGGCACAAGTTTGAAGATTATCTCCGCTCCCCCCCCCCCCCCCAAATGGAAATTAACTTACCAAACCTCCTTGGTTGCTTATGGCACAATAACTGCCTACAAGAACATTTTCAGCAACAGTCTGTCGGAAAACCTCCACTTTCAATGTGTCTGCTATGATCTCCTCAGTCTCCTGTTGACAAAAAACACGATCATTAGTGACCAGAGTCTTTTCAAGTTCGCTGAAATCATTTCATGCTAAAGAGCATATCCAGTACGATAGGTCACAATTTGAAATGCTATTTGTACTTACACAAACTATAAGCAACCTGCTACGCTTCCGTTGTGTTTTTCCATTTCACTGTGTATGGCAGTTTTGTATACAAATCCCAAGACCACTGATGCATATCTGCAATACACCTCAATTTTCTATGTAGTAGGGGCCACAAAAACATTGAAGGAGATGACACGGGGCACTGCAGTCTTGACTCCACAGCTAAGAGAATTATTAGATTATGCACTTCTTTATTGACTGTAACTGGCTGGTGATTCTACAGTAAGTTTTCTTTGCCTGCAGATCAATCAGAAATCCTGTGTCATCACAACCCTAACCCACAGACATAAACCACACCAGTAACAGACACCCTGTGTCATCATAACCCTAATCCCCACAGACCAACACCACATGAATAACAGACATTCTCTGTCATCACAACCATAACCCAGACATACTCCACACCAATAACAGACATCCTGTGTCTTCATAACCTTAACCCACACAGACATACACCACACCAACACACATCATGTCATTACCCTCACCCAGACATACACACCAATAACAGACATCCTGTGTCACCATAACCCTAACCCACACATACACCACACCAATAACAGACATCCTGTCATCATAACCCTACTCACAGACATACACCACACCAATAAGACATTTTGTTATCATAACCCTAACCCACAGACAAACACCACACCAATTGACATTCTGTGTCATCATAACCTTAACCCATACTGACATACACCACACCAATACCTGACATCTTGTTATAACCCTAACCCACACCACACCAACAGACATCCTGTTTTATCATAACCCTAACCCACATTGACATACACCACACAAATAACACATCCTGTGTCATCAAAAGCCTTACCCACACACACAAACACCACACCAATAACTGGCATCCTGTGTCATCATAAGCCTAACCCACACACACATACACCACAGCAGTAAGTGACATCCTGTGTTGTCATAACCCTAACCCACACAAACATACACCACTTGTTTAACCCTTTTACCCTTAATCAACCAAAACTGATAGATGGGCAGAGTGAAAAGACTTTCAACAGCGTCAAGTTTGAAAAGAGTTTCACTAAGCTGACAAATTATCAATTAACTGGTTACAAAATTATTGAAATATCATTTTTCCACATACAATACTTACTCTATCAAGATCTGGATGGACCAAAGCAACATAGTCATTACAGGCTACCACATTGCCAAGGGCAGACAGACGCTCTTCAACCCGGCGAATTTGGCATGCGTTGGGCAAGGAATTCCTGATGTGCTGTAGTTCTTGGTCTGTTGTGGAGTTGGGTACCAACAGGCCATGTCGGTTTCCTGAAAAATATACCATAAATATGAAAGTACAAATCAGTCATCAGACTCAAACAGTAGCATCAACTGAACCTGTATATCCATGTATGTAGATGTGGATACTTGCTATTCACAAACACATGGCAAAGACAGTCAGTTACTTCAAAATAAACCCTTCGATGGTCAGATTTGTTTTCTCTTTAAAAAAAATGACCATTGCCTCAACATTAACACTTTCAAGTATGTACTGTATACAGGTTATCTGTCGCCAGTGTCTGCTGACGCAGTCTTTAGTGAAGTTGTGAACATTTGAGTCCTGGGAGCCAATCGACTGGCTCAGACCAACATGCAGAGATTAAAAAAAAAACAAGATATGTTTGTAAAACATAGATGCCCCTCCGCCCTCATTACCCTTGCCCTCGCTACCCTATTGATAGTGGTAGATGGGGCAATTTTTTTATTTTATTTTTACTTTACTTAACACACACTGCATCCAATAATGGTAATAATAAAAATAATAATAATAATTAAAAACAATCATAGATTGCTGGATCCATGCTCCCCCCCCCCTCCCCTTTTGTGGCCTTACTGATTACCGGTTGCATGACAAACCATTGTCTCCAGATACACAGGTTTATCAAGTTTCATGATTCTCAGTCAAAAGACAACAGAATAACGGCCTGGACATGAAGTGTGCTACTGTTTTACATGATTGTATCACGGTGACCCAGATACTTGACCTAGTAACTAGTTTTGTTTCATGACACACCTTGAGGTCAAGATGTATGTGTGTGAGAAGTTTCATGAAACTAAGTTAAATAGTAAAGGAATTACAGCTCAGACAGTTTCACAAGGGTGTCACTATGACCCAGATACTTGACCTAGTGACCTACTTTTGGTACATGACACACCCTCGTCCAGATGCACCTGTGTGTAAAGTTTCATTAGGGGTCAGCCAAAACTATCAAAATCTTCAAAAGTGTACACAGAGTACTCTTTCTTGTAACCCTCTTCCCAAAAAGTACCGTTAAAAATGTTGATTTATGGCTAAATATTCATCAACATTTTCAAAATCAGCTAAAAACGTACATTGAATTTGACCTCATTTAATCTATTCCACTCAACACGGCTACTTTAGCACACAATTCCACTCTGTTCTGTCATAGTTATACCTAGTTAATGTCATACCAATAGGCAACATTTGAAAGTGACACAGAAAGTATCCTTCTTCAGTGTTACATGAATATCTCCAGTGCTATGGTCATATCAGGGCCTCCCAAAGCCCACTTTGGACTTACCAACACACATTCTGCCGATGATGCGACATCCTGCTATTGATGCATGTACCACTGGGATGGTCTCCGACAGTTCACCCTCAAATACACTGCAACAGAACCACTTGTAAGTACAACTTTTTTACATATGCCTTGGAGACTCTTCTAATTATGCCGGGTAAAACCGTTGAGTAACTGAAAAGATTGACTTTGCAAGTGCTTTCGGAGTTTTGGAATTATGCAAAGTGTGAGCCACTTTATTTTCAGGCCTGCCCGATTATTTATTAGCAGTGTTCATTCTATACATTTGGCATGTCTAATTCAATCACTTTCTACCAGGGTACACATATTCAAGATATTCACCATTATTACGGTTTTAAAAGTTGGTAAAATCAGGAAGTCACCACCATTGTGCAAACTAACTAGTATCTAATTGATGTTGACAGAGTCAAGGAATATTCCTTCCCAATTTGACATGAATCCAGCTACCAGTTTTGGAGAAGTTGAGAACTGCAAAACCTTACAGCAAAACTGGACCGGGGGGTGGGGGTGGGGGTGGGGGGAATACAAACACCAATGTAGAGAGTGCAAGAGGAACTTAAGGCAAGTGGAATGAAAATATGTAAATGAAGCCATACTAGACAGGTTTGCCCAGTAACTCATATATCCTTTCTGGAACAGAATCCATACCACAGATCAAATGCAGAAATGTTACTTGCACACAGCACCTTAAAATCACAGAAGAAAATGTTCACACAACTACTAGAGTGCTCCAAAGCGACCAAAAGTTGACGAGACAGAGAAGGAAACCGAGGATACAGATTTGTGTATAGTGGTGGATGCAAAGAACGATGACATGGCGAAGCAACATTCCTCTGCCCCAGGGAGCCCTGCAGCCAATCGACCGGCTCAGACCAACATGCAGAGATTAAAAAAAAACTAAGATATGTTTGTAAAACATAGATGCCCCTCTGCCCTCATTACCCTTGCCCTTGATACCCTATTGATAGTGGTAGATGGGGCACACGTGACCTTACAAAATTAGTGAAGGTTGATCATACATCAATGTCAGAAAACTGTATCAAGGTCACCCATCTTCATTCTCAATCTAGTCTTTATGGGGAACCATAAAGCTGTGCAATATAAAAGTCATAGCTCTAAAGTAAAATTTATCATGCGGAAATCATGAAACCATATTACGTAAAGTGGCTCTGTGACGTTTGAAATTTGGTCAAGGTTACCCATCTTCGATTAGCCCCGAATATGGACTATAATCTTGTACAATAGAAAAGTCCTAGCTTCAAAACCTCTTCAGTTATCATGCAGAAACCAAAGTTAAATCAGGTGAATATGTGACCTTGGAATTTAAATCAAGGTCACCAAACTTAACATTTCTTTTAGCCCATAACAAGGACTATATGGCAGTGCAGTATCCAAGTCCTTGCTCAAAAACTTCTTCAGTTATTGTGCAAAAACCACAGGAAGTCTACTGTCTGTATGTGAATCTCAAAACTGGGTCAAGGTCAGCCATCTACAAACTCAAACTAGCCCTTATGGGCAACCAAAAAGCAGTCCAATATAAAAGTGCTACCTCTAAAATGCAAGTTATCATGCAGAAACAGTATTCAACCAAGTGGCTCTGTGACCTTTGAAATTAGGTCAAGGTCACCCATCTTCAAGCTTGACCTAGCCCCGAATGCGGACAATTATCCAGTGCAATATAAAAGTCCTAGCTTAAAAACCTCTTCAATTATCATGTGGAAACCAAAGTTAACTCAGGTACCAATGTGACCTTGGAAATTTAATCAAGGTCACCAAACTTTAAACTTCTTCTAGCCCTTAGCAAGAACTATAGACCTGTAAAGTATCCCAGTCCTAACTTAAAAACTTCTTGAGTTATTGTGTAGAAACCATAGAAATTCTACAATCTCTCTGTGACCCTGAAAACTGGGTCAAGGTCACCCATCTTCACACTCAACCTAGCCCTTACAAAGACCCATAAAGCTGTGCAAAATAAAAGTCCTTGCTCCAAGGTATAAGTTATCATGCAGAAAGCATGAAACCATATTCAGTAAAGTGGCTCAGTGACCTTTAAAATGAGGTCAAGGTCATCCATCTTCAAACTTCTCCCTGCCCCAAATATGGACTATAATCCTGTCCAATATAAAAGTCCTAGCTTAATAACCATTTCAGTTATTGTGCAGAAACCAAAGTTAACTAAGGTACCAATGTGACCTTGGAAATTAGGTCAAGGTCAACCATCTTCAAACATTGCCTTGCTTTTGACTAGAATGATACACCTGTACAGTATCAAAGTCCTAGCTTAAAAACTTCTTGAGTTATTGTGTGGAAAACACAGGAATTCTATAATCTCTCTGTGACCCTCAAAACTGGGTCAAGGTCACCCATTTTCGAACTCAACCCAGCCCTTACATAGAACCATAAAGCTGTGCAATATAAAAGTCCTACCTCCAAGGTATGTTATCATGCAGAAAGCATGAAACCATATTCAGTAAAGTGGCTCTGTGACCTTTAAAATGAGATCAAGGTCATCCATCTTTGAACTCCGCCTAGCCCCAAATATACACTATAATCCAATATAAAAGTCCTAGCTTATAAATCTCTTCAGTTATTGTGCGGAAACCAAAGTTATTTATGGGTAACAATGTGGCCTTGGAAATTTGGTCAAGGTCACTCATCTTTTTACTTTCCCTAGCTTTTGACTAGAATGATACACCTGTACAACAGTATCGAAGTCCTAGCTCAAAAACTTCTTGAGTTATTGTGCGGAAACCACAGGAATTCTACAATCTCTCTGTGACCCTGAAAACTGGGTCAAGGTCACCCATCTTCAAATTCAACCTAGCCATTACAGAGAACCATAAAGCTGTGCAATATAAAAGTCCTAGCTCCAAGGTATAAGTTATCATGCAGAAAGCATGAAACCATATTCAGTAAAGTGGCTCTGTGACCTTTAAAATGAGGTCAAGGTCATCCATCTTTGAACTTCACCTGGCCCCAAATATGGACTATAATCCTGTGCAATATAAAGTCTTAGCTTAAAAACCTCTTCAGTTATTGTGCGGAAACCAAAGTTAACTCAGACACCACTGTGACCTTGGAAATTAGGTCAAGGTCACCCATCTTCGAATTTTGCCTAGCTTTTGACTAGAATGATACACCTGTATAGTATGAAAGTCTTAGCTGAAAAACTTCTTGAGTTATTGTGAGGAAACCACAGTCTACCGACCGACCGACCAACAGACTGACCGACATGTGCAAAGCTATATCAAGCTTCGAAGGTGGGGCAATAAAAAAACACAAAGGTACCTTAATCTTTATTAACCCCCCCCCCAAAAAAAAGAAGTATTAATGGCATGACTTTTTAAAGTGGCTACTACAAAATTTGAAATGGCTATTAATTTTTTTTAAATCGCTACCAATCAAATCAAAAGTGGGTACTAAAAAAAAAAAAAATCCTGGCGCCAACCTGGACATGTGGTACACAAACAGGAGATGAAGGGCAGGATTGTGATACCTCTATCAAGCTCACTACAATTGTTATGATCTCATGTAGTACACAGACAGATGGAGAACAGCCGGCTAGTGATACCTCATGAAGTCCATGTAACACCAGTTACACTCTGAGCCTAAAGTATAGTGCATGTATGAAACTTTTACAAGGTCCATACTCATCATTGATTGTAAATTTCCATGACTTTCTTTCAAAAATCATAACTTTGAGAGTATTTATCAGATTTGATAACATGTATTTTCTACAGAAATCAGGCACAGCCATGGGCACCAAAATGGCCCCAAATTACGCGAACTTGTTCATGCATAAATTAGAAACCGACTCATTATCTTCATTTGAGTACACGCCCACATTGTGGCTTCGTTTCATCGACGATAAATGGATCATTTGGCCACATGGCCTCCCCGCTTTGGAACGTTTCATTGAACATGTGAACTCTTTTCATCCCATGATAAAATTCACATCTAACTATTCCCTAACAGAAATAAACTTTTTGGATGTTTAAATTTCAAAAAGAGGAAAACATCTGGCCACGACCTTACATGTAAAACCCACCGACACACACATGTACCTACATTATCGCTCATGCCATCCTGAACACCAAAAATGATCTATTCCATACAGCCAAGCTTTAAGAATTTGCTGTATATGCTCCACAGACAATGAATTTATCAAACATTGTACCTTCTTGGAACAAAATTTACAAACAAGAGGCTACCCGATTAATATTATCAAGGAAGCCATTTCCCGTGCGAAACAGACACCACGTGCTTCTCTGCTGCGCGGCAATCAAGATACTAGACCTACGCGTGACACGATCAACATAGTCACCACATACCACCCATCAAACCCTCTCACCAGAACAGTAATATCACGGAACTGGCCGATTCTTAACCTACATCATGATACTCAACATATATTCAAGAAAGAAGCCATAGTCTGCTTTAAAAAACAACCCTTCCTCTGTGACAAACTAATACGCTCGGACATTCGAGCATACAGACCCATCCCAGGCAGCAGGCCCTGCAATCGTGGATGCATTACATGCACTTATTATGCTAACAAAAAAATCGCTTATCAGCACTTCCACTAAAGTTAAATACTACATAAAACAAGAGATCAGGTGTCAAACTTCCAACTGTATATATATCATAGAATGTACAACTTGTCATAAACAATATGTAGGGCAAACATCCAACTCTATTACAAAGAGGTTTTACGGACACCGCCAGAACATCAAACGTTCAAATGACAAAGCTATCCCATACCGCTTACGTGAATGCCCTAACTCTGACGTTATAGTATATGGCATTAAGAAATTCTCTGATCTTGACAATGTAACTAGAGTTACATATGAAGCAGCGTGGATACACGAGTTGAATACGATCGCCTCATTCGGCTTAAATCATAGACTCGAAAGATGCTAACCTGTGAAATTTGCTGAAAGAATTTCAAACATCCCGCTTCATTGCGATGACATAAAGCAGCACATAAAGGGGTCAACATAAGACCGAGCTGTTGCCTGTGCAACAAGACCTATGGCAGGTTTGATAATTTTCGTCGCCACTTCAAGACACATCAAACCAACTTCATACCGCCACGTTGCTATGTGCCCAGAGAAGATGCCATTGTTCCAAAGAAATACACCAGACCCTTTGAAGTAGACCCGACCAACGTAAAGTTTAGGATCGTCTCCGGCCAGAATGAACCTCCCAAACAGAAACAGAACATCCCCATTATACAGAATGCAAGACACCGGAGACCATCATACTATGAACACTTCATAGGGGAAGCTTTACCAAGACCCTTCCCAACTTACCCCCAGTGGCACCTGAAATTGTTTAATTCCATACCAACCTTGAAATCAGACCTATACCTTTCAGGGACTGCTCGTACCGTTCCCCAATTCGCCAAAGGCAAGAAAAGGCTAATTTTGGCAATCAATAATTCCATTTGACTAAAATTTTGGTGAACAAAAAAATTTGGGCAATTTGCGGGTAAAAACATTGTCAGTATCTGTGACCACCGGTCAGGGAACTCTATCGTGACAAAGAGCGCCATCTTGCGGCAATTTTGACACTCTCAGTGAGAATCTCGCGGCCCCACGGGATTGGCCTGATTTGAACAGCTGGGCAGAACAACTACATGGCGTCAAAGCAAAAAGATGAGCGTGAGAATGATTAGCCTCTTGCACCGATTTTCAAGCGGGCAAAAGTAGAAACAACAAGGAAAATAAAGGGACACTGGTTTACCCAGTACAAATGGCTCAGTCTCAACAAAGAGACAATGAAGTTTCACTGCGATTGGTGCATAAAAAGTGCGAAAAAGAACGCCTTCACCAGCGGAAAGGATGCTTCCAATCCGAAGGCGGATGATCTGCGGAAACATGAGAAAACAGCAGATCACAAGTTTGCTCTGGCCGCTAATTCCAGCACTGAAAAGAAAGAAATGCCAAAGGCAGCTTCCAAGGCATATGAACACATGAAGGATGCCATCGTGACGACGATGAAAAATGTGAAATACGTTGTACAAGAAGATTTGCCAAAGGAGAAAGTAGCGTCCCTGAATCAGCACTGTATTGAACTGGTATGCGACTTTTCTTTTCTTTTTTTTTCCCTACTTCATTACTGTTTGTACTGGTCTCTCGACATGATTTTCCATTATTTTAAAATCACTGAAAAAAGTAATTCCTCACAACTCGGAAGACAAATCGGGAATTTTCAAGTGACTGAAAATGTATTTCCTCTCAACGTGGAGACTGAATGCTAATTGTAAGTTACTGAATTTGAAAATAAAACGGCCAAAATATAATTTTTCAAAACGTTTTTCGTCCATTGTCAACTTGTCAAGTCAATAACATGATCTTTATCTCAGTTAAGGCTGGTATGAAATTAATATTGTGGCACAGTGAAGTATACTGCATTGTTTTGTCTTTTTCAAGCAAATTTACAGGGAGACTGCACAAGCCATTCTTATTAATTATTTTCACTTATCTTGTTTTATTCATATTATTCTTGCAGAAATGTCCTGGCTGGAGTGGACTTCCACAACACCAACTCACTTATACAAGCCACAAAGCTGTTGATGAATTCATTGAGATAATGGCTGGCCTTGTGGAGGAAGACATAACAAACAGTATGTGCGGTCCCTTTTGCTTTGTTATTCGATGAATCAACTGATATTAGCCTGACACAGAACATGATTGTTTACATCAGAGGTATTGTGAGTGGAAGACTCCATTCACACTTCCTCTCCATATCGGACTTGGAGGGCTGCAAGGCTGAAGATTGAGAATCTTGTGGCTGTAGGAACAGATGGGGCCAGTGTCATGACTGGCAAGAAGAGTGGAGTAACCACAAGATTAAAAGAAGTAAACCAGTATATGTTGTCTTCACATTGTGCCGCCCATAGACTAGCCCTGGCCAGTTCTCAAGCAGCTAACAGTTTGCCATATCTGGTAAAATATCAAGACACACATAACTCCATCCACAAGTTCTATAAGAACTCTCCACGCAGTGGGCGTGTACTTGAGCAAGCACAGAAATCTCTTGGTGAGAAGGAACTCAAATTTAAGCAAGTGTTCGGCACACGTTGGCTGTCGTTTCACCATGGGGTTGAGGTTATGTTGGAGTGTTATGATAGTTTGGTGTCAGCCTTAGAAGAAGAGAACAAGAATAATGCAAGGGCAGTTGGACTGCTTAAGTCTGTATCCAAGTTTGACTTCATTGCAGTGACTCACTATCTCATGGATGTGCTTGATGTTGTCAACATTCTGCGTCTTGCACTCCAGGCCACCAATCTTACCTATGATGATGTTCTGTCTCTCATTGACATTACCAAATCCAATCTACTGGCCTTGAAGGAAACACCTGGTACCCATGTCAAGGAATTTATGGACTCTTTGCCGACTAAAGATCTTGATGACTTAGCAGAACTTGGTTCATTCCAATACAAGTCACACACACTGCAAGTGAACAAGAAGCATGTCCAGACCTACAGGGGTGTTGCATTTAAGTTTGTTGACAATCTTGTGGAAAATCTCAATTCCAGATTCAGTTCTGATGACAAGTTGTTGTCTGCATTCCAGGTTTTGAGCAACAAGAACTTACCACTGGAGGAAGAGCTTAGTGATTATGGCAATGCAGAAATGGCAACACTGGCTGAGCACTATGGGGCTCAAACAGGTGATATTAACCCACCCATTTGTACTGAGAAACTATTGCTGGAGTGGCAAACTACAAAGCACATCATGCTCAAAAACAAGCACTTGTCACACTCAGACTTCTGGGCTATGTTCTTCAACAAGTATGAAGCATCCTTGGCTAGCATTGCTTTTCTGGCAAAAGTGTACTTGTTGTTGCCCCCTACTACAGTAGATGCAGAAAGGGGATTTAGTCGCCAGAACTTAATCAAAACTGCACTACGTAGCAACATGAGCATCAAAAGCCTGGACAGACTGATGATGTTGAAAATTGAAGGACATGCAATCAGGGACTATGACAGAGCATTTGAAGTGTGGTGTTCTGGTAAAGATCGTAGACTATTCCAACAATTTCAAGAAAGAAATTAGACATGAACACTGACTCACTCAAAGTTAATGAACAGTCACAGATCTGACTGAATAATTTTGAACTGAACAATTTACATGAAGTTGGTTATGAACACTTTAGTTAATGAACAGTGCCAGATCTGACAGAATAATTTTGAGCTTGACAATTTATTATATCATATCGTATGAACACTCAGCGCTACAATGGGCAGTAACATATCGGACTGAAAATGGGGTGTTTTATTGGTGCATTCAGTGATATCAGAAGGCTGATAAAAATTATTCTCTAGTCCACTCAAAGATCTCAGTTCAGACTCTAAACTTACAATTTATTGGTGCAAAGTATTTATAAGTATTTAGTAAGCTGGTATTAGGTCCTAGTCAACACCAGCTTTTCAGCTCAGACTGAAACCTCCATTTTATTGGTGCAAACTTTTCATCAGTAAAATAGTAAAAGTCCTAGTCAGTCCCAGTTTCTCAATTGAAACTGAGTTTTACATGGTGCATCCAAGTTTCTTAATTTAACTTAAAATTGTAGATAGAAGTTTATTATTATTATTATTATTATTATTATTATTATCATCATCATTATTAACTCTATTAGTAACAGTTCATTGCATAGTGAAGAAAATCACTGTTTATGTGATTATTACTATTTTGAATTCCAATTATGATTTTATTTGAAGTGTGTGATAAAAGAGGAAAATATCTGACTTTATTATAATGTGGATAGAGTTTAAAGACATATCACTTTAAAGCCACTGGTGATAGATGCAGTGTTTCCATGTTTATTTGTGACAATGTGAATGAAACAAACCTGATAGACAGTCACAGGTGGCAACAGGTTTAATAATTTATAAGTAAGCACTCTGCAGGAAAAGCCACTGGTGATAGATTAAGTTTTTTAACATTTATTCATGATAATGGGAATGATACAAAGTAAGCAGTCTGCATAGTTTGATGTGGTGCTCATCAGTACATGCTTTAAGCTACTGGTGCTGGTCCTTGCTTGGGTCATCAGAATGAAAATAAAATTATAGTAAGTAGACTTGTGGTTTTGTCTCAATTCTAAGAACTCTGTGGGTAAGCTGTTTAACTCAGCAGTTCTATCTTCAGCCTTGTTAGACTTAGTTGTCTTGCAAGTGGCTTTGCATAACATGATGTCTGGGGCTCTTCACTCTGGAAAAGAAAACTACAGAGTTAAAATTGTATGTATTTTCTTTCTCTAAATTAATCATCTATTTAATTTGGGCTGAATCAAACAGCATAACCAGTGAGAACAGTAATGACCCGTAATTCCCACTTTCCCTGCAAATCAAAAAGCATTTTTGGGGGTCCATGGCACCAAGGGAAATTTCAATTTTGGCTACAAATTTGTGGCAACAAGATTGAAAATTGGCAAACAAAATTTTGATTTGGCTAAAAATTTGGCTACAAAAAAAAATTTGGTTAGATCGGTCCCTGCCTTTCATCTGATGATGAAGATAGTGGTACAGAGACCCCAGTAGAATTTAATTAAAATGACATTCTGATTACAGATCACTGGTCAGCATGACTAATCAAGAACACCTATAGGATTGACAAGGGACACACCCAGCCACCCTGACAGACCAGTGGCTCCACCTGGCATCCCAAAAAGAACAGATACATCATGACAGTTTTGGACCTGGAGAACTGTGCCATTTATACCTGGCTAAATTATTCAAACCATGTCTATGAACTATTTTAATAGTACCCCCGTGTCTCTTATTTTCATCACGGTGGTCTCTCTTTAGTGTAATTCAATGTACTTTTTAAAATACATCACAAAATTAAAAGATCTCTTTCAAAGCATCATCAAGTTTTACGGTGATGCAACCATAGTGGACGCTCTCATACACGACTTAACCTACGTCTTTTAAAATCGCTATGAAATACAAATGGCCAACTCTTAAAATATCACCATGCCTCTCCGTGATTTAAAATATGACAGAATCTCTCAATTTAATTTTAAGATTATCCATCCCTTGAAAAAAAATTGTTTTTTGAAAGTAAACAGCAACAAAAAAGACCACAAACACAGGAAAGCAGAACTCGTGACTTCATTAGACGGGAACCCCAAGTACCAGAGCACAATATGACGTCAGCACCTGTAACTTCATTTCAGTACTTGAGGTTGCTGCATTTTAATAAAATTTGGAAGCCTCCTCAGCCCTGAGGAAGGGCCCAGGAGGCCCGAAACGCGTAGGTTGGAGGCTTCCCATTTCCACCTCACACTTTTCTCAGAGTTCGACTTTATTTTCGTTTCACTTATAGCAGACTTTTATCATCGACCATGCAGATTTCCGAATGTTGTCCGCTTCATTTATCAAAGTTATATCATACTAGTCCCAGTTGCGAGACCCTGCATCTCTCGAGATCCATTTGGAATATGCGATAGATATCTTCATTGCTGGTTTTGTGTTGGTCTTCCGCTACCGCAACACTTTTACTTAAAGAAAATAGTGAGACATAAATTTCAGTTTGTCATGTCATAATGCCCAACAAATGATGAAAAGAAAACTAGTCTGGATCGAAGATGAGACATAAGAGTGATGCAGTGAAGCAGTACATGCCAATAAAATAATTTTTATCAGACCTAGGCAGAGGGACATAAAACACACGAGTACAAGGTAATCACAGTTCACTGTTGATTATGCAATAGGGCCCTTGGCAGGGTAATGACGGTATGTGTTATGGCTATCTTGTCGGCTGTTCGATATCACAAAGTACTGCATTACACTTCTAGAAAAACAGACCGATTCATCCGCGCATGGCAGTGTTGGGTGGTTATGCTTTTCCACGTAAATCTGTCCTCCTTTTACTTAAAAACTATTGTTTGTTGTTTACTTTAACGGAATATTCCATTGAAACATTATGTGATAAATATAAACCCTGATTCCCATGTGTTTCTGGTTGAGGACTCAGTAATTCTGTGCTAGGAAACTACAAGCCACAAAGCGGCGAGTAGTTTCCTACACTTTCATGCCCAGAATCATTTCGTTCCAACCAGAAACACCGCTAAAGACCGTTTATATGAAACACAGATGTTCCCTGGTTTAAACATGTGCATACATCATATCTGATGCTGTACAATGTTTAGACTGTCACTATATCATGTTTCTCAACTGTCCGTGTATTTTCAATTTCAGAGCTGCTGGCATGCCCCAGCTCAGGACCACGTCAAATCACAGGTACTTGTAGAAATAATTTGCATCAAAATGTGTATGTACATGTATGACATACGTTTATGAGTCTGCTACCTCCTTGAATTTAACCCCCTCCCCGCTAGGAGAGAGGGGGTTAAATTCGAGGGGTTGCGGACTTCTTCGCACTTATTGATAGCAATACAAGTACCTGTGGGTCAAATGTCCCACATAATTGCAGCTGTCTTTACCCATCATAAACCTCCATGTAAACCTACGGACATCCTCCAGAGGCTATGTTGTATATCGAGACTTTATCGGCTTACACATACAAGTGCATAAGCAGCGATAGGCCACTCAGAAAGGAAATATCATAGAGCCTCTAGAGGCATCAACATCAAAATTAGTGAAACTGAAAATAACATTTAGTGACCATTGACATCACAGTCACTTATTAAGAGATCAGAAATAAGACAACAACAACGGCTGGGAATAAAAGAAGTAAAAATTTGCCTCAGATTCTGAAGGAGCTCCAAAATAACATTAGTTTTGTCAAGATATTTGTTTCCGGTAGGCTACAATCCATCCTGCTGAAATTCCCCAGTGTTTTACCTGTAGAAGTTCTCTGAGCCACCGACGGCAACCAGACAGTACGAGTTGGTCAACTTGGCGAACACCCCTACTTCATTGTTCCCTTCGAATTGTGCGCGAACGGCCATCACTTTTGACGCTGAGCTTTCTAGCCAAAATGAACTCGAAGTACACACGTGGACCGATATATATTCAGCTGATTGCGAAACTTGTCAAAAGCCACTGCAATCAAAGTAGCACAACGTGCTTGCGCAAGCAACCCCGACACCAAGAACCCGCTCTTGCTAGCAACGTCACTATATTTTGCCTACCTACGTCATTACTATTTGGGAGCTACAATTATTGTTTTCAAATTATGATACCAGATGGCAGTGTGACATTTAGGCACTGTTCCGAAGGGGGAGAGCCTAGAGGGAGGGAGTAAGGTGGGAGCGTCTTGGTATACTGGTACAGAAAATAAAATTTATCAGTACAGAGTACAGGAAATAATTTTTCTCCAGTACACAGTACAGAAAATAAGACATCCGAATATAAATTTTCAAATTTGAGATGGTTATACAACCTGTAAGAACAAAGATGCCACAGACTTTTACATATTTTAACCTGAATTGTTACAATTTTAACTGAAACTTGTGTACCTCCTTGTCTTTCTCCTCAAATTTGAATTACTTAGACAAAATGGATTTTTTTTTCGAGCAAAAAGCAAACTATCTGAATTCATGTCAGATCCTGAAAAGAAGCATCTCTGAACGGATCAAACAGTGCAAAATGGTTACTGATAGGACATTTATTAAAAGTTCACTCCTCTCTGATACTTTGTTCACTCTTACCCAAAACAATTGGTAGGTCCTGCTGTAACTATTTCAATTTCACAGCTCCTGGTGTCACTGTATAAACTGAATCAGAATGTCACTCTGAGGCAAACTAATAGCTGATACTTCAAATATTCTATATCTCACTCAATCAGAATATCATTCTCAGACAAAAAAAAACAAAAAACAAAAAAACTTAAACTTCAAATTAATTCAATTTTCTTAACTGAATAAGAATGTCACATGTAAGATACAAATTTTGTATATACAAACAACTCTAACCTACTGGTACGCAATTATTTTCAACTGTCAATTGTTGTGTCCTGATTTTTTAAAGCTAGCAAGCAAACTTATTGACAATTTTTTATTTTTTTTTATTTTTTCATTTTTTTTTCAGTACGGGTATGAATATTACATGTGTTGCTGGTACGCTTTACGCATAATAAATTTTGATCAGTACGGAGTACATGGTTTGCTGTCAGTACGCTATATGGTGAATAATTTTTTTCTCTCTACGCTGTACGAAAAATAAAAAAGGCCCCAGTACGGAGTACGGGCAACCCCTTTCCAACCCTCTGTTCCAACGCATGTTGGAATCTGACCCAGGTTGGAATATTCCAGCCCACGTTGGAATTCCAACATGGTGCCGTCATGTGGGAATGATGCATGATATCTAACAGTGTGATAAATGTATTTAGCAATAATTGTATGTACTGTTGCACAGTTTTCTAAAACTTTGATGTTAACATTCAAAATGTGTACCGTATTTTGAATGTGCAGAATCACAAAAAAAAAAAAAAAAAAACAAAAAAAAAAAAACAAAACAAAAAAAACGTTCATTTGAATTAATCTTGCTATAATAGAAATAGGCCTTGAACAAGGATTGTTGATGGATCCATGGGTAGCCTGCGATTTAGCTGGAAATGTCTAACTCTGGCTGATCATTGTGTTACATGTATATTAACACACACACACACCACTTACAAGTAATATCAGCATTTGCAGATAATGCGATACTAACTTAGTTTGGTTATGATGTACTAGCTGTTATATGTGATCAGAAATTTATGGCCAGTTCTTGTAAGGAAAGGGTCCAGTTCTTTGCCACTACTTGGTACTTGCTTGCAGAAATCATTAACGGTAGAACCTCCATGCATGGTGCTTGCCAAGCTTTAGGTCCACTGACAGTTTTATTTTTAATACAAATATTCAAATGGACCAACTGTTTGAACTCAGTTCTATTACTTTTTCTCACCGGGCAAGAATCAACTTTCAAATTATCAAAACATGTTGCACATCACTATTCCCGAATGACTGCACAATGTTGGAATATTCCAACCTGGGTCAGATTCCAACATGGTTCAGAACAGGCACATCACTTCGTGACAGTGAAAGTTATCTGAAACTGTTGACTGTTGTGGCAACAGACCACAGTTATAAATCCTTCTATTTTCAATATTTGCATTTTACAGTCTAAAAAAATCAGCATTTTGGTATTTCAAAATTTCGTGAACGGCTTTTAACAGATAAAAATGTCAGAAAATGATAGATAGATTTTTGTCACATAATTCCCAGATGGTTAATTGGTGATTATTGAAATATGCAACAACACCTGGAACTCAGCTTTTTGCAGGTGTATGAACTGTGCTCTTGCCAGGGTCACATCATTGTCTAGCCCCAAGGGACCTCCCCTCGCTCTGCAAGCTTGCGGTTAGCCCCAAGAGATCTTCCCATGCTCTGTAAGGGAGGTCCCTTGGGGCTAGTTGGGACCAAGATTCAAGATTATTTTATTGACATCATCAAATACATCGAGATATGTGTCATACAGACAGGACGTACAAAACATTAATTATACTAGAAATGTATACTAAAATAATATTAATAAATAAATATGTACATAATAAATATCGTGAGGACCATCCGAGCCAAGCATGACAATGAACTCAGGGAACTCCGTCTCACTTCCAGAGGAGACTGGCGGCTACTGCTCTCTCGTGACAGCAGCGAGAACTACACAAAAAGTGAAGCTTAAAACCAACTAAGCAGTGTGCTGGTTTGGGGCAGCACCAGTAAACGAAGATCTGTCAGACAATAGTTGTGCACGCTTAGCTACAATCAGGTTTACATAGTCCAGCACAAGCTTCAGAATTTGGGTGTCCCCATGGTTATATGACATAATAAAAGAAAATCTATCCTGGTCAAAAAGAGAGTCGAAACAAGTGAAGTTGTACAGTTGATGAAAGAGAACATCACGTTCAGGCAATTCATGTGCACTTAAACGTAATTTTGCAAATTCCTTCCTTTTATTAAAATTTGTCGTGAGAGTGTAATTTTCAGTGGAAAAAATTTTCTTAAATAGCTTATAAGTTCGTAGCTTGGACCCTTGGCCAGTAGTGCGACCTGTATCACGGCTAATAGCAAGCCAATCAGTTTCATACTGCGTATAAATAGAATTCCTTAAATAGCAAAGTAACTTATTACCGGACCGGTTGCCATGGTTATACCATGTTTCAGTGTAACCAAAGTTAACCCATAATTTTTTAACGTTATTACACCAGTTGTTAATAATATTGTGGGAACAGTACATATCTAAATAGGCCTTTTTTACCAATATGGAACCCTCCATGTCACATAAACGTAACCAATATTTAGCTAAAAAAGGAAGTAGCTTGGTCAGAATAGGGAATTCGCCCAGTTCACCGCGCACAGCAGCATTGCAGACCTAACCGCAAGCTTACAGAGCGTGGGGAGGTCCCTTGGGGCTAATCATTGTCCTTCCCCACCATAAAGTTCCCACCTGGCCTGGAAGACTGCACCTATATGACTACCAATAAAGCTCCTCTGTGACGCAGCAAACCTGACTTAGCTAACTAATCATTTAAACAAAAGCTACAGCATGCTGAAAACACAGTATTTTCACAATTACGGGCTATCGCACAACCATCAGCCAATCACAACTGTGGTCTGTAATCTTGTCATGATCATTGAACAGGAAAACACAAAAAGCAATATTTAGGCAATATATATACACTTATATGTGAATAAATAATTTCTAAATAGGTATTAAACGTTCACCTTTCGGACATTTTAGGCTAGCTTGTTTTCTGTTAGGTAAACCCCCAGGGGCTACAGGTAGCAAGAAGCGGCCTACGACAGTTACAAGCTTGTCTAATTGTACTTGATATCTGGTTAATATTTTCATTGCATTCTTTTGACATAAATACAAAAGACTTCCATTCTTTTCTGACTTGCCCTATAATTCTACTGTTAACATCCAAAGATTATTAGAAAGTCTGGCTGCAATAATGTACAGTTTTTAGACTTGTCTGTTTTGCTACTTAACCTTATCTTTTGGCATCTTTCTGTTTTAATATTCACTATCAGACATTTTAGGCTTACATGTTTTCTGTTAGGTAAACCCCCAGGGGCTACAGGTAGCAAGAAGCGGCCTACGACAGTTGCATGTTTGCCTAATTGTACTTAAAATCCTGTTAAGAAAAATTGTTTTGATAGCATGTTTTTGGCATAAATGCTAATGACTTCCATTCTTTTCTGACATGCCTAAATGCACATTTACTCACTATTAAAAAATTACTCAAAATTGACAGTATTTTCTCAAGTGTCACAAACCTGACACATTAAGTTGACACATTGACTCAGGGTTGGCAGTTAAATAGAGCTTAATTGTTTGAGGAGTAGGTGTCATCATGGAGTTTGTTTTACATCTCTGGTACAGGATGCACATTGTTGCAGTCCTTGTTAGGATTTTCCTTGGTTTGTACAGGTGGTCTAGCTGCAACTGTTTATTTTACAATCACTGGGACTGAATATAATGCCCCAGCTTGTTTCCACTTCAGTTAAACATTGGCGGATGGTTTAACTAGGAAAAGCTGTCCAGCTAGAAAGGGTACATTTTGGTTCAGGGGTAAGTCAAATTGTTCTTATCTGAACCTGTACTATGAAAATTTGGTAATTATGGTTTGTTTGACAGGTATTCTTCTTTGATATGAAGCTCTGCATTTACAAGCAAAACTTCACATATCTAGCTAATTCATCAATTGCCACGTTCATATTTATTCATTATTATGTGGGTTGTCTTTGCTGAATATTTAGCTTAGGCAAGGAGCCGCTACTCAGAGAGATGTGTACGGGTAAAAGGCTCCGAAACATGTTGAGTAGTTACCCGCTGAAGACCCTTTAATTTATTTGGGCTGATACAGCCTATGTCAAAATTTTACAGAGGAACGTGTGCAATATAGACAATAGTAATTCCATATATATACAGGTTAGACAGGGACAGGTTAGCTTATGGAGAGTAAAGAGTTCGAACTGCGGAATAGGATATTGACTACTAGGAAGTGGTTCTGGGCAAAAAGACACAAATACAATACTTAGCTAAACATTTTCACAGAACGTACATTTTAGAATCACACAGTGACGGTGGAAGTTGAGCCACATAATTACAACAGCAAGAACTTTATTGTACATAGACTGTGGTATATACAGTATGGTACAGACAGAGAATGAAAAGAAATACATATTACATGTTTAATATACATAGACATGAAAAAGAAAAGACAGAGTGGTTTACACACACATAATGAGTATCCAATTATCAGAAATGGTTGGAACCGATTCCCTTACATGCTTATAGCATATCCCCTGAGACTGAAGGCCTGGTCAATGTAATTGGTGACAGCATTTGTAACAAAATGGTCACCAGAATTGCAGGTCATCAAATATGACGATTTCTATATTTTTAGGGTATTTTGGTGACATTTTCAACAGAATGAATAAATGTTTCAGACCCAAGTTTTTTGCACTTATCCACGAGTTTAGAGTATAAGCATCATATTCAAATAATAGGCCGCGCTATTTTCTTCATAATTACTCAAATTAAGGCTTTTTAATTAAACGGCCTGTCACGTAAGTGACACACAGTCACGTGGGTGACAAAGTGCATGTCACGTAGATGATGTTGAGCCACCGAGTCTTAGTTTTAAATATCTTAAACCCAAGTTTTTGGCATGTATCCATTGGTTAAGACTATAAACTTGGTATTCAAATATCCAGCAGAGCAAAATTCAATCTAACAACCGTAATTAAGACTCTCATTAATTGCCCTGTCACGTAAGTGATACATTGTCACGTAGGTGACAAACTGTCATGAAGATGGAATTCAGCCATGGAGTTGTACATGTAGTTTTATGTGGAAAATACAGGGAGCAAAACGGAAAAAAGAAAAACAAAATCCATGCACGGGTATAATTATTTAATAAAATGCACAAAGACCATATTTACTTTTCTGTGTCAATCTGCTTTCCATCACACTAACCACAGGCCACCTAATTTTCTTCTCTAATGATCTATTAGATGATAGCTGATGCATATACCACAACCGACTCATGAACAACAAAGCTTGAGACGCGAGTGTAGTAAGAGGCAGGGAACCAGTCTACCTCACTGTACCTCGGGGCGGACGTAATGATTCTAATGCTGTGAAGTTATGTCCACCTCAGAGCAACAATGAGACATACTGGCTCTTTACTGCAACTACGCTGGAGTTTCAGGCCATGTTGTTTACAAATTAGTTTTGCTATGAACATGATTTATTATCTTCATGGATCATCCGAGAAGAGAATTAGGTGGCCCACGCACAACATGACAAGAATGAAACAATTGTTCAGCTTACATGAAGAACCTTTCTAATTTCCATCTGTTTCTGAAATGTTTAACTTTTAGTAATATACTTCAAAAATCAATGTGAAAATTTTACCAAGGAACATTATCCTTTGGCCTGGTGACCTCAATGCGCGAGTAGGCGACATGGAGGATTTCATTTTTGATGATGATGCGAAATATCTACAAATGGAGGATGTTTATGACCCTGATGACATTACTCTACCAAGAAGGTCAAAAGATGATGGTACAAATAATTTTGGTTCTTCTTTAGTTGAAATGTGTAAAGTATTAAATGTGCATATTTTAAATGGAAGAAAACCTGATGATCAAGAAGGTGAATATACATGTATTACAAGAAATGGTCAATCAGTGGTTGATTACATAATTTTAAGTTCAGAATTGTTTCACATTGCACCAAGATTTCAAGTACTTAAAGAAATTATTAATTCTGTACATTTACCAGTAAGTTGAGATTATATGTAAAAATTTAAACATTCATTCTTCTGTCAAACTACGGGAAAGAGTATTATTCAAATGGAAAAATGATGAGGTACATGCATTTAAGAATAAGCTAAATGGAGAATATTGTGAGAGTAAATTCCAAGAGTTTATACATGTAGTAAAAGAAAATGTGAATAAGGCTATTGATATTTCTGTGTCAAGCAATAGAATATGCTGCTGATAGTATGAGAGTTAAAAGTAATGATAAAAATAAGAAACTTCAACCAAAGTGGTGGGATGACGACTGTGATGTTGCAAAAGCACATAAGTACGATATGCTTAATATGTTTAGAACTGATGGTAGTAAAGAATCAAGAGAAAGATTCATAATGGCTAAGAAAAGGTTTAAAACATTATGTACAAAAAAGAAACAAGAATTAGAATACAAAGAAAGAAATGATGTAAATCGGAAATGGTCTGATACAAATGAGCTTTGGAAATTTGTGAAAAGCAAGATACGGAAAAAAGGAAAGCAAGGAAAAATATCTGCAGAGAATTGGGTTTCACATTTTAAATCTTTATTAAGCAGTAATGCTCAGAAGGAGAGTGACCCAATTTTCGATCAAGAAGTGTTTGATGAGGTAAATAACCATGAGTGTTGTCAAAACTGTATACCAGATGAAATAGATATTGATGCAGAGATAACCGGTAATGAAATACATAAGGTTATTAAAAGCATGAAAAATGGCAAAGCGCCAGGACTCGATGGGTTTTCAGCAGAGTTTTTTTAAAATGGAGAAATTTTGATACCTTATCTAAAAACATTATTTAACAATATTATAAGTACTGGCAAGTTCCCTGTGAATTGGGCTAAAGCAATTATTTGTACATTACATAAAAAAGGTGATGTCAACGACACAAAAAATTATCGTGGTATTTCTTTATTAAATGTAATGAGTAAAATCTTCACGAAAGTAATAAATAATAGACTGGTAACATGGGCTGAAAAGACTAAGAAATATTTTGAGGGTCAAGCGGCATATCGAAAAGGTTATAGTACAGTAGATAACATCTTTAATTTGTTTGCGTGTGCCCAGAAGTACTTGTCTAAAAGAAAAGGAAGGTTTTATTGAATTTTTATCGACTTCTCAACTGCGTTTGACTCCATAAGACATGATGTATTTATTATTCCACGTTCTGCAAAAGAATGGTTTGCATTCTAAAACACTTAATGTACTTAAATCAATGTATGAACAGTTAACTTCATGTGTATTAACTCAGGATGGTCTGAGTGAATTTTTCTGTTGCAATACAGGAACAAGGCAAGGCTGCATGTTAAGCCCCTTGCTCTTTTTACTTTTTATTAATGAATATGTGAAATCACTACAACTAGCAGATTGTGAGGGCATTTTTATCGATCATAATCTCCAAAATGTGTTCATTCTATTATACGCAGAATATATAGCAAATTTTTCTGATATGGTCGGCAGATTGCAAAAACAGATTGACACACTTGCTGAATTTTGCCTGAAATACGGTATGAAGGTTAATATCGACAAAACCAAAATAATGGTGTTTAGGAGAGGAGGTATCATTAAAATAAATGAGAAATGATTTTATAATAAACAGAAAATTGACATTGTGCCAAACTATAAATATTTAGGAGTGGTCTTTTCTTCAAAGTTAACATGGGGTGTTTGTAAAAAGCAGCAGCACAGGCCAAAAAGGCCATGTTTACTTTAAAACAATATATTACTGTAAATAATATTGACTTGAAGACTTCTCTATTTTTGTTTGACCGCATGATAGTGCCAATATTATGTTATGGCTCAGAAATCTGGGGCTATGAGCACTCGGAGTGTATAGAAGTTGTACATTTAAATTTCTGTAAGTTTCTACTGAAAGTCGGATCAAAAACAAGTAATGCCGCAGTATTAGGAGAATTAGGTCGATTACCAATATCTACCACATACATGTTCAGGTGTATCAAATACTGGATAAAGTAGTAAGTATGGGTACGGATAGGTATCCACGTTCTTGCTATAATATGCTATTGAATTTGGATGAAAATGGTAGAACTACCTGGGCATCATGTACAACTGGTCCATAACACAGTAGTAGAAGTTGGAATGACATCTCTATCTATTATAGCTTTGAAGTTATTCAAGATTTAAAATTTCAAATGGTGCTACTTAGCATAATTTAAATTGCTACAACTTTTGTTTTTATATTACTAGGTGCGCAATGATCAACATTTTGTTTAAGATTAATTACATTAGCAATAGTCAATAACCCCCCAGAAGATGAAATGACATCTCTATCTATAATAGGTTTGAATATATTCAAGTTTTAAAATTTTAAATGCTGCTAATTAGCATAATTTATATTACTACAACTTTTGTATTAAATTCATTACATGCGCAATGGACAATAACCCCAAGTAGAAGTTGAAATGATATCTCTATCTATAATAGTTTTGAAGCTATTCAAGATTTAAAGTTTCAAGAAAGAAAGAAAGAAAGAAAGAAAGAAAGAAAGAAAGAAAGAAAGAAAGAAAGAAAGAAAGAAAGAAAGAAAGAAAGAAAGAAAGAAAGAAAGAAAGAAAGAAAGAAAGAATCTTGACATGCACATTTTAATAATGATTTTGTTCATGGCCTACAATAACAAAACCTGGTTGTGCACACTGGTTTTTTAAGTCAAACTGCCAATGTTTTTGTCCTCTTCCATTTTAAGACAAGTTTTATGCAGAAACACCTGTTGTCGGTTGATTATGTCTCAATGATGTAAATATCTAAGAACGTGATATAGATGAGGTGTCTGTGATATTTTTTATATTTCTTATTGTCCCATGAAATAGGCCTATGTTACATAAGCTTAATCGTCCTGACTGCTGCCTGTATGCCGAATGCTATAAGTTTTCATTTTGATTTTCCCCTGAAATCAAATAAGAATAGTGAATAATGTACATCATGGCTTATATAACAGAACATATGTATCAGCATCTCACCATTCCTTGTAAGTTTTTGCCTTAGATAAAGAGATAGAAACACATAGGCCTAAATTTATATATAGACGTCACCTATATAAACTTTTAGGTTTATACATATACAATGTAATAGGTATATATAATATTAAAGCTAAAAACAAATGGTATTGTTTTAAGTTAGATTAAACAAGTTAATAAAAATGAACTACAAGTAAATAAATAAATAAATAGGCTGGAAGGGTCCAGTTCGGTTTGTATATGGATAAGTAGAAACGTGGATAGGCCTACAGGCCTAGGCATCCATATTTTTATTCAGTCTCATTAACAAATGCAAAGATTTTACAATACAATGATCATGATTAGCTATTTAGAACAGTGATGACTTGAATTTGGTAGAAATAGCTATCCGTGCAAATAACTTTATATAGACTTAACCACTTTAAGATCCTTATGCATGCTTACAAAATTCAGGCTCACAAATAATTTACATTATTCATATTTTTTTCAGATATGGTGCGCACATACGTCCCCAAAACAAACAGAGGATCATGGACTCAAGCAAAAATAAAGGCAGCTATGGCGGCTGTGATTGATACTATAATGGCAGTACCAAAAGCTGCTCATACATTCGGTTGTCCAGAACCTACCCTGCGTCGACATCTTCGCCGTGGAATTCACCACCCTGGAACTCGACATTTGGGGCGTTATTCTTTACTGAGGCAAAAATGTGAAAAACAGCTTGTAGCTTATGTTTTGGTGATGGGAGAGATTGGTTTTGCCCTAACAGCCCTTGGTGTTCCTGAACTTTGGTTTGAATACGTAGAGTTGAAAAACATACCCAATCCTTTCGATAAGGTTAAAAAAGTTGCAGGTGGTGATTGGTTCAGAGGATTTTATGAACGAAACGCCCAGATATCTCAGAGAGAGCCCGAAAACTTCTCCATGGCACGAGCTCTAAGTATGTGTGAAAAAAAGTATTGGGGAATACTTCACCCTTCTGCAGAAAACTATGGATAAACTGAGACTTACAAGCAAACCAGAACTTATTTATAATGCACATGAAACTGGCATTTCAACAGTGCCAGGCACAACTGTTGTACTTGGTTGAAAAGGTAAAAGAAATATTTACCAAATTGGAAGTGGGGAGCGTGGCGTTAACACCACAGTTGTCGCATGTTGCTCTGCTTCTTGTCAGTTCTTGCCACCTTTCTTCATTTTTAAGGGCAAACGATTGACAACTCAATTGCAAACCAATCTGCCATTTGGTACCTATGCTACAATGACCAACTCTGGGTATATTGACAAGGAAACGTTTCTGACTTTCCTTAATCATTTTCAGACATACAGGATCAGGAACAAGGAAAGCTGCCTGCTCATTATTGATGGACACGCTGCACATGCTAAGTGTCTCAGGGCTCTTTTGTATGCCAAAAAACACAAAATATCGCTTCTCTGTTTGCCTCCCCACACAACGCACAAAACACAGCCCCTAGACTGTACATTCTTCAAATCCCTTAAAGCATCGTTTCGTCAACTGTGCAGGAAGTTCCTGAAAAGTCAACCAGGACGTGTGGTGACTCGTGGTGACATACCACAACCAGAACTCTTCTGTAAATCCTACAACAGTGTTGTGTGCCCACAGCTTGCCATCAATGGATTTAGATGCATGGGAATTTTTCCACTGAACCCAAATATATTTGGCCAAGACACTTTTGCTCCTGCAAGAGCCGTCATGGAGAGGGATCAAAGCGATGGACAAACTGTAGCGTCCTTGCCTGCTCAACAAGAGAAGCCTGATAGCAATGAATCTCAAGAACGCGCTTCAGCTCTTGAAAATGGCCACAGCTTAAAAAGTGAGAAACAAATGGAGGTAGCTAAAGGCATGAGTGATAATTCCAAGGATACATCTATAAACGCAGACCTAATCCATTTGCAGCCTTAGTGGAGAAAGCCACAAAGGCAAAGCGCCCCCGTAATCTGAGAGCCAGAAAGTCCTTAGCCACAACTGCACGTGTACCTACAGACACAAATTATATCGCAGAGCAGCAAGAAAAGGACAAAAAATGAATCAACAAAAAAGAAAAGAAAGCACAGCGTCCAACTGCAGGAAAAATAAAATAAAAAGCAGATGTCTTCAGGCATGCCAAAACAATCAACGTCTGGTGTAGAAACTAGAAAAAAATCCAAACCCCAGGCAAACAGAGATAGAGATGAACCCATATGTATCTGTGGAGTATGTGGCGGCAACTGGTGGGACGACGTCGGCAATGATGCAAAATATTGGGTGGAGTGTCCAGTATGTAAACTTTGGTTTCACGAAACTTGTGCTGGAACCTATGGGCGCTCTTATGTGGATTTTATTTGTGATGATTACGCAAATTAATGTGCTCTCTTAACATTTCTACCTGGATTAGTCTAATATAAGGCTAATTGCAAAGCTATGTAGGGCCTACGTGTGACTCGGCAGTTGTTACTATGGAAAGAAACTCAGAGAATCGTGTGAGAATTTGTTTAAGTTCCTTGCACCCCTAAAGGCATCGATGACCTGAAGCCTTTGTTAAATCTATAAACTTATACCTATAACTGGGGCAAGATGAAGCATGCAGCAATTGCATGATAAAACATGTTTCTTCGCATTCACATGGGTCTATTGATGATTAATACGAGTTTGAATTGCATTGCTGATTCCACATTAATATTGATCAAATATGGTTTGAGTTTTTCTCTATGGAACATAAAATTAGTGAGTATCAAAACATTAAGCAGAAAACAAGGGTGCTCATGGCCTATTTGTAAATACAATTCTACACTATTTAAGTTGTGAAAGTTTATTCTTTGCTCGTATATGACCTTTAAGTAAGATGTTTCATTTTATTCATTTAAGGTCAATCAATTGGACAGAGGTTTCAGTATAATGCCCTTTATAACAGAGTCCGTAACATCATTCCTTATTTTGACTTTCATTGGGGCAAGATGACGCATTTGAATGATTCATTATGGAGTAGTTCGCTTATATATATATATATATATATATATATATATATATGTCAGTAAAACAGACGTAGGCCTGCTATACCTGCGGCATAGAGGGCCCTTCGGGGGTCATACCCCAACCCGTGGTATAACAAGTTACAACCTATATTTTCTTATAGGTATATATGTCCTCTTCATGAAAAAAATAGGTTGTGGAATCTGAAAAGCGTTTTATCATATATATTTTTGCCCGTTTCCATGACAACTAAAATTTGTCCTTAAAAATTATAACTTTGGTGATACTGCTTGTGGAAAGGCTAAATAAACACCAAAATGTGCTCAATTGCTCTAATATAGTCACAAAATACAGAGTTTGTTCAAAGTGCCTAATTATCATATGTTAATTTATGCAAATATATGAAATTTACATCGAAATTAAGTATTGTGCGACGGATGACATACTATATTTACTAAGATATAGTTTCGTTTATTTAAAAAAAGGCAAAATGATTAGGAACATTACTCATACAAGTTTTATTTATCATATGTCATCTTCGATTAGGGAACCGTCATACCAATTGCCAATACGACTGATAAAGTAAGATAGTACTTTGTACCATGTATTCACACCCACACGTAATTTACAGTGAACCATCCAATGGAGTCCTGCAACATAACTAATGTATCTCTTGCATCAAACTATAATTCAAGATGCCTTTTAGTAAAGGAAAACAGTATAAGTACATGTACACACTAAATACAGAAAGCTGATCAATGATGGCCCCTGTTTGGAGATTCTACGCCAAGAATAAATCATCATCTTCCTTATCATCACTGTCTGTTTCAGTGTCAAAAGTGTCATTTGCACACTCATATCCAAAGCATGCACATAATTCTGTACATTTAAGTCCTGTCTGGAGGCAATGGCACTTTCTTGCGATAGTACACTCAATATCGGTGCAATACATATGAGTCAGGTGGCGGACTTCCAGTGGGGCTGGCTCATTGGTATACATCAAAGGCTTGAGGTAGCCATCATTAGACATTTCCCAGGCGTTACCATTGGGATCCCACACTTTAGGGTTAGGAATGTGACTGTTGTATTGGTGTCTTTTTGTTCAAAACCACTTCCTAGTAGCCATTACCCTATTCCGCAGTCCGAACTCTTTACTTTCCATAAGCTAGCCTGTCCCTGCCTGCAGACTTTCATTATAAAAGAAGAATACCTGGCAAACAAACTATAATTACCAAATTTGTGTAGTACAGGTTCAGTTAAGAACAATTTGACTTACCCCTGAACCAATATGTACCCTTTCTAGCTGGACAGCTTATTCTAGTTAAACCATCCGCCAGTGTTTAACTGAAGTGGAAACAAGCTGGGGCATTATATTCAGTCCCAGTGATTGTAAAATAAATAGTTGCATCTAGACCACCTGAAAAAACCTAGGGAAATCCTAACAATGACTGCAACAATGTACATCCTGCACCAGAAATGTAAAACAAACTCCATGATGACACCTACCCCTCAAACAATTAAGCTCTATTTCATTGCCAACCCTGAGTCAATGCATCAATGTAATGTGTCAGGTTTGTGATATTTGAAAAAATACTGTCACTTTTGAGTATTTTTTTGATATTGAGTAAATATGCATTTAGGCATGTCAGAAAAGAATGAAAGTCATTATCATTTATGCCAAAAACATGTTATCAAAACAATTTTTCTTAACAGGATTTTAAGTACAATTAAGCAAACATGTAACTGTTGTAGGCCGCTGCTTGCTACCGATAGTCATTTGTATTTCAGTCAAGAGAATGCAATGAAAATATTAACTAGATATCAAGTACAATTAGGCAAGCTTGTAACTGTCGTAGGCCACTACTCGCTACCGATAGCCCCTGGGGGTTTAACCTAAGAGAAAACAAGCTAGCCTAAAATGTCTGAAAGGTGAATATTAAAACAGAATGATGCCAAAAGATAAAATTAAGTCGAAAAAAAGGCAAGTCTAAAATCTCTAAAATTATTGAAGCCAAACTTTCTAACCATCTCGGGATATTTACAGCAAGATTTGTACAAATATTTGATCAAAAGTACATTTTTGAATCCTCCTGACTCAAGTTTATTGTAAATAAAAATTTGGTTCTAGATGCAAAGTCCTGAAATTTAGAACAAATACAAACAAATCTCCAAGTCTGTGAAAAAAAAACGTATTATATCCAATAGTATCCGAAATAATACTGTCTAGGAAAGGTTAATTAACTACTTCAAAGTTAAACTCATCTATTTTGTGATATACTTTAATACAAAACCTGTCATTAGTGACCTGAATATCCAAGTCCAAAAACACATCTCTGAAACCATCTGAATTGTTACCCTCCAAAGGGATATCTTTTGGGTAAATTTCTTTAGCGATTTTACTGAAATTTTGTACATTTACACAAGCAATGTCATCAATATCTCTTGCGTTGTTGGATAATTTTGTAGCCATTTGAAAGTCCTTTTTCATCAGTTCATCCATATATTTAAATTCAAGCCAGGTTAAATACAAATCTGCCAGTAAAGGGGAGCAGTTGCTACCTATTGCAGTGCCTTTGATTTGTTGAAAAACCAATGGTCCGCATTGAACAAAAGTATTATCCAAAAGAAATTTTATAGCATCTATCAAAGTTTCAACAGTGTACGATTTAATGTTACTTTTTGAATATTTCTTGTGTTATGCTTTCTTTGTAAATGAATTAATATTAATGTATGGTTTACCATTATGGTTAAACATTTTGCTTATTAATTCTGAAAGCGAACTTTTGACTTCATCTGTGGGTAGATTTGTGTGCAGTGTAGCAAAATCAAGACATTTGATATTTTTTGCTTATACATCTTTGATTTTAGATACAAACTCGGAAGAATTGCTATTACTCCAAAAACAATTTAATTCACTGTTTCTAGAAATTGCATTACTATATTTACAGAAATGATTCCTAATTGCAGTCAAACACAATGTTCCTTCTTTTGATAATTGTTTTCTTGTACATTTTGCAGCACCGGCTATGAATCTAGATTTAAAAGGGTTTTTATGTAATTAGGGTATCCAGAACAAAAGTGGAATAGAGGAGTCCTCTTCAGAAATTTTGATATTAAAATTCCTTTTCATCTCATCTTTATGTGTATCTATCAAATTATCAATGGGTTGTTTGTGTAATTTATAAACGTCATTTCCTCTTATGTCTGAAATATTGTTTATACCAAGTTCTTTTTTCAAAACATCCAGATAATATTTTTTGCAGATGATCCCAAGATTGTTCCCTGCCTTATCTATGTTAGTGACTACAAAACTTTCTTGTAGTTCTTTGACTGCTTTTGAAACTTCAGGTTGCTTTAGATTAATCATATTGAAATTCTTAATGTGGGATTTGTAACAATAAATTCTTTTCTAGAGACTTTTTTCAAGTTTGATAACCATCCTTTAAATTTCTGAAATTCTTTTTTTTTCTTTCTTTGCCCATTTCATACAGTAGGAATCAAATGCATCACATGTATCCTGAAAAATACTGTCAATGTTCAACTTGGGACATATCCGAAATTTTGTACCTTTTTTCATAATTTCTTTTAAACTTGAATTTTGTATGATATCCAAATTACCTATAAATACATGTTTGTGGTATGCATCTACAAAATCAGAATATTTACTGTTAGACATACAGTCACAATTTTGATTCTCTGTGATATCTTCAAGAGTAATTGAAGCCAGAAATTGCTTGTAATTCATGATACTTTGTCCAATATTGTTGCCATATTTATAGGAAATGATGGGGGGGGGGGGTCTTTTATTTTGCACTCCTTGGGAATTATGTTACGAACAAATTTCAATTTGAAAATGGACTGAATGTTTAGTGAATCAAATTTTGTGTTTGAAAGGAATGCTGCAAAACATTTGATCTATTTTTTTGTTATTAGAATCTGGTTTCCGGATAGTTGTTGTGTATGGGTACACAATTTCACAAAAAAAATTGCGGAAATGTGTGTTCTGAATCAGTAAGACCCACATATTCATTAATTTTGTTATGTCTCGAAATGATAGTGCTTTAAGAGCTGTATGTAATTGATCAATGCCATTGTGGCACCAGATGGCACATTGGTATTGTGCCCTTTTCACATGTTGCTCAAATGCATCCTCAGTAGGCGGTAGTTGAGCAGCTGATCGGTCTGTGGTGGAGGCAAGCGTATATCGTAGCTTGTCCAAAGTACTTTTGTAATCAGTCCCTCTTCCTGTGTTGAGAGCTTTGCTACATAAAACACATGTACTGGGATTTAGCTTGGCTGGGGGTGGCTTCTTGGATTGCGGTTCCAGGTTCATGATTTTAGGTTCATGGTACAAAATTATCTAACCTGCAAATACATTAATACATGGGTGTTTTTACCAGGTCCAAGCTTCATTTTAGAAAATAATCCAGTTCACCATGTGTATATTATCAATCATGCAACACATTTTGACAATATGGACAGTCATTCTCAATAACACTGATAATGAGACAATCACATAGCAGAGTTAGAATCCTACATGGACTCTGGAAGTCAAAGAAATGTGCCGAGATTTGTGCTTTCTGGTGTCTCTACAACACAACACATAAATTATAAAATCTTAATTTAAAGATGACCTCATTTGCATAAATTTAATGATAGGGTTTCTAAATTGTCTTCACTTCATATTTTTTTCGGTAATATATGTGTCAAATTTGCTCAAATTCCAACAATGTGTTCTGGAGAAAGCACTTTTGCACAAGCTAGCCAGACCAGATAACCCATAAACATAATGCCCCCCCCCCCCCCCCCGTGGCGGACTCATAAAATTTCAGTAAAGCTGTGAACGAAAAATGTTGATAAGATTGGGATTCTATGTTTTATATGCTTTGAAGCACTTTTCAAGGAGATATAACTTTTTGCATTGGTACAACACATAATGTGCGATATACATCTCTAGAATGGCTTCAAAAACCCCAATATTTGAAGCCTAATTTGCATACATGTAATGGTGTCCACTTCATATACTGCAGTTAATTTGGTATCAGTATATCCCTGGAAATATATTACCTTCATCATTTAACATTTACCCCCATTTTTGGTAATATGGCAACTGCAGCAAACAACATCAACAAATAGAGGTATTTATATTGCCAAATAGATGACAAAATTTTGCATATAATTATAATAATAATGATGTTTATCAAATACATTTTTAAAAGCTTCATGCCTGTTGAAAGAGTAAAGTTAGTGCTACCTTCTGATGAAATTTGGAGTGCTTATCTTCAAAAGTAAGGCAGATATTAAAAAAATAGTGAAAGATAGTCATTTTCCACAAAAAATAGAGGTTGCCATAGAAACGGGCGTGTAAACATACCAAAAAACGCTTTTCGGACTCCACAACCTATTTTTCTGTAAAGAGGAGACATGTGCGCACATTTTGATACCTTTGGTTGGGGTTGCACCTATTTTTAGGGCACTTTTGAAGCATTTGCCGCTAACCTATACGGTCATGATTCCCTTTGAGCGCAGCGTATTTTGGCAATTTGAAAGTATTACTTTAGCGCTATGCCTTTCAAAAACATATTGATACAGATAAAGTTTTCTCAAGATGCGCTGCGCATTTCAGGAATGATATCGACTTAACCTAATTTTCTTGAAGTGTGCAAAATGCATATTTCACGAACTCACGGATTTAAATATATTTGCCCTTTACCATTGTACTTGTATAAGTGGTCTCAATATTATCAATTTGAACTCTGTAATATTCTTCAAATTTTGCATAGCACCGAATGTCTGTAGCTTTTGCCGCCTTATTTATCACGCCTAGAAAATGATTCTTACATTGTGTTGTGTATTCAGGAATGTCTTCATTGTAAAATGCATGGTCCTGACTTCCGTAACGCGCATACCTAAGATATCTTAGGCCTATGTGGGCACTGTCAAAAGCTGCTGACCTTCACTCTTTGCAGATTGTCGATGAGAGCAAAATGTGCTTAGCTTTACCAATCTAATGAATGAAATTAACATGCATAGTCATGATTATCATAATGCTCGACGCATTTCGGGAATGCCGCCAGTGTAATATAATATTAGATTGCCATGCTCTGCCGTGGTACTCGAGATTTAGCCACCAAAGCATGCTGTGTACCAAGAAGCCCGAAGTGAAGAAATGAAGTATAAACAATTTTTAATATCTTCTCATCCAAATGGATCAAAGATCAAAACTTTCAATTTCTTTGAAACGGAAGACTTGAAAAAGTCTTAAAAGGCGAGATAACTGTGCAAACACTGAAGTAATAGGCCTAATTAAATGCAAGAAATCATTAATTTCAAACCTTTACATAAAAACTGGTTTTCAGTCGAGACAGTCGCGCAAAAAAAAATAAAATAAAAGGAAGAAAGAAAGAAAGAAAAAAAAGAAATGAAGGCCGATGAAGGTGTTATTTTTTCATCAAAATACTTGTGAGAATGATCGCTACTATATATATATATATATATATATATATATATATATATATATATATATATATATATATATATATATATATATATATAGAGAGAGAGAGAGAGAGAGAGAGAGAGAGAGAGAGAGAGAGAGAGAGAGAATAGAATAAAAAGTTATGATATGATTTTTCATAAGCGGACATTTAAAGGTTACACTTGTGCTATGTTAAGTCACATCAGTTAAGTCCTATCGCGCACAAAATGTGCACCCGCGACGTTTATTTTCCCTTATGGTGTGAGCATTAACAAACTAAATAGATGATACACACTACATATAAAAATGAATATGCCTGTGTACAGATGTATAGGCCTATATCATGGTCTTGGTATTATATTTTTGCATAAATATTACAATAGAACGTAATACGAGCTCATCATGCAACTGCATAATTTTTTTTTTCGCGATGTGAAAGTTTTTACTGCATCAACATTATAGTTCATGTCACGAATGAGCGATGGCATATCGATGGCGAAAACGCAAAACCTCCTAAGTGAAAAAAATACGATTTCCAGTTTCCAATGCACGATTCTTCCTTTCCTTAAGATCGATGTTTCGTGACTATTCCGAAATCCGAATTCCCATTTTAATCATAACAGCAGCCACAAGTCGAAAACTCCTATCTGCAGTGCTCTGAATTTCTAAAGCGCAAAACCTCCAATGTGCATCGGATAAATCAGTGTCAAAGTGTGTCACTTCAAACACTCTCAAAGTAAATCGTATGTAGTTAACCTGTCGAATCTTGTTATTTGATCTAACCATTAAGCAAGATACAAATACAAGGTGGTGTTTGGTAACAGAAATAAACATTTAATAACAGCGGAAAGTCAAATTGATAAAATTTACAAGCTGTTGGTAAAATGTATTATTGCTCATACTGGGCCTAAAAGTGTCTGGAAGTGCTCAAACGCTCACAACAATTGTATTTGCACTTGGTTTTTATACTAACATTGAAAATGACCTCGTTTTTTTTTTTACAAGAAATAACCAAAGTTACAAAAATGCATGGGTCCCTAAGATTAAAATGCACTTCATCCCTGGTTAGATATAGTAGAGCAGCTAAATTTTCAAAAAGGCTTATTAAAAATTTATTTTCAGTTTTTGTTCAGCCGGAAAAATACCTGGCTGGATTTGGTACCAATCAAAAGATAAGAACCTGAAGTTTAAAGTTAGGTAGGGTGTATTATCAATTTCATGGTCAATTTGTATTTATTTTGGTTACCAAGGCAACGAAATTAAGTTTTTCATGAGATGAAGGGAAAAACACCTTATAAAGCATAACTTAACACACATACACAACTTTACATTAGCATACCTACCATACAAGCGTTTCATAAGAGACCAGTTCGAGGTAGTAAGTGTCAAAAGTTGGTTGTCATGGCAACAGAATATTTGTAAAAATCACTTAAATTTGCAATTTAACATTAGAAACCTATTTATAGTTTTAATTATCAGGAATAATTTTCTTCACATTTGATGTTAAAATGTAAAAAGAGTCTTTCTGCACTAACAATGAGGTCAATTGAGGGATGAAAGAGTGTTTTGAGTCGCCTAGAAACGTTCTTTCAAATATATAGATAACTGAAAATGAGTACATTTTTGTGGATATGGCAATTTTATGGCTAGCGCTGCGCGTTGCTGAGAAATGATACATTTGATAATACTGATGGTAAATCTTTCCTTAAACAAAAAAGATACCTAGCTAAATTGGGTATTAATTGGAAGGTAAGAGCCTGAAGTTAAAGGTGAGGTAAAGTGTACTGTCAATTTAATGGCTGATATATGTTTTTATTGGTTACCATGGTAACGACATTTAGTTTTGGAGTAATCAAGGAAAAACACAGTTTTAACCATTACTTAATAAACAATAGGTGTTGTTGCATTTTATAAAGTCGGTCCATTGGTGACATTGGTAGGCCTAAACTTTCCTGTTTATGCCATTAATGTCAATGATAAAAGTAGGTGATGAATCAATAGGCCATCCTTGAAAATACTGACAATAATCCTAACTTTTTGGGGGATGGGGGCGCTGGTGGTGGCTTTTCTTCGGAATGATTCTGGTGCACACTCGGTAAGTATTGATTATCCCAAAACATCTGTTCAATAAATATATATGTTTGAGATTTTGTATGATTGTGCTTGAACCTTTCTTTTGATGAAAATACAAGTATACAGCACAGGCAGGAACAAACGTCCACATGGAGAAAGCCCTCTGAAGAAACTCGACTGGTTCGCATTGAGCGTAGGGACTACTCTGAGAAACATGTAGTTTTTTCCTTTCTTTTTGGTCATAGCAAGGCTTCTTCAAGGGTGATGCCATCCATTTGTTTGTGCCGTGAAAGTGTATTTTTGTTCTGTATTATTGATTTACGTAAGAAAAGTAATTTTCAGCAAAATTTCAATATTTGTATGCCAAACCGGGCCGCAGAGGTAGAGGGCGAGCGTGTTGCAGCTCCGCCAACCGTGCACCCAGTATGAGGTCCTGGATCCCATCAGACACAGCCAAAAATGCACCCAAAGTGGAATAACTCAGCATGGAAGTCTGTTCTTTGTTCATTACAAGCAACTCTGGGTGATTTTTGTCAGTCAGCTGTGCTTATGTGGTGGCTAGGCATCCATCGGCCGTCTGCCGGTGTTCACAATTCACATTTTCTACCAACTAGATTTACCTCTGACTTGGTGGGGATGTTCCTGGGTCCCTACCAAGTTTTTACAAATGGTGAAGGTCCATTGTTTTTTTTTTTTTTTCTTTTATGAACTTTTTTTTTGGGGGGGGGGGGGGCAAATAAAAAAAAAGCTGCTCCACAACCGCTTGGCCAATTGCTTCGAATTTGCTTAGATGGACTTCTGGGGACCCTAAGACGTTAATGTGTTCAACAGGTGGCAGTGTAATTTTCCAAATATTTTTCATGTAAAAATGTGTTTTTCTATTTTCGACTTCTCCAAACCCATCACTCAGATTATGTTCGAACTTGGTGGAAATGTTCCTTTTAGAAGGGCCAAACAAAGGTGTTCACAAGGTGGCGATGCTATTGTAAAGATTTTTTTTTTAAGAATTTTTTAAATTTTTTTAAACTTTACAGTGATTTACAATTTTTACAGAAATTTCAGGTGTTCAAGAACGAGTATAAAATCTTATGCATTGGGACGTTTAAAACTGACTGCTTATGCTTGGGCTATCTGTGTGCATCTTGAGTTTTATCAGGCCAAGTCCGCTGTTATCTAATAATGATATGATCTCAGGTAAGAGCACAATATCATCATTTGAAAGTTTAGTGATAGTGTTGTCTATCCTGGAGTCTGGCACAGTAATCTTGATCAGAAAATAGGACGACCTAAATGTTGCAGCAATCAAAAGGTATAAGGGGAAGGTCAGCGTTAACATGTCAGAACTTTCGGCCAATGAACATTTCCAAATTATATGCAAATCGTGCACATAACAAATGTGTGAAGCATGCAAAGTTTATTTTATATACAATTTATATAGATTATTAAGCAGTGGTAGTAAAAATCTGCCTTGTTGAAATTGTGTAGTCAAAAGAGACTGGCTGTGAGTTTCGTCACCCAGGCAATGTTGTGCCTTGGGAATGAACAGGAATTGTAATTAATACATTTTATATGGAGTGTGGAATTAATAAACTTGTCAAGATTTCAAAGCGAAATTCTTCGTGTGAGAACTTCACACTATGAATCGCTGATTTTAAATGAATTTTTCAATTCGGGTACTTAATTATCGGTTAATGCATACAGTGCTACTGATTACTATGTAAGTGAATGGGGATTGCAATGGTAGTTCACATTGGACTCTCTCCAAAACCACTCATCAGATTCACTTCAAATTCGGTGGGGATGTACCCTGGGTGGGTCTATGCTAAGTTTGTTCAGTGATCAAGCTCCAGTGATTTTTTGGATTTTTATGAGTTTTTGGTTCATTTTGGCTTCAAAAAGCACTTGGCCAACGGATTCAAAATTGCATACAAGACTTGAAGGCATGATATTCAGAGTTACACAATACATGGGTGACCTTGACTTCATTGTCAAGGTCGCAGGGTCACTTAAGTTTATTTAACTCTTCAAATGATACCTTGAAAACTATTCTACTTTCATGTTTAACAGGGTCATGGGATACCCTCTTTGAGGGCCACACTCGGACAGTACATGAGTGACCCAAGGTCACTGGACAACTGACATGAAATTTACTGTTCACTTGATAACTTAAGATCTATTTTGAGTAAGCTAGGACCTTGATGTTGCACATATTAATGTTTCTCTATGACGGTCATATTCAGACGATACATGAGTGACCTTGATCTCATTTCTGAGTGGAGTGCAACATACATTTAGTTTACTCTTCAGTGCTATAACATGAGAAGTACTTGAACTGGGACTTTGATTTTGCAAGCTCCATACTTTCAAGACCATTGCAGACAGACACAAAAGTTTGCTTTGCACACTTGCCAATCAAATGGAATATGAGAAAACAGTTGTAGCGTTTCAAATTATGTTAATTGCAGCACCTGAGAAATTTAAATCTTGAAAACCTTCAAAATTATTATAGGTAGAGGTACCATTCAATTTGAAGATATAGGTTTCTGCCAAAGGCAAATCCAAGGACCAGTAAACCAAATTTGTGACATTTTATTTTATGCTAATCAGGAGTACTTGAAAAAAATTAAGGTATGTGCCAGAGATGAACGCAATGAATGTTAAAAGTCAAAATTGCAGCATTTTAATCAATGCTAATTAGGGTCACTTGAAAATTTAAATCTATATCTTTAAAACTATTATATTTTAATCTTTGATCAGAATATTAATTAGGTGCATCAGGAAAGTTAGATGACACGTAATCAAAACATCTCCTACAGACTGAGAAAGTATCACTCATCCCGCATATTCCCTGCTAACATTTTAAATAATGATAATATGTCAATGAAAAGGGGGTATCTTCAACAAATTACGTGCAGTGCTGGCTAGTTAAAGGTCTTCAGCTGATGACTTCACTGACACGAAACAATCAAAATATGTTGTCTTGCATTAAACTATTCTAATTTCTGAATTTGTTATACGGAATGCACGCTGCAAGAATTCAACAATACAGACCATTGCTGACGTTACGAAGAACTATGTAAATGACAGGGATGGCGGTAAAACGAAAAAGGTCTCACAGTGCCACAAATGAGGAAGACCACCAGAATGAATTATATTAAATGTATTAAATATACGTAACATAATTTTTGCATGTCTTTATACTTTTGTATGCCTGGCCCATGTGTGTGTGGCGACTTATCCTCATGATAATATGCCTACCATACGAAAGACCTTAAAAATGCAGGTCAAGTGGGGGTCTCAGACAGGGCTCAAAGTTAGGCAATTTTAGGAGCCAGCATCCATCATATGTAATTAGATTCCATACTAAAATTTAGTAGCCATTGCCTAATATTAGTAGTCGGTCTAATTTTTGGTGGCCGCTGGCTACCCACAGGTAGCAAAATTGAGCCCTGTCTGACAGATGGGAGTATTAAACATATACATATAATGTGTGTGTGTGTGTGTGTGTGTGTTTATTACGTGTATATGCAGTCCTGAACTGGTATGTTGTGCCCCATCATTGGCCTAATGTTATGTGCCTCCTTTGCGACACATTGAACCAAAGTTGTGTTCCGCCTATTGCCTAACGTGGATCCCATCATTAGCCCAAAATAGTTGGTCCTACGAAGGGCCGATGAGTGAAATGACGTGGACCCAATGTTGGACCAATGGTGGTATGGTTGCATAATCAACATTGGCCGAATGAAAACATCTTATCTGGGCTGTTTGGGGTTTCATCACTGTCACTTCAATGAAATCTGCCATCGAATTGATACGTTCCTACAATTTGTCCCATGTAGATACTGACCTTGTATTACCAATTGACTACTTTGATAATCATACATTCTTGTGTGCCTTGGCAAGGTCATATCTCTGTAGTGTTTTAGTTACTGCTGAGTGGTAGCTCAGGACCAACTGAATCACCAAGAGACAAAATGTGGAAAATGACCACCAGTTAACTTTGTATGTGAATCTGTATTATTGGCTACATCACCACTACCGGTACTCTCAGTGTGAATTCTCTCCAGTTATAAGAGGAACAAACTTAGGGAACTGCTTCCCTTTAGATCCTACCTCTCATTGCACCAGCTGTTAGAACTCTTCCACTTTTGATTTTCATCCTGCTCTGAGTGTACTAATACATCAAATCTTTTCAGTAGTTTTGATATTAGCAATTATACTTACTTTTCGATCACCATTGCCTAGACCTCTGTGCCTGGGCGTAATGCCCATGAAAATCGAGTTGAGTTTGCTCACTTGATTGTTCAGAAAAAATCTGATGGTCTCATGGCACCATCTCTCAGTGCCTATGGATCTGGTGGTGACTCCTGGTGCGCATGCTCCATGATTGTCCTTCCATCACCTGTGAGAAGTAAGCGGGGTGGTTGGGTGTGCTTCTCTGGTTGCCGAGAGGTAAGTATTCCTATTTATACTGAAATTCGTAAAAATTTCCGGTATTAATTACGCAATGTTAACTCTCAATCACCATTGCTGATATACATATGCAAAGGTGTAAGGTGTTACATTGCTTGCATAATGCCCACAATTAAGACTGCCTGGGGGAGAACCATTGGTTCAGGGGAGAAGGCGACATCTGAAGGAAAATCCTCAGATATATGTGGGCTTGACACCACCAACAGCAGAATCTGGCAAAAGCCTGGAAACCCTCAATACCAACAAGCATGGGACCACACTGCCCCCATCCACCCCCACCCTGAACTTGCCCATTAACATGATAGCTGTCTGCCACATAGGTAGACACTGTCTGTTTCTATTCTACTGGACCTGGAAAGATCTTACAGGACCTAGTCGTGAACCTGGTTGGCACCAAGAGGCTGGCATATAGTTCCATGGGGCAGCAGTCACCTGGGTTGATTGGCTTTATCTAAGCCAGGACAGCAGGGATGACTGCCTGATACAAGTCCAAGATGATGTCAATTTAACATATAAAAGGCCCACAGAAGTGTGCTGACCTATAGACTGCATCGAGTCTAAACCACAAGAGCAGCACAAACTGGAACACGGTTGCTGCCCTGATGGGACTTGGAAGCCTAACATACAAGTATCGGAATCCCAAGCAAATGAGCCTGTTATGTCTGCAAAAGCATACATGCTTTCCAGTAGCACTGCCAAGTGTAGCAAGTAGTGTTCAGTGAAAGCTATAGAAGGTTGCCAGCAGCAGGCCCACAGGATGTCAACAACAGCGAGATTCCTCAGGCCATGCCAGGAGGCATTGAAGGCTTGCACCTCATGAGCTCTGGCTGAGACAAGCTGTAAGGCACCAGACCTCGCTCCTTATGAGGGTTACCAAGGGGTAAAAAGGAGGGCAGACCTTTGACACTTAAAACCATCCATGTGTGAAAGGTACCAATGCAAAGCTCTCCCAGGACACAAGGCTCCTTCCTCTGTGGAAAGAGCTATACCCATGGCATGGAGGGTAAAACCCTTGAAGGCTTTAAGCCCAATCTCGAGCCACCTGGTTCTTTGCAAGGAAGCCCCAGTGAGGCCTCAGTGTCACCTGGGAGTGGTCAGGCGACCGTTAAATTCAGTTATGTGCTAGAACATGGATCTCGCTACTTTGAGCCTCTGAAGCAAGGTGTAAAAGAAAACAAGTTTTCCATGTCCCGTACTTGAGGTCCACCTGGTCCTCTAGGCAATCAAAGGGCCACTTCTTCAACTACTACTAATGACTAAGACCCACAGAAGGTCCAACCATGGCAGTAATGATCACTCCCAATGGAAGTGTCAAGTACCTTCCTGAGAGTTGAGGAGATGACTGATTAAAATCCCTCTTCAGTTCTCAAGATCTTGCCAAGGACTTCCCACTGATAAAGCAGGAACTTGGCAATGTCTGCAATGCACAGAGACCAAGGATGCATTCTTTGACCAGTGCACCAGTCTGAAAACACATTCCAAGGAGCCCAGTAAACAATCAGAGAAGAGGATCAAAACCCATTACTGGCAATTCTATCTGTGGCTTATTTGGAGAAACCTCTGTTGCAGATATGCTGTGGATCAACGGCCAAGTGTGGAGGTTGAGCACTTGAGGGTTCCTGTGGAACATCCACATCTGTGATTGTACCCGAAGTTTTGGCTATGCTTGTAAATGTAGGGACTTGACAATTAATTCCAAGAGGTCAATGGACCAATTTGTCCTCAGTCCCCAAGGGGTGACCAGGATCAAATGGGAATTGTTTGACCAAACCTTCCGCAGTACTCTCAGCAGAATCTGCAGAGGGGGAAAGGTGTATGCCCAAAAGTTGCTCCAGTCCATGCCTGGAGCCTCCACTTCTAGGGCCTGGGGGTCTGGAACTGGAGAAAACATAAACTGGTACTTCTGTGTTCTTGCTAGTCGCAAACAGATCTATACTGAACCCCAATGAAAAGTATCCACATAAAAAAATTAACACATTAATTTTGTAAGTTACTAAGTACTGTGTGTGCATATATGCATGGTTTGGAGCCTACATCAGGGTCATTCAGGACAACTTTTTAACTTTTGCTGGGTTGTTACATAATGCATGTGACTTTTGTGCACCAAATATGGCTTCTGACCACCACTCCTATTGGATGGCTAAAATGACCTGATGTTTTCAGTGGCTTTAAAAAGGGATGTTCAGCCAAGAAAAAAGCCAGTGGTCTCAGGTGTGTTGAGGCGATCATGCCGCGTCTGAGCCAAGGTCAAAGACACCATGCTTTGGGGCTTGCAGAGGGTGGAGTCCCAATCACTCAAATCGCACAAAGAATGGGGTGTACTCGGCGCACCATCCAACGGCTAATTGAACGGCAACAAGAAACTGGATCCGTAGATGATCGGCCTAGGCCTGGCCGAGAAAGAGTGACAACACCTGGCCAAGACCGTCACATCCGGCTGATGCACCTGCGAGACCGTTTCCGTACAGCAGCCCAAACAGCCCATGAGACTCAAGGGGTGAATCACCGTCCTGTCAGTAGTTCTACTGTGGAGAGGTGACTGAGGAGCAGTGGCCTAACAGCCAGAAGACCTTACAGGGGTAACCTGCTGACCCAACCCAGAAGAGAAAGACGACTGGAGTGGTGTAGAGCACACTCCAGGTGGACTCGCCAGCAGTGGAATACCGTCCTTTTTACTGACGAGTCCCGTTTTTGTGTCAGCAGAGCAGATGGCAGAGAACGTGTGTGGCGCCGGACTGGGGCGAGATATGCAGATGCCTGTGTCCGTCAGGCAGATCGATGGGGTGGACCCTCTGTCATGGTGTGGGCAGGCATCAGCAACCGCTACCGGACACCCCTAGTGGTCATTCAAGGGATCCTCAATGCTAGGCGGTACATTGATGAGGTGCTGGAGCCGCACATGGTCCCATTTATGGAGCAGCATCAAGATCTGGCGATCTTTCAGCAGGACAATGCACGTGCACACTCTGCAAGATTAACAATGAACTTTCTCAATGAGAACAACATCAATGTCATGGAATGGCCAGCGTTCTCACCCGATCTGAGCCCTATTGAACATTTGTGGGATCAGTTAGGCCAAGGTATTCAACGGAGGACACCTAGGCCTACTACCCGAAACCAGCTGATCCAAGCTCTGCAGGAAGAATAGAATAATGTTCCCCAACACAGAATTCAAACCCTGGTCAGCAGTATGCGCCGCAGATGTATAGCATGTGTTGATGCTCGAGGTGGCCACATCCCATATTGAACAGAAAAATTTGTGTGACTTTCAATTAGGGCAGTTAATGACATTTTTTGCCTGTAAGTGACGTTAATGTCGGTAGAGCGTGACATTATTTTTACGCCAGAAAAGTGAATGCTTTGTTAAGTTCTAAGCATGTCTAGGTATGAAATGTTTCAAGTATAAACAATAAAATACTTCAAAATTGGCATGTGGATACTTTTCATTGGGGTTCAGTATATGTGTGGAGTTCCCCATCAGGCCCATATGGCCTAAATGACCTGTTGGTGGAGAGACCACTACATCACTACCAGCTAACCTCTTCTTGAGAGTTGGTCAGCAAGGACATTTTGATATCCTGGGACATGCCTCATGTGTGCAGACGCCGTGTTTGGAGCACCATTGAATGAGGCATCTGGCCAGTTCATCAACTTGCAGGAGCATGATTCACCCAACCAGTTGAGGTAGGTGATCGCTGTCCTGTTGTACATCACAAGGACATGTTTGTGCTCCACTTGGTCCTAGAAGTGGAAGAGTGCTAAGAGTATTGCCTTCAGTTCCAACCAGTTTATGTGGCGTGACATGAATTGCAATGGCAAAAAGCCTGAAGCCATTCTGCTTTCCATGTGGACTCCCAACCTATACCGAGAAGAGTCTGTGTAAATGGTCTGCTGGGCCTGAAAAGGGGCCACCTTCTGTCCTGACATTACATTCTACTGAATGGCTTGCTACCAAAGATGCAGATGGTCCTTGGGGAGGACCAGCACCTGGGCTTGGCATGCCCTGGTCCCTCAACCATCTGTCCCCTGGCACGTGCTGCATGTGACAATGGTCAGAATGGAACCTGGGAGTTCATCGAGGACAGGGAGCCCAGCAGGGCTGGCCGCTGTTGCACTGAGAGAACCGCAAATCAGAAAGGCCTTGAGCAGGGTCTGAAATCTCTCCCATCTCTGAGGGGCAACGGATGTATGCAACCAGGTCGAACTGGATGCCAAGAAAAACACCAGTCTGCTCTGGCCAAAGATTGAACTTGCTTCAGTTTACAATTAGGACCCAAATATTAGCAAAGGTCTAGAATGGCCTATGTATAATGCTGCGAATCTAGGCACCCATGCAGATAAGCCAATCATCCAGGTACACATGAATGCATATGGCGGTCTGGTTAGGGTTAGCAGCAACTTCTGTCCAAACTGGGTGAAGACCAGAGGGGCCATGACAAGGTTGAACTGAAGTGCCCTGAACTGGTATACTTGGCCTGAGAATGCAAACTGCATATAATCTTCTTGAGAGTTGGTCAGCCAGAAGCCTCTGCAGTTGGCATGTGGAAGAATGCATCCTTGAGATCCAGAGATGCCATCCAGTTCAGGGGCTGCAGGACAACTGCTACCAACTTGGGGTCTCCATTTGGAAGCATGGGACTACCAGGAAGGTGTTCATCAATGACAGGTCTATCACTGGGTGCCAGCCTCTATCTCACTTGGGGACAAGGAAGAGTATTATTGCAGAAACCGGGATGACATTGGTTTTTAACTGGCTTTATGGCACATTTGCTCTGAAGCTTCTGAACCGCCTCTAGAAATGCCAATGCTTTGGGTTCCCCTGTGGAGAATGTAAACCACTTGCGTTTGTGACTTAATGGTGGCCTGTCTTTGCCAAAAAGCAGCAAACTGCCATGTCTAACGATATTTAAGATGGAAGAATCATCAGTAATGGACTCCCAATGTTAAGATTACAAACATTTATAATGCAATCTATATTCCCAGAATGAGTGTAGGAAATTTGAAATTTAATTTAGAATTCATCAAAAAGTATCAATTTAGATCTAAAGGATAAATATATATATACATACATACATATATATATATATATATATATATATATATATATATATATATATATATATATATATATATATATATATATATATATATATATATATATATATTAGCCCAACATTATGGCAAATAGTTGTTAAACATCTTTGAAGGGGATAGGTACAAAATTGTAATTAAATAAGAATTTGAAATAAAATCATTGCCGTCCATCTTGCTCACTCCTGAGTCAACCAGTAACAACATAGATTTTATAAAACCATTTTTATGGGAAATATGTTAACTTAGATAATCATAGCAATGAAAGATAATTCACAGTCAACTAGCTCTAGCTTTCAAGTGAGTACAGAAAGCCAGCCAATGGAATATTACTTAGTGGCAGCTTATCTGCAAACTAGCAGCTTTTTAGCAGCAGACCAGCCAGTTGGAGTATCTACTAGCAGCTTAGCTGCAAACTATATATAGGGGTTACTTAGTGGAAGACCAGCCGACAGGATTTCTTCCTTACTTGACAGAAAACCTGCCAATAGGAGCATCTGGATGCAGCTTAGCCACAAACTAGCCTAAACTTTACATAAATCAGTGGCCTTTCATTGTGGCATGACTGTCCACCAATCAGATCACGTTTTCCTGCTACATAGCTGCAATGTCATTTGCATGACAAAATTTCAACCAGCAACTGCTTCTCTGCAAATCAGCATATAAGTATCCACTAGTTAACAGGAACACTTAGCAGCAAGGCCTAATTTTTTTCGTAAGGGTATGGCTCATTGCTGAAAGGCAGTGATTACCTGGTGGGCACTGTCTTCCTGCCCTCTGCGATCTGGGCGTTGAGAGACGCTATCTTCAAAACTTTGGTTTCAAGCCAAACGACTAGCTCTACTCCTATTTCAGAGGTATATGCAGGACAGATATTAGCTATTTTGGTCTTTAAAGAGTCCACAACTGAAAAAAAATCCAGAGAAGGGAATGTGCCTGTAGCTCCAGAACAGTGATGGTGAACGAAAGTTCACTAAGCTTCACCTCGAATAATCAAGCCAATAATGGTGCACAAAAAAGGAAGGATGATGGGGAAGCATGCGCATAGGTAGTCACCACCAGATCCACAGGAACCAAGAGATGGGGCCATGGGACCATCAGGTTTTTTGGAAGAATCAAATGAGTGACCCAACTTCAATTTTCTTCATGCCGAGACACAGAGGTCATGGCATTGGTGCTCGAGAGGTAACATTATGTAACTAATAGTTCTTTCAAGTGATCATCCAGTTCCTTTGAGAATTCCTTGTCAACCTCCAGAAATTTTCCTTCCGTGTCACACTTCTGCTCAAAAACAAGGTTAACTTTTCTGCTTGATCTAAGAAAAAATCCGTGCTGGTGGGGTATTTTTACATCCAGCAACAAGTGCAAGGGCTAGCACATGGGACCTACACTACACATAAAAACAGCATTCTCATGTTGCTTCAATCTTTGTTTGCACTCCATTTTTATCTGAACTCATCACTGCAGCTCCATCATTCCCTTGACCAACCAAATTGTCCATTGGCAGACTCCATCTTTTGAGGGTAGACAGTAATGTATCGGCTTTTGTTTTTGCATCCAATTTTTTTGGTTTTGTATAAAACTCCGAAGATCCGTTCTAACTTCAGTTTCTCTTACGTATTTTCTTGTGCAAGTGCTGATCTGCTCACTTGTGTAAGAGTCCTGTGTATGTCTCTTCAGCTAAGAAATTCCTACATTGCGGTGTGGATTTAATTATCCTCATTCCCATTTTCTTTCACATAATGTAATTGTTTCATTTTGCATCTGTGGTATGTGTATTTTGTTGCCTTAATGGCACTTTCCAAGTGATCTGCCAAGTCTTTGTCATACACGGGTACCTATTCTGTAAATAATGTAAAATTTCGATCCTCTGCATTTCTTTTCTGCTGCCAGTTGTCTCTCAGTGGAATTCCTCGCTGGCCTAAGCAAGTGCAACATCTATGATGGACAACTTTTCGGTCTCACTCGGGCTAGCTCCTTATACCTGCTTGTAAATCTTTGCATTTATGGCTTTGCCTACATTCTGTACACAATATGAAAAGTTCTTGACCTTCTGACTTGAGGATAGATGCTCCCCACTGCATGTCGGTCTAATTAATTTTCTTTTCTGTCAACAGTCTTCTTCCAGTATCTAAATCCTGTTTTTGTAAATGGTGGTTGTTCATCTTCAGTGACAAAACAAAGGCAGTTTGAACAGAAAGCACTATCACTCGTCACACTGTACCTCAACAATGGTCGTTTTATCTGCAGGACATGGATTATGATTGATGAAATTTGTTTTGAAAAATCCTGAATTCTGATAGAATTATATCCACAAAAAGGAACATTATATACATTTTTCTGGCAAACACTTTCTGTGATTCCTTTGTAAACATTATAAAACATTATATATATATATATATATATATATATATATATATATATATATATATATATATATATATATATATATATATATGTATATATATATATATATACGTATATATATATGTATATATATATATATATATATATATATATATATATGTATATATATAAAACAAATAAAATTTTTAGTCAGCGGGCAATTAATACAAAGTAAACAAAGCCAATCTCTGTGACAGGATGCCATCTGGTGTACCTTAAATTACTACATTGGTTTCTGGAAAAAGAAATACAAAAAGCTGACAAACCTTCAATTTTGGGCCAAAATTCCCAGATAAAAGCACCATGCATGACTTCAGATATTTTGTGTAAATATCTTCTTCAGATAAACTAAATCATACTTCTCGTTCATGATTAACAAAAAAATGAAGTCCGACAAAATTGATTCCCAGGATACTGGTGTAACCACAGTAGACCCGACGGCCAAGAGAGGTGAGAGAAAATTGTTTACCAGCACATCACTGCCTGTTGTTTTTTGTTTTTCCATGCATTATACTCACAGTAAATTAAATCCTATTTTTACCCCTGCAGGTAGACTCAGTGGCTCGCAGTCAATAGAAATGAAAAAAAAAGAAAAGAAAAGAAGACGGTAATATACAGTGGGAAGGGGGCTGCTGTAACTGGAATCGAGACATATACATGTGTATGATGGTGCAGGGGAGGAGGCGGGGTGAGGGAGGAAGAGCAAAAAGGTAATAAACTAAATGGGATTTGCATGGAAACAAGCATTAATTTATAAATTGCTCTTTTATTTTCTGAAATTCACAACAAGTATTGGTGACTTTTGAGTATTTGAAAGCAACAACAACAACAACAACAACAACAACAACAACAACAACAACAACCAAACAATTATTGGAGGAAGGTGCAGTTATTTATGGATGTTTATGTAGTATATAATACAAATCTGCCCTGATCATGGTGGAAGCATCAGTCTGTTGCCCTGGCAACACAGGAAGTGAGCAGGATTGCAGTTAAATATGAATGTCTCCTATTAAGATGCGAAGGCCTGAGCTCCAGTGCTCAATAAATATACAAACAAATTTACTTTTTCAGAGTCTCAAGTCTTAAGACAAGTGACAGGCAAGCCGGGGTATGTTTGGGTATGCAGGTATATTACATATATATATATATATATATATATATATATATATATATATATATATATACATATATATGTGTGTGTGTGTGTGTGTGTGTGTATACAGCGAAGTGCAAATCCTATGGCACTTCCCTGGTGTATATAACCAATATCCATGCTTTCTGGCAGAAATGAGCGATGACCCCATTTTCAGCACATGTGCGTCACTGCAACAGATACGGGTGAAATTATCTGTGACACCGGACCGACTTTGCCTTTTCACTATATTGAGTCCGACGGACTAATATACACTACACCACAATAATAGTGTTGGGGAGGGGATTAATTATATTCTGAAATCATATTATCGACCAATATATATAGATACATTTGTTCCTATAGTTTCCCGTGTGACAATGGAATGTCTCGACAAAATGACCTAGTTTGCGCGCACTATAGCAAAAACTCTACGCTCGAAAGTAGTGCATCTTAGGTCCAACATGGCGTCGTATCGACGTGTCCTCGTCTTCTGTTCTGTAATTGTTTGTGTCTGTGGCGCAGTAAGCGAGAGGAATGACGAAAATGTTAATTTTCCGAATAGAAATAATGGACGTGCACGTGCAATGCGAGATAGGAAGGCAGATCTGGTGCCAGGACACAGAGGCAAACGTACAGGGAAACAAGGTGCTGGTGCTTCCAACCTCGCCGCTGATGCAGGTCGGGGACCGAACGCACCGCGGCAAAATTTAGTGTTTAAGCGTAACCCAAGTGTTGTTAACAGCGAGAATAGGAGAGGAAGGACAAATAATGCTGAGCAGCCATATGGCCAAGATCCAGTGCAACCTCGTAAGCCGCCCGTTCCAATAAAAATAGCGGACCAGCCTGAATGCAGTAAAGATGTGAAGGCTCTGTGTAGTCATGGCTCCTTGACAAATAACTTTGCAGTCTTAGACTGTCTGCAAAATGACATAAAGGTAAGTTCCGAGGATAATATTGAGCAACACATTGAGATAAAGGTCTAGTATCCTCAAATATGGAGCTGTGTGTTGTGTTGTTTCATGAACAACCGGGTGCAGCGTCACTCGCTGTCGGCCGCGGGATGATCAGCCGATACCCAGCACTTTAGCCCCATATCTGAGGCATCGACCGTGTTGTTTTGATATGAGCACCATCTCCGCCTCATAAAACGTTGTATGTTTCACGTAGACCTTTCAATAAATACCTCAATTGAACGATATACATAACTGTTCCTGTCCAGTGTCTCACATTTATGTGTTCCTTGACGGTCTGTGTCATTCATGTTTGATTTTGGTAAAGTTTCATGACAGGGAATAAAATATTGACATCGTTTTCTGCGCCGCTGATAAAATTCCGCCCCCAAGTCGTGACAGCAATGTCAATTTTGTAGCGTCAAGTGAATCCAAATGTTTTGTCCCCTTGATATTTGTCAGAATTAGGCCACATAAGAGAAATAGTCCAGGTTATCACCAGTGCCCGCATGTTTTTATTTTGTGCCACACCATTTTTTTTTTTTCATTTGTAAATATTTGCGAAAAAATCAATGACTAAGCGTCAGTAATTTGGTTTGGTGCAAAGACCTGATAACTCAAGTTACAGATCTTTACCTGAAATAAGGCGCATTGCCTTGTGCATGGCAGGATCTTCCTGTTGTGTAAATCTTGGCGTTTTCCGAGTAAAATTGAAGAGAATTTTCAGTGCAAGCTCATGTTAACTCAATATACCCATCAAGACAAAAGTGTGCAATACCATGTCCTTTATACCTAACATATTTTAGCACATCATACTATTTCCCTCAAAATAACTGAGTTAGTGCAAACTTATGTTATCTTGACATACAAAATCAGTCTGTTGTACTTAAAACATGCATATACACTTGCCCAATTCTTGCACTACTAAAGTACTATGAGGATTTGTTTGTTTGCTGCATCATACATAGGCCCGATATATGTTATCGGAGTGCAAAAAAAGAGGTAACTGTGCATATACTGTTTGTGGATGCTGCAATGTTCTAGAAATGGTGTCTAGTTATGGTGCAATAATATGATAATTACTACTTTTTTAATTTTATCTGTCATTTGGGATGTTTTCGTGCTCAATCTTAGTGGAAAACTTAAGACTTACCTATAAACTTTGGATTAAGAGTGAAGAAAAAGGGAATTTGATGCAAAAAGTACAAAAAAACACAGTCATAATTTTCAGCACTTTAAAACCCCATTTTCTCGATTTCACAAAGGTGGGACTTAACAGGTCTTTGCACCAAGCCCTTCAATTAATGCATTGAGCGGTTAGCGACGCTAGTGCCAATCAAGAAAACTATATTACAGTGTTCTTGTGACATACTGGATGAATAAGTGACCTGTATGGGCAATGAGGACTTGTGGAAAGCTTTAATACTGTAAATCATTTGGAGGGAAGGGTAATAAAATATACAGGGCTCTACAATTTTTTAAAAAATCAGTTGTCCACAGTGCAGGTAGATTTCAAAATCTGCTTCCCCGTATGCAAAATCCACTTGTTAGAATGTAACTTCTATAAACAATTTTACTTTCATCAATCCTAAGGCCTAGACAAAGGCATAAACAAACCATTTACCCAATATTTTATTTGCTGCTTATTGTCGCCTGCAAATTTGCAAAAAAAATGTCAAATTCTACCACGATTCTAGCTATGACTGTTATAACCGTGAAACCAAAATATTAAAATTACAAATTGAAACGTAAGCTATTTGCATGGGGTGACTGACGATGAAAAATGCAGCATAATTTCTGGGACTATAGGAGTCTGTATCCCGGGTAAAGTTTAATGAAGATTAAATCTACAGGATCTTCTTTGTCCTTGCCTCTGATGCATTGATGGGATGTATATTGTTTGCGCCAATGATGTTCCATTTTTTCCAAAACCAAAGCGGAATTGTGTATTTTTTTCATCCTTGAAATGGAATTTGACACTTTTTCTTACATGAATTGTATATAAATACATAGCAGTGAAACAGAATTTGTAAAATTTTTGCTGATGAAGCGGAATTCCTCTTCTTTTTTTTGAAACGGAAAATCATTGGCCCTATTTGCATACCTACCATGAATGCTAACAGTACATCCCAGTAAATTTGTATATACAGTATTGGCAAGTTCCTCCCAATAAACAGTGTTCCTAATTCAAATAAGAACTTAAATATTTCAAATCTAATCAGAAATGGAGTGTGCACACCATCACCATCTTTCCTACAACTGTACACAAACAGCTGCTTTGGCCATGTGGTGTGACGCACAACCCATCACCAGATTGATCAGTTGAACCAATCACAGCGCATGTTGCAGTGTTTTCATCATGGCTTCAGCCCAGTGAACATAGTGTGAATCTGCCATAATTTACAGAGGGAGCACACAAACAGGAAGCTTTGTTTATATTGCAGCATGCAAAAATATTGATTCCTGTGTTTATAGCAACAAATATTTGGATTAAATGCAAAGGTGGGGGATATAGGGAACTGCCAAATGTGCCTAAATCACTGTGAAACTGGTTCCCACAATGATGCTTAATTCACCCCAGATCCACTCCATGCTGTCACTTGCATGTGAGTGGCAGTTTTGTGCTGTTTTTGTCCCGGAAGTCTCATGGCACCTGTCCATGATCTTATTTTTTGCAACACTGTTAGAACCCACCAATAAATGGCATTTGATGTTAATATGCAGAAGAATTTGCCATGCAAATTTTAATATTTTTTGACACTGCTTTGACATCGTTGGGGCAGATCACACAGACAGTGAGTTACATGACCCCACTCCGCAAGCAAATGACTGTCAGTACCTTTGATCTTGTAATTGTACGAACACTACATGGACAGTGAAAATATGTGCTTTGTTGACAGAAATCAATGATGAATACAACTGCTGACCAAGTAATTGTTTAAGGTGGAAGATCTGAAGCCAGCACCTTTGGATAACCTCTAATCACTTTTCCATATTTTTGGATAATTTGATACTTATACTACCTGCTCCCAAAAAGTCAGATGTGTGAACATAAAATTTATATGAGAAAATTGATCTCAAAACTTTTGTTTACACTGAAAAGTTTAAGCAGTGCTGGGCTCATGGGTTTGTTTGCTTGGGCATGATAATGAACCATGTCATTGTTTGCACAGTCATTTGTCCATGACCCCTGGAAACCAATTGAGCCATTGACAAGGGTCACTCACAGGAAACCATTAGCCGTGGAGAGAAGAAAGGGCCAGTTCAGACTAATCACTACCATTGTTCTGATTACTTTGAAATTCTCTACTGATGTAAAAACAAATTAGCACAATCCACTTACTGGTCCCCAAATAGGGAAAGTCCCATGTGAACCCTCACCCAAACAAGCCAAGTGTGGTGTTCCCATGTCAAAAAAGTTGAGATTTGAGCCACAAAATATACTTTTTTTTAAAGACAACATCACAGAGGTAAAGCTACAAGTTTATTTCACCCAATAATTAAAACACATGACAGAAGAAATGAGTATGTGTCATATTACAGCCATGCATGCGTAAAAATTGGCAACTTTTTCTTTCAATGCGATTTTCTCGAAACTAATTTTTGCTCAACGTCTGCAATTTGTATCATGCCTCACAAACATACAAATTGCCCTATCACATTAAAATCAATGGAGATCAAAAGAAAAATATCATATCCAGGAACGGTTCTCAGGATTTTTTTTTGAAAGCCCCTTCTGTGACTTTCAGAGCAATTTATAGAAAGAAAATAAACCTGTCAGGACTTATATTAAAAATTTTAGAACTTTTTATTTAAATGCTATTTCAGGACTAACCAGTGTGATTCAATCCTGGACATGGATTCATATTTTAAATTTATTCTGATTTCAACTTGAAAAGAAAAATTTTGCGTACTTCTGCACGAAAAATGTGAAAATCCTTCCAAGTTAAAAAAAAGCCATAAAATCTCAAGAAATTCCAACCCTTCTAAAAAAAACCCCTATGTATACAAATCTATGGATATGTAGTAATCAGAAAATATATAAGTTTAATGTACTTGTGAAAAAATTAAATGGGTAATATTGATCGAAAGTAGCCATTCTCACTGCGCACTAACTTCACAGCTACCACCTTAAACCTGGAATGTTTACTAATTAGGGATTATTATCATCTATTGGTGCCTGTCGTACATGCTGCAAAAACTCTGATTAGACCCCCATAGTTCTTCAGCATACACACAGCACCCTGACTTCAAAAACTGTTATGACAAAGGATTAATGTCACCTTCTCCTGCCATCCTTGCAAACAACTACAACTTGTAACTGTGTCATGAAAACTTGAGGAATGGAGTTCCCAGCCCTCCAAAAGATTGGTTGCGTGACTGGGCAAATACCTACTAATTTTAACTTGCTCGAGATTAAATCTGACTTGTCCCGGGCAATTGGACACATGAATTGTTAAGCCCTGATATATTTTTTTTTTTTAAATCCCTCACCCATCACTTTTTTGGAAAGCCACTGATGATAAACCAGGATAATTTTTTATTTCACGTGGCCTTAACTCTTTTTTTCATGCTATAAGAATAATCAACATGCCTGGTGGGCTGTGGAAAAAAAAAATTAGGAGAAACAAAAAATGTATTTTATGAAAATTGAAGTGTCCACAGAACTGGGTCCGCTTGCAGATAAGTTTCCTGCTGTAGAAGTGGGAAGCCAGTGATTAGTTAGGTACTGTCTTGATGTCAGTATCGTCTCGCAGCACTCCATTCATAGCATTTCCAAATGTAAATCTTTTGTAGCACACAGGTTGGGAAGGGGTGGAGTGTTGGTGTAGAATACGAGCCTAAAGTCACTTGTGTATGTGAAATAAAGCATAACAATGAGGTTTATTCCATCCCAGATTTTGGCTCATATTCTACACCATTTCCTAGTACCGTGCCTGGCCCTCATACTGTACAGTATTTGGCTGCGATAATGGACCCGGCATTCCAGTGATTTATGACTGTATTGGATCGAGTACCAGATCCGACTTTCCTGTGTACATTGTCTAGCCCAGCTCTGTAGTCGCTTCAGCAACCAAAACCAGACCCAGTTCAGTAGCCACATCCTGATTTTGTAGTGTCTTATAACAATTTGGTCCTGTTGTCTTGGTGACTGAAATGGATCATAAGATTCCCACAAGAAGAAGACTGGACATGATGCTAAAGGATAAAATTATAAAATGCACAGCACCACTTCAAAACTTGTTTCATGTACATGTATGTGAACTTTTACAAACCACAATTTAGCCATTACTTTGTCATGGCTGTTTTGTCAACAAGTGGGCATCAACTGTGACTGTTGGTTTCATCACATTCAAGTATACCTGCATGGAATAGAAACAGAAACTGCTGGCCAAGAGGGGATAGTGCATGCAATTGCCTCGAAACATAAATGGCAAACTCATCATGTACATGTAGGATGCAATCCTGCTGAAAAAAAAAAAGATTAGTATCTTCAACAGGAAAGAGCATATCAGCACATGTAAGGGATCATGTACAATTAAAACCATTCCCAAGACGCCAATTATCCATTGGAGTAAATTTTACCCCCTCCCCCTCCTTGGTCCAAAATCACCTATTTCCTGGAATTTAGATACCAAACCAGAGTGTTATGTTCGCCAATCTTCTTGTCCTTTGCTAACAGCACTGTTTGTACTTATATCATCGTGGACATTCACAACAGGTTAAAACTCTGAAACTTTTATTGCTATAATTGCGGCCATCACCGTGGTGATCATTAGGCCCCCTACTACCATAGTGCTGATTGCTGCTATACAGGCAGTCCATACATTCCCAGAATGGTGACACCTTGTTTTGTTCCAGTACTGGCACGAATGAAACTCATGTTGCTATGTATGATGGAGTTCCTGTGCTTCAAATTTCATTATCATGCATATTTAAAGAGTTATTTGCAATTACAGGTTAAAATTGTTGTGTCAAAACTGGAATATTTGGGAAAGACAAATCTTCCACTGTGTCTGTGCATGTGTCAACTGCATAAGCATGGTTTAACTGTCACCAGCACCAAACCCGCAGCTATTTTCATTCCATTGTAAGTTTCCTCACCATTTCAAATCCTTTCATAGGACCTTTCAGTATCTTAGTTTGATAAAGAAAATGTCACAATTTTGTGTTGTCACGCAGAAATGACCAGTTTTGCTGTCCTTTTGCATCCAGACAGTCGCCATGCTTCCCATTATGGAAATGGTCGGAAGTAGTAATTATAATATTATAATGTAACCAGAAGTTCAAACCTCTTTTTCTATTGGCCCATTTGATCAAACCTCAGAGCTACTTATTCAAAAATATAATTCCAATAGAAAGAGGTGACTAAAACAGCAACTGACAGCTTTAAAATATGACCTTTGTAGAATGAATTAACTGCATTGAAGTAACTTTTAGCCAATAGGAAATCATCTAACTGATTAGCAGAATTCCAGGGCTTCAAACTGGTACCACACATATCATGTACATGTGTTCTTCCAAGACAATAGGCTACAGCACAGTCAAACGAGTGACATTTTGTCTCATTTTTGGCATTGTTTTGTAGATTTTCAGTCAGCAAAGTATTGAAAACATGCCATAAAAGACTTAACGTTCTACCTCTGAAGAAGTCAAGTTGATATCTTTATAGGCCAGAGGCATTATCTTGACATGGACTTAAAAATGCAGCATTTTGCCAACTATTTATGCCCAAATGACACCTGTTCTCTCAAAGTACCGGGTTTCATTTGGACTGCAAAACATCGTAATAGTAAAGTGAAGCCAACGGTAAAATAGTTCAGCACTGAGAGCACTCCACAACAGAATTGTTGTAGCTTTTAAAGATCTGTCATATGCTTTCTATAGACCAATGATGGTGAATTTACGACCCAACTGTTGAACAGCGTTGGTTGCACAAAACTGTTCGCCATGTTTGTACTGACCAACCACTGTACAGGCGAAATTTCGTCACCATCCGCGTTATTTTCACACTCTATAGATGTGGCTTGTACCACTCTTCATGCTGAAGATGGTGCTCAATAGCATGTTTCCAAAACTTTGGTGACACTCCGATTTGGAATGTAGACCCCCTCCCTCCTGGCCAATGGTTTCTGGGGATTTTGGAATTGTTTTATTTGTACATGATCCCTAAGCTGCAAATAATGCATACAAACAGCAAATTCAATTAACAGTTACCTAGCATTATACTCAATGAACATTTTTCTGGTTTAATTTTTTATTCAATTAACAGTTACTTAGCATTGTACTCAATGAACATTTTTCTGGTTTAATTATGTCTCCCAAATCTTGCAAAATCTTCTCCACAACCACTCACCCAAGTGCTTTAATATTAATTACATAAGAACGCACATAAAGACTCTTGATTCTTGTGTTCACCAGGCAGTGCTGAAATTATTTTCCAATTTTTTATGAATTTTTGTGTGTTTTTTTTTACTCATCACTTGTTCTTCAGAACCGTCTCTGAGATCAAGTTGAAACTTTGTGGATATGTTCATTGTGAAAGGGTCAAGCACTAGCTAGCACTGTTGTGGATTCCTAATTTTTGACGATTTTTTTTTTTTTTTTTTTTTTTTTTTTTTCAATTCCAGTACTCACTGGTAAATGCACCTTTTCTATTGCTTACTATGCAAGTCATTGGGCATTTTAATGTATTCTAATGGCAATTCACATTTTGGACTTCACTGAAGAAACTGTCTGATTTATTTCAAACTTGGTGGCAATGTACCTCGGGTGGGTCTCGACCAAGTTAGTTCAAATGGTCTTGCTGCAGTGATTTTTTATTTTTTTTATGACTTTTTGAAAAAAATAAATAAAATTTTAATTGGAAAGTTGAACATAGGAATTCTTGTAATGATTATAACTTAAATGAATTTGGCCAGATTTGTGCCAAACTTGGTAGGGGTGTACCTTTTATAAGTGTGTACCTATTTTGTGCTAACGGTATGCTCCAGTGATGTTTAGACCTTTACCTTGTTCCCAAGGTCACAGGGCAACTGACTTGAAATTTACTGTTCACTTGATAACTTGAGATCTGTTTTGAGTTAGGACCTTGATGTTGCACATGATAATGTTTCTCTATGAAAGTCATGGTTAGACAGGACATGAGTGACCTTGACCTCCTTTATGGGGTCACAGTGCAACATGCATGAATTTTACTCTTCACTATAACTTGAGAACTACTTGAATTGGGACCTTGATGTTGCACATGTTAGTGTTCTTCTGTAAAGGTCAGACTTGCTCAGTACACAGGTGACCTTGATCCCAAGTTCACAGATCTGCAATTGTGACGAATGTCTGGGTCAGCTGAGCATGGGCTGTTTATACATCCCTTTTGTTATGAATTATTATGTTCTTTATTGGGACAAACCTTTAAAAATAATCTTCTCTGAAACCGCTCACCCAGTCACTTTGATATGACACAAGAACACTCCTAGGGACTACTTGTAACTAATTTTTTCACCAGGTGTTGCTGCATTTTTTTTTTTTTTCTTAATTATTTATGATTTTTTTGGATATTATTGCTATTTTCGACTTCTCCAGAAGATATAGCTGAAGCTAGGTGGATATGTTCCTGGTGGAAGGGTCAAACAAACTTGTTCACCAGGTGGCTCTGCTGTGGATTTCTGATTTTTAAGGGTTTTTTTTGGTTTTTTTTCAGTTTCAGTACTGATTGTTAAATGCACCTTTCCTATTGTTACAATTATAATACTATGTAAGTCAATGGGCATTCTAATGCTAATTCACATTTTCGACTTCTCCAAAACCATTATGCAGATTGACTTCAAACTAAGGGACAATGTTCAAATGGTCATGCTCCATCAATTTTTGGATTTTTTATGATTTTTGTTTTTGTTTATTTTGGGGGGGGGGGTAAATATTGAAAAATCTTCTCTGAAACCGCTCACCCAATTGCTTTGATATCACACAGGAACACTTTTTGGGACTTGCAGTTCTAAATTTGTTCCCCAGGTGCTGCTTTGATTTTTTTTTCTAATGTTATTAATTTTTAGCTCTGCTGACTTGTCAGTCAGCAGAGCTTATAGAATCTGTTTGCGTCAGTCCGTCCTTCCGTCTGTCGTTAGACTTTTTATATTTTCGACTTCTTCTCAAAAACCGCTACATAGAATGTTTTGATTTTGCACATGGATCATCCCCATGTAGACCTCTACCAATTTTGCGAAGGAGATGATGATGCAAAAATTTTTCTATTTTGTAATTTATTTTTTGAAAAAAAATTAAAATTTCTTCATCTTTAGAACTACAAAGCCAATTGCTTTGATATTGCACATAGGGTCATCTGGGGTCAACTAGTTGTTATTTTGGCCACCAGGTGACGCTGTGATTTTTTCCTATTTTTTTATGATTTATTGCCTGTTAAGGCTATGTTCGACTTCTTCTCCAGAACGGCTGAACAGAATTGCTTAAAATTTTATCAGAATATAGTTGGACATTAGACAATGAAAGTTTGCAAAAATAGTATGGATATGTTAATTTTAGGCAAAGTTATGGGACATCAAACTTCACAACTGTAAGGAAGTGCTGCAGTTGTGTATATATATATATATATATATATATATATATATATATATATATATGGCAATACAGTGCATATATTACACTATTGTATTTACCCTTTTGACTTCTCAAAAACCGCAGTATGGAATGTTTTAATTTTGCACATGGATGTTGCCCAGGTGAACCTCTACCAAGTTTGCGAAGGAGATGATGATGCAATAATTTTTCTATTTTTAATGAACTTTTTTATTTTATTTTTTGAAAAAAAAAAATTCTTCATCTCAAGAACTACCTGGCCAATTGCTTTGATATTGCACATAGGGTCACCTGGGGTCAACTAGTTCTCATTTTGGCCACCAGGTGGTGCTGCAATTTTTTCCTATTTTTTTAATGAATTTTTGAGTGTTAAGGCTATTTTCGACTTCTTCTCCAGAACAGCATAATAGAATTGCTTAAAATTGTATCAAAATATAGTTGGACATTAGACAATGAAAGTTTGCGAAAATAATGTGGATATGTTCCACTATGTGCCACCCTACATACATGTATATAGCTGTACAAATCTAGACGGCAGTCCATGTGTTCCAATACTGTAAAAGCAGATCTCAGTCAGCAGAGCACAGGATCATCATGATCCTCTTGTTATGATTTTCTGTGACTTATTGCTATTTTTGACTTCTTCTCCAGAACCATCACTCAGATAAAGCTGAAACTTGGTGGATATGTTCTTTATGGAAGGGTCAAAAAAACAAACTGGTTCACCGGGTGGCAATGCTGTGGATTCCTGATATTTCACGATTTTTTCAATTTGTGTACTTAGCGGGAAATGCACCTTTCGTGTTGATTACTATGCAAGTCAATGGGCAGTCTAATGGAAGTTAACAGTTTTGACTTCTCCAAAATTTGTCAGTCAGATTGACTTGAGACTTGGTGACAATGTACCTTGGGTGGGTCTCTAGCAGATTTTTTCAAATGGACATGCTCCACTATTTTTTCATTTTTTAAAAAAATTTCTTTGTTGTGTTTTGGGGCAAATCTTAAAAGATCGCATGGGTATATGTATATGTCAGCTGAGCACAGGACTGCCACGGTCATCTTGGTCTTTTTGGGGTGGGACAGTATGTTTTCTTTCTTTAATATACCACAATTCTGGGCAGGTAGAAGTTTTAATTTTATTTATTTTGGTCGGAAGTAAGTTAACAGGGCTGGTAGGGTGGTTTAGAGATGGGTCTGTTGGGTTAGGGGAAACAAACAATAATTTTTTTTTTTTTTTGTGGCCCTACAAATACCGGTATAGCAGCAACTGGCAGTGGGGTACCACAAATGGTCAGGACTGCATCAGATTCAGAGTTAACTTAATTATGTAAAAGAAACACAGATACTGTGATGAACTCACTTTTCTCCAAGTTCACGTTAATAAGTTTATGTCTGTCCCATTCATGCGGAAAAAGTCCTGAGACATGTACAAAGTAACAAACATAATAATTATTTGAGCATGATGGCAAGTAAGGAAAAGCCCAAAAGTGAATGCAATTATATGTATTTGTCAAAAAATTAATGATTCTAGTTGCTCTTGAAGGGAACCTACTTGTTATCACAACTGTATAAATGAAGTTGTGGCAGGGTATACTGGTTTCATCGTATCCATCGGTCTGTAGACATAATCTTGTCTGGACTAACTTCTTCATTAATGCTTACATCTGTGTCAAACTTGAGAGTGGCTATTCCAGGGCTGTCACCAGGTGGAATAAAAATGTGTCATGAAGCAACAGTAATTCTGAGCTTATTTTAGGTCAAGGTCAGAGCAGGCATCATGTTTACATTTTGTTTGGTGTGTATTTCATTCATTAATGCTCAGATCTTTTTCAACCTTTGCATGGTCACTGTCCTTGAGGTATATAGGTCAAGGTCACAGCAGCCATCAGGAAAAGATTGGCATGTTAGGAAGGACTGAGGACCTGGTGCTATGTGTGACAGTGAAGGCTTAGGGGAAGGAATATTGAACAGCAGTTTATTCAAATATATTGCACATAGGGGGAGAGGGTAAGTATTCAGTCTGTCAGCAGCAGCTGTTCGAGTTACGATGAATAATATAGCATAACTTTTGTTCCGATAACCACTGATAGAGGGAACTATTGGCTGAATGATGTAAAAAGACCTGCCCATCATGAAGATGCTTCCTGTAGTGCAGAGTTACATCCTGGCAGTTTGTGCTGGGTATGTATGGAGTTCTATGTTGTCAGCAACTGAAACAATCATCTGTCTGATCTACACTTAATTAAAATGATAATTTTTCAAAAGGAGGAAACATCAAGAATAGAAGGTTCCTGTATCATTCCTGTACAGGGTAGTTTAGCCAGGAGAGGAGAGTTCTGTATATTCTTTTTACTTTCTTTTATGATTGACAACTTAACACTGCATACACATGATACAAAACTTTTTTTCTTGATAATTTGTATATAAATATTTATTGCTGAACCATACTGACTTTATCAGTTTATGTACAGTAAATCTTATTTCTGTGTTGGTTGCTCTGACAAAATTATGTATTATTCACATTCAAGGAACAGTAGAGCCTGCAGTTAAATGAAGCTATAGTTTGCATGCAAGTATCAAGTAAATTAGAAGTCTACTTGTTTATGTAGTCTCCGTTTACATTTTATTCCTCAAAATTTACTTTGAACAGTATAGATCTCCAGAATGAAGAATATCAAGTTGCTTCTTGACTGATATTATGTATATATTATATCAGTCACCACATTTTTATCTATAGCCACTGACTCACTGAAGTAATGCTCTGGGTCTATTGCAACCATAGGCCAAATGTACTTTTTGACAATGTTTAATGGACAATTTAGGAAGACGAGTTGACAGGCCAGACCCAAATTTATTGATATCTGAGGCATATGGATGAGTTTCCTCTTTCACTGTGCCCATGAAGATAGCCCACTCATCCAGCAATACAACATCACATGCATCAATTTTGAGACCTTAAGCATGGTTTTCAGTATCAGGTAATATAAGTCCACAAACCAAGCGTGGATCAAGAATTCTACATGCTTTGAATATGACAAGCATAACATTGTAGATGTCTGTCAGTTCTTGGAAAACTTCTCCCAAGTTTTTAGCTCTGCTGACCAAAGGGGGCATAGCTTATGCGATCACTCATGTCTGGAAACTTTTTGCTTGTCAGTGCAAAACAGTCCATAGTTTTTAAGATAGCCCCCATATAACTTACAGGACTTCCAGTGGTGATAAGAACAAGCTACCCTCCCAAGCACATCATCTCGCGATTGAACTCACTCAAAGTGCACTTCAGATGTGCTCTAGTTGCTCTTGAAGGGAGTTCAAAGCGCAAGCACAAGAAGTGCATTTAATACATCGCTCAAATTTTTCCATTTGAACAGAACTCAATGGTGCCCAGGTAGAAATGTAACTATGTCACGTTTGTGCATAAAACACCAGATGTGTTTATGTGAGATTGTCGATCAGTCACAAGTTAACGAGAATGACTGCATGTGCTCAACAGCGAAAATGGCAAGGTTGATTTGCAACAGATATACCATGATGCAACATGCTGGGACAGTTTCGAAATCAAGTAACGCTTTCAAATCTTATTATCTTGCTTATTTTACAATTAGCGATTGAATTTATTGAAGGCAAAACTGACATGCTTGGCAAAAATGATGCTTCCCATGTGCAAATGGAAGCACAAGACATTGCTTTTATCGCTATAATATTGGTACAAAATGTACAGTGAATATCCTTCCATATGTTTTTCAGTTGAAACAGAAAGCTTCAGAAGAATTATCTGAGTCCTAATCCTATGGAAATATTGGAGTTTTTACACTTTAACAGCATCCAAACAGCCAGATTTTCTGCCTTTTTCATGCTCAGCAAAAAGCTGGCATCCATGCTTTCACCAATGGCATGTTGCTGAGACCGGGGTGAAAGTCCCAGGATAAGTGATGGTCTGAGCCATCTTCATGTTCCTCTTGGTTCACGTGACTAATCTTTCCAAATCATGTAACCGATTTATAGTAAAATCATGAAAACCACCAGTTGAAGTCGGCATTTTTGCGTTGTTCTCATCATATCGCCATACCAACATTGCCGCTAAAAAGCAGGATGGAGCATTTGTTCAATGAAATTTTGATTGTGAGAAGAAGACCATCGATCAACATTACGCTGTTCACATTTTACGATGCATAGCCAGCACATTCAATGAATTGGAGTCTTCCTGTGACTCATGTCCATGTGTTTTGTTCACTATGCATCTTTCCCCATTTGTAAAGTTTTTGGGCAATGTTTCTTTATGAAAATTTAATAATGGACAGCAAAAATACACTTCTTGTGTCACATGTATGTTGCCCATTTTTGAAAGTTCATCGGAGAACAGCATCTGTGTTTTTTCTTTTCAATGCATTGCTTAGCAGTTATCAGAAAGAGTAGTACTTTTCGGCTATAGTCGGCAGCCCATAGTTCTTTTCTGAGCACTATATTTGGATCCATAACATGGAATGAGTTTCCAGATACGGATATTATGGTCAAATTTGACTGATTTTTACGGCAGGAAATAACACATCAAATTTCGCCAATTGGATGAGAGTGTCCGAATAGAACAGCCCTGTGGACTTTTCCAAACATTCCAGACATTTGTAAACAAACATTGCCCTACAGGAAACGCAAACTTGGGGAAATATGCTTTTTTTTTTTCTGCAGATTTCAACACTTTTACTTACCGTAAATGACTATTAATGATTATTTTTACTGCATGGACAAATAAATGAAATGTCACTACCAGAAACTACGACCTGGAATCAATCACGCTACCCACACCGTACATGCCGAGACCTGTTCCTAGTGCAGTACAGGCTGCAATGCAGGAGCAGATGGTGACTGTTTTGGTGTGTTCATTGCACATATTTGAAAGAATTGCATGAAGAATTAATTTGAGGAGTAGAGTGAACTGAAAGGTATTGTTACTGTAAATAGGCAAACTAATAGTGTTATGTCTGTGGTTATCCCAGTGCCTGTTGATTGTTCCCGGCATTTCCATTTTGTCACATTTAAACTTAAATGAGGATCCAACGCATAACTAGACATGAAAGCACTTCGACTTGTGACAAATGCGCTACCATCAGAGAGAATGCTATAAAATCTCAAAAAATTCTAACCCTTCTAAAAAAAACCCTATGGATATGTAGTTATCAGAAAATATATAGTTTTAATGTACTTGTGAAAAAATTAAATGGGTAATATCAATCCAAAGTTGCCAGTCTCACTGTACACTAGCTTCACAAACATGTATATGTGTTTCTAGATGGGCCCTTAGGGAAAGGTAGTGAGAGAGACAGACAGACACCTGGCTGAGAGTGTCAGAATTACATTTTGTTTTCCGCTTGTATGGAAATGAGCAACATAATAAAATAAATCTCATTGTAATTGATTTTTTTATGCAAAATGTAAATTTAAGTTGAATGAATATTTGACTTGTTATTTCACTTATTTGGGAAAGGAAAAGTGCCGTGTTCAGAAAGCTGGGCTACCAAAGTGGATTAGTGGATTTGAGCTTGTGGGGACATTTTGTTTTCACAAATTTAACCCCACTCAGTTGTGAAATTAATATACGCCTTGGTTGGAAATTCAAGAAATTGATGAGATCCCAAGCTGAATAGCAGTAAATACATGTACAGGACCAATTTCACATCTGGGTCCCTCGTGCACACATCTTCATTTGCACATGCGGGGAATGCAAGCACGGTGAAATTTTGAGATGCCAGCCCAGAGCTAATTTTGATGAATGACAAACTTGCATATATTATGTTTTCATTGGTGACAGGGTATGACCACAAAACATTACAATGCGCCAGGACATTGTACAAAGCAGCACTTGATCAACATTTGTCTGGTTACATCATGCCAGTGGTCAGAAGCCTGATGATGGTGGCAGGTAGCATGGTGCTTATTGCTAAAACCCAGTGCTCAGGGCCATTAGCATCGGGCGAGTAAAGCCACTAAAGGTGCACATTTTCATTCTGGCTACTGGCAGTTTTTTCAACACATTTCCAAAATAAGGAAAAATTTTTAAGCTCTGAGGTGTAACTTATGAGAGACATTTTATGATAAGACATGATGTTATATATGCTACAGAAACAATTGTATGATGAAACAGTGTCACATATGATAGACATGTTATAGTGAGACCTGATATTATATGTGCGTGTCCTAAACAATTAGAGATGTTCTTGTAGGTGGCAATACATGTTCAGAGGGCTATATTTTTATGATACATCGTTTCCTGGTGACAACCACTGGCCAATAAGGAGAGTCCAGTTTGCTTATTGATGAGCCATACTGTTACATATGATAGACATGGTATGATTACAAGATGAACTCGTGCTAGACAATTGTGTAATGAGACATGGTGTCACATGATAGGTCTACATGTTATACTGACACTCAATGTTACATATGTTGGACATGTTATAATGAGACATAATGTTACAATGTTGGACATGTTATAATGAGACATAATGTTACAATGTTGGACATGTTATAATGAGACATAATGTTACAATGTTGGACATGTTATAATGAGACGTAATGTCACATATATGGCACTGGCACATAACTACCTCCATTGAACCATTCTTTTATAAGAATGGGGATTTGGTCGAGTGGATATGTTCGTTTCCCATTTCAGCTAGGCGACTGGTGCCAAAGGTTGCAGGTTCGAGTCCCGCTTGTTCCGGACATGAGATATATTTTCAGCATTTCCTTAATGCTGGTAGATTTAAGTCCCCGATTCTGGAAATAAATGCCGACTCAGTAAATATACTGCATATATAACGTGTTGATATGGCACTCGCACATAACTACCTCCATTGAACCATTCTTTTATAAGAATGGGGATTTGGTGCAGTGGATATGCGGGTTTCCCATTTCAGCTAGGTGACTGGTGCCAAAGGTTGCAGGTTCGAGTTCCGCTCGTTCCGAACATGAAATATATGTTGGACATATTATGTTGTATATGTTGGACATGAGATAATGAGACATAATTTTATGTCACTGGTGTTACATATGCCAGACATACTGCTATAGTTAAACATGTTACATCTGGTATACAAAATGTTAAAATGTGATGTGATGTTACAGTGATAGTACATTTATAATATAACTGCAGAGTATACAACATTATGTGCTGCAATGTGCAATGTCTCACGAACTATTTTTCTCTTTTCCAGAGTTATACAGATGTCAGCGACATGTGTCAACATGTAAGTATTAGTATTTCAAAATACAGTAAAACCAGTGTTAAGTGGGCCCCCTTGGGACCGGGCAAAAAAAATGCCCACTTAAGACAGGTGTCCACTTAGCGCAGATCCATTAACATGGGAAGTGTAGGGAACTGGGCCAGACAACAGTGCCCACTTGGACAGGTTTTACTGTAATTTAATTTGTAGTTTTGAAGTAAATTACTGCTTTCATTTCTTTCCTGTACCTATGTTGCAGTGTGTGTCATTTAGGGCAAACAATCTCCACACACCTGAAAACATTAAGGGGGAGCTGTTAATGGATCATTTTACCCAAACAACACTTTGTCCAGTAGAGCTGTGTACCAGTTCCCTGCGGAGTAATTCTGTGTTTTCTTGGGCAGTGTGAAAAGAAGCTTACAGGTCTCAGTCTGCTTAGCAGGCAAGTCCATGTAGACCTGCAGCTTCCCAGAGAGGTAACCTGTATCATACATGTGTGTCAAAAGAAGCCAGACTGAAAGGAGGAACATGTGATAAGAACTCTCCTGTCAGTTCACTGAAGACGAAGCCTGTATTTGCTACTTGTCCTACAAAGTCAAGTGTCCAGGGCTTCCTTGGCCCGTTGTAAATTATAGCATAATAAGAAAATCTGAAGCTTGTTAAGGATATAGCCAAGATAGCTTATTTGATACCTATACTCGATTCATTAGATTGTAAGAACAGAACACTGTGTACTTTTGCAATAATTGGATATTTACAATTTCCATGATTTCTGAACCTTTACTTCACAAGCTCTGTAAATCCAAATTATAAAAAAAGCAAAGACCCATATCTTTTACATGGATTGCGAAACAGGCCAAGCCCATATTAATCACTCTCCATGGCACAGATGGTGGCATATACTTTCCTACATACGTGTTTGGTGGATGAAACTGAAGGACTTGGAGAAAACCACCGTGCACAGTCAGAGTGGTAAGAACTCTTAACACTTGCTTCCCAGGCCGTGAATCAAACCCAGGCCGCTGGGGTGAAAGGCAAGCGTGTTGCAGCTCCGCCAACCGTGCACCCATAAAATGTTACCAAATTCCTACATTACTGTTTTGTGGAATTTGCTGTTTTCTAAGTTAAAAGCAGTTTTCCAGAAGAGTGTGTGGTTGGTGGCCAGTCCAAGGCCCTGGGTCTGCCAAGCAAGCAAAATTTCTAGTGGAAGCGCTCAGATGTCCTAGAAATCAAACCATTGATCAAGCTCTGTGTTCTCTGTACATGTCAGTTGAATTCACTTTTTGTCACTGACATACAAATGTTGAAATTTTGCTGAAAATTTATTTATGCATGTACTATGATGTCCAACAGGCAAATGTTGAAAGTGGGCTCTCAGGCTGTATTAGCCCACGATATTATACATGTAATTACCTAGAGGCCCTGAAGTTGTTTGGGAATAGTATGGCTGTTGTGTGCTTTGCTGTGTCAACATCAGAGAGTGAGGGCTTTAAACCAAATAGAGATGGAGTAAAATGCAAATGGAAACAAACCTTGAAAGGATATACCTCAGGTTAGTAGTGATTTTAGTGGTGTTTGATACTTTTCATTAGATAACACCCTAAATAGACCAGTAAAGTGCAACAAGTATACATTTTTCCAAAGCATATATACATGTAAACTGAAAATTCGTATAATAACAATGTGTTAATGTTTCTTGTCTTTACGCAGCAGTTATAAAAGAGTATGAAATACATGTCGGTTATCATTCTTTACCAAATTTTGATTCAGCTGCTACATTTTATGTACATGTACTATTGCCACCAAATTTATGGCAAATGTTATTGCCACCAAATTTATGGCAAATCTTAGAACAAGGTACAAAGGTAAAAAGGGAGTCTCAGATGTGTAATTTCTGGTGTTGTTTTTGAGATACAGACATTTAAAGCTTGAGTGGTAACACGTCAAAGGCAAGTTAATCTGAACGGACTCTGGTGACAAAACAACACAAAATTTAAAAAATTGAGACATGCTTTTTAATTCATCATGCATAAACTTCACATCTTGGCAGATTTGAGATTCCTACATTCAAAACTGAATGAGCTGAATCAGTATCTATCAGTCTTAATGATCACTGGTATAATTGTTATACAAACATTGCCACCAACAGACATTATGGAAGCCTATTAATCTCTCGTTTGTTAGCTTTCATAAAATGTATACTTTGACAGACTATATCTGAATCCAGGGTTTTTATCCAGCAATTTGTAAAAGTCACTTCTAACCTAACATATATCCTTAACTCTGCCTTTGTATTGTACCAGTACAGCAATATTTTGCCCTGATCTGAAAACTGAGAGGTTGCCAAATAAGGCTTCAACTTGCCTGTCAAGTGGCACTTTTCTGCATACAAAACTCATAGTTGAACCCTAATGTGTAGAGGAACTTACTGTTTGTAAAGAAATATTTTAGCTATGGTCTCTGAAATTTTAGAGTAGGACCAAGTGTTTATGATACTTCGTAGCAAAGGAGAGAGGATCAGAGAGTTATCATGGCCCAGCGGACTGGTGAAATGTGAAAAGGGCAGGGAGAAATGAGAGCAATGTTTGAGTTAATTACATGGGTAAAAAACATGGTCCATCCTGTCTCAGAATCTGGTTTACTGTGAGGAATGTTACAAAAAGGGAGCAATGTGCATCAGATTCCTAGTGTGCAATGTGGAGCCAGTCTGGATATGAGGACTGGTGCACTGGTCATGCTGGTGATCAGGGGGATTTGTATGGCTCCTACAGCTGACCCAAGCAATGTCAGGGCCAAGTCAATTACAGGGCTGGGATCTGTGTGGCTGACCCAGCACTATGACAAGCTCAGAAATTGCTGGTTGCACTCAGGACTAAATGAATAGGTGTGCAAGCAGCAGGTAGGCCTATAAAGTGCTCTGGCAACTCCATTGTGATTGAAAATATTGCGTGCAGCCCTCAATCACCTTAGCCTGTACAGTGAAACTTCCCTATACCAAACACCCTTGGGACCGGAAAAAAGTGTTCAGTATAGTGAGGTGTTTGCTATAGGGAGGTTTGATAGCATTGAAAGTCTATATTTGGGACCGAGAAATGGTGTTCAGTATAGAGAGGTGTTCGGTATAGGGATGTGTTCAGTAAGAGAGGTTTTACTGTACATAGTGTACAGTGCATCATGCCAGCATTTTTTTTTGTTTTTAGAATTCCTTTCTGTGTTTCCAAATGGTAGATTCTAGTTAAAGTTTCATAACATGTATTAGTTTTGAAAACACAAAAATACCAATTAAAAATGGCTTCTGTTGTCAACATAAAAATTAAAGTATGGCTGATTCAGTCAGATTGAAATGCACATTAAATCTCTTTTCCTCCCAATTTAACGCTATAAGTGCCAAATTTAGGACTGAGTCACCAGCTTTTCTTGGTGCACATTGGGCGCATTGTCCCCATTGCATACTGAGAAAAGCTGTTGACCAGGGATATTTTCTGGGGAGCTATAAGCATGCTGGTACTTGATTGAAAGGTCTTTTTATGAGGAATACAAATAAAGAGATCTTAATAAGACTAGTTTTACTTTAGTAGATCAACTTTAGATGTGAGTGGCACTGGAAGAGTTGACTCAGTTTAAGACGGAGTCAGCAGCTTTCCTTGTCGTGGTCATGCCATACCAAGGAAAGCTGTTCACTTAGGGCATACCATCTTGACAGACCTCTTCTACAATGTCCGTTCAAATTATTATTTTTTGTCTTGCCAGCGTAAGCTGTTGGCGAGACTTAGCACTCACTGTCCGTCTGTACCAAAATAGTGACAGGCCTACCAATTCTCTTTTTATTTTTTGCAGAAGTAATAAAATTAGAATTTTTGAGTGGTTGAGCCTATACATATTGGAAACACTATAGTCTGTATTTGATGAAGAATATTTCAAAGGTTGAGAGGACCAGTTTAAACCACCAGTTGCCTTTTGTTGGTAACTGCCTGTCTCAAGTCAGGAGTGAAATTTGTTTCTTCACTTTGGTATTGGAAGATGAATGTTGATGCTTTGGTAACTCTGGAATCTCTTTGCTCTCATTGTTGGGTTTGATATTTATGAATATGGGTCATGTTTTTCTACACAAGTGTATCATACTAGAGATGTCCATCAGCAGGGGCATTATTTCACTAACTACAGTGAGCAGGGCTTTCATCCTTAGCTATATGATTTATAGTGGTGGTCACTACAGATTTGACCCATCACTGTCATGCTTGGTTGGTTACATTATGCTTTAATTAACATTATAGAAAAATTTCTTTGTGGCTTGAATTATGCTGGAGAGGCATTTATGCTCCCCGGGTTATGTCTTTGGTTTTCTTGATATATAAAAATTGATTTAAAAAAATACATGGAACCAGCCAACATTTGACATTAAAGATTTGTATTACATATCTCGCAGTACTTCTGTTTGCTGAAAATCCAGACAAATTGTGGGTTAAATTTCTATTCAGCTCAGAATGTTTTCGTGTATCTTTTTGCCACAGGCAATAGGTCTTGCGTTACAAAAAGTGCAAAATTTATTTAATTACATTTCTCTTTTTTTTTAGTTTGTATGGAGTTACAAAAGGAACTTGACCATAGACAGTCGATTTGATGCTGCAGCTCATGAAGTGTGCAAGGATATTTTTATAAAGGTAAGTGCCAAGACATATCTCAGTCACAGTCAACAGAAAGCCTCTTTTCCATAGAGCAACAAAGCATCCAACCCTTGCCAGGGAAAACTGTTGACCTGTGGCATGCTTTGGTTATAATGTTTCACTACCACTACCCATGTATTTTCATTTGTGATAAACTAAGAAAAACATAGCAGTCATTTTATATTCAGCTAATTTTGATAGAGAGAAAGGACTCAATATTAACAGATGATACCACAATAATCTCTTGCTCAGTTGTTATATTTGATTTTGGAGATTTTAGACTCAATTGCAGCTATTTTGGTAATTTTTTTTCAGTCAAATTCCTTATGAAAGCAAATACTTTCAGGTTCAACTTTCCAGATGAGGGAAATGTCAGATATTCTTATTACTGGGGCACTTCCATGTGTGCCTGCTAGAAGAACCCCTCTTGCTATGGAGTCTGCCCTACAAGACTATACCATTGGTATTTAAAGGTGTGACATTTCAGTTAGCTTGTCCTTGTCAAAAGAGGCACCTGTTGTTTGCAACCTCTTCTCTGTCGCCATGGTGCAGTTTTGTAGTAGAGACTATGACAAGATTCATCCATGGCACAGACTAAATTGGATTTTGCATGGCCATTTGCTCATTTAAAATCCGTTGAAGCTGATCAAGGCTGGGTGAATAACCAGTTTGAACACATGGCAAGTCAGTGTGCTCATTTGAAAGATAGAATGGTAATCAATTTTGAAAGTGTAATTTGTACCATGAGATACATGTATATGGTCCGTATGCTTATAGCCCATGGACAGTCAACATGATGTCCATTCATGCAGGAGATAGGGACAATACTTCACATCCTGCATGATTTCCATGCTCAGGGCCAGTACAGTTAAGCCTGCGTTAAACTTAACAGTCACCAAATGCATCAGCCTTGTGCAACCTTTTCCCAACTTTTTTGAATGAATGGCAAACCTTTTTCAAACTCATTTCTAACACTTTCCAAACCATTTCCTCCAATTGCATTAAAACACTTTTAAACCTCTCTTTAATGGTTAGGAAACCATATCACACACTTTCTCATCCTTGTTGATTTAAATGGTTTGCATTTCAACCATTTGAAAGCCTTGTCAACCTTTTACAAACCCCAGTACAAGGCTTTGCAACACAGAAGATGCATTTGGCTGTTAAGTTTTAGATGGGCTTAACTGTATGTGCACAGTACCTTTGACATTATATTATTTTTTTTAAAGACTGCATATCTTCTAACCTCTGGGATGTCTCATACCTAACTATTGAATGTATTGGGCAAAACAAGTAATATTTGATGCAGGACAAGTGAAAAATAACATGTAAAATATTGGGGCATATGTCCTGGGACAAGTAAACCTATGATTGAATTATCTCACCCTGAGTATTTACACATGTAACGCTTTACAAAGCATTGATTATGAGTGACCTTGAGGTTAAAGGTGAAGGTCACAGGGCCCTGAAAAAGTTAATTAGTTAACTGCAGATCACCTTATGTACCATAGCTGAATATTCTACACTTCCAATCCATCACTAAACCCTTTCCAAAATTTATTATTTGAGTCATGCTCAAAGATCACGGATGTCATGCTTGAGGGATGCATAATTTTTTCGCACGAAAAATTTGCTTCCAGTAATTTGTCTATTTTGCTGTACCATTGTGAGTGCATGGTCATTCCACAAGTAAAAGCTTACAGTGACATCATAGACTGTCTGGATGCCCCACCCAGGCCCATCGTGCACAGATAAATGGGTTAGGTGGAGAAGTGTTCAAACCTACCAATGTATCGCCTTATGGCATTTTTGTGGTTCATGTGGAGAACCAGTTGATGGTGTACTGAAGGATGCAATCAAATGGCCAGTAGTTTGCTTCAGTTCATCTATTTCCACAGGGGGCCACAGCTACTCAAGGCCTGCATGTGTTCATTTGCCCCACTGGATAGACTACAAGGGGAGATTGGCATCCTTGTGTTAAGGAACTAATGAGAATGTGGGTGTGAACAGTGTGCTGACCCAGCAACGCATATACATGTAATTGAATTTCATCAAATTCCCTGGTAGTGGAGTGCAATTTGGGTTTGCAAGCTTTTTTTTTTTTGGTGGAGTGGGGGGCAGTTTTGGAGCCTTGGTGATATGGCAGCAGATGGGCTGATATTTTGCTGATTATGCCCCCCTCCAAAGGAGGACGAGACATATAGCAATCACTTTGTCTGTCCATCCATCCGTAAGCTATGACAGTGATTCATTTTATTTACAAATCCATTGACCAGTGGTGCTGTGGGCTGAGTTCTCAGACACATAGTTGCAGTAAAGGTAGAGTACCTTTATAATGTTACTGGAAGGTGAATACTCTTCAATCTGAGCCTTATACTATTTTTAACTTTGCTGTAATTGTTGGGTTGAAATTTTGAATGTGGATCATGTTTTCTGAACAGTTGGAGATTTGCGTATGGAAACATTCAGTTTCTTAGTAAGGTTTGTCCACCCACATTTCAGCATGATGATTTAAGCACTTTTTTGACCCCAGGCTTCTATATTGCATTGGATTACAGTCCTCTGTAAGCATTGGTGAAGGTCTTTAGTCTGTAGATGAAATTCGGTCAAACAGAGCCTGACTTACCCATTATAAAGTATTGGGGAAATGACCTTTCCAGTGAATTTCAGTAAAATCAGGTCAAGTAAACTTTCACAAATGTATAAGGGCTAGGTCATGTTCGAAGATCTATATATATATACAGTGGTACCTCTTTTGAGAGACCGCCCCAAAGGCAGGTCAAATTGTGGTCTCTCAAAACAGGTGGTCTTTCATATGAGGTATAACAACATGGAAAAGATAGCACAGTGTTCTGAGAGAGCGGTCTTAAAAAGATATGCGGTCTCTCATTAGAGGGGTCTCTAAAGAGAGGTACCACTGTGTATATATATATATATATATATATATATATATATATATATATATATATATATACAGTGGTGTCTCTTTTGAGAGACCACCCCTACGGCGGCGGGTTAAAATGTGGTCTCTCAAAAGAGGTGGTCTTTCATTAGAGGTACAACAACCTGGAAAAGATAGCACAGTGTTCTGAGAGAGCGGTCCTAAAAAGATATGCAGTCTCTCATTAGAGGGGTCTCTCAAGAGAGGTACCACTGTATATATATATATATATATATATATATATATATATATATATATATATATATATATATATATATATATATAGGTGACCTTAAGCCAAATTTCACAGAACCACAGTTAGTTGAGTTTCTGGATGATAATTTATAATTTTTTGAGGTATGGCGTTCTTGGGTATTATGATTATATAAGGGCAAAGTCAAGTTCATAGATGGGGGACCTTGACCCAATTTCCAAGGTATGATATTTATGAATATGGGTCATTTTTTTCTGCATAAGTGTATCATAGTAGAGACGTCCATAAACTTTTTGCTCTTTAGCATGATACCGTCCACAGTTTTCAAGTTAGCCCAATATAACTTTCAGGACTTATAGGATGTATGAAAATCTAGGCCAAGTTCGATATTGGTGGAGCCACCTACATTATGTAATATAGGGGTCAAAATGTGAAAATCTTGTGAACACTGTAGCATCTTTAAATTTTGGCAGATCTTCACCAAATTTGGTTGGATTGTGGGGGAAATCAAAGTCTTAAGTTGCTAATGATACTGGTGGCGCCACCTATGATTTGACAGAAATTATGATCCAAAATGTGTTTTAAGATGCAAAATTACGTATTTTGAAAAGTAATTTGATTAGGCTCGCCAAGTTTGTATGATACTTATTGTTTGACCATGGCCAAAGGTAGAGTGTTATATAAAATCAGTGACCTTGACCTATTTTTGTGAGGTCACCATGCCTGTAAAGGTGAAAGAGGTGATTTTTTGTAATGGCAGACTGTATATTGGACTTCAATGGCAATATCAGCACAGCACCAGGCAGGCGTATGGGCCTCTTGTATTACATTAACTGGGTTTCCTTGATCTTTGGTCCCAAGGTCACTGAGGACTAAAGTTAAGGACTCACTCATTGTTGTCTTGGCACATGCAACATGTTCATCACAGGAGTTGCACAAATAAGCCATGATTACATGTGGAGCAAAGTGCTATCTGGTGGCCAATTTTTATACATTAAGCTTTATATGTTCAGAAGCCACTTGAGGATTACCAACTTTGAAATGAACAGGTGCAATATAGCCATGATGCCAGCAGAGCATTAGGCCCATGGGCCTCTTGTTACTGTTCATGACAACAGATATTTCCAAAATGAGACCTTTGATTTCTAAGGTTATACATGAGGTGAGGGGGCATAGCTCCAGCAATCCCTGATTACAGTGCTTTAATTGAAATACATGTAACTATTCATACAGTTCGCATCACAAATCTGGCTTCTGGTAACGAAAGAGCTAGGTGCTAGACATAGTTTCTTGACAGTTTTTAATAGTATTAAAATTTGAGCATTTACCTAGACTGACAAAGCGGATTCATTCCAGATTGGTCAAATTTTGCAAGAGAGGGGAAAAATAAGATGGTTATATCATGTGCAAGGACAACCAAGAGAAACAGTCATGCAGATTGAGCCATAGTGATTTATAAAATAATTTTCTTTCATCAATATTCCAGCATTGAATTGATAGGCATAATCTAGCCATAATGAGTGACATGGCCCTGATTACAAAGAGACACAATGTGAAGTGAGTGCATACTAGTGTGAGTGCAAAGGCTTCTAATTCAGAATTAATCACCATAGTGCAGGAAATTTCATTTCTGACATAATTACCTGTCAGTCAAAAGGGACTGGCAGGTCAGGAAAGATTGACCTGAACATGCTGAAGATACTCTTGATTGTGCATAAAATCTATATGGTATTTGGGTTCTAGGCTGACCAGGAGACAGGTCAAAGGCCTTTCCTCTCCTCAAATAAGGACAATCAATGCTGTCTAGTACATGGCAATGTTGTCATGTTATGGTTCAAGTGAATTGCACTGTACCTTTGGGTATGGACCAGTGTCCCCTTATGGACTGCTCTGGTTCAATTATGTGAATTCGACAAGGTGTTTATTACAATTGGCTCAAAATATGTGGTAAAGGTCTGTCAACTTGGATGCTGCTGCTTTTACGACTATGTGAAACCAGGCTCTGAATGAGATTGAAAAGGTAAGGCAGGAGGGTGTGAGAGAGAGGTGTCCAGTTTATTGCTCGCTAGGGCAGGAAGGGACAGAAAAAAAGTCTTGCCAGTTACAAGTTTGCCATGTTGCCTGCTATGCAGGTTTTACTTTTATTAGTCCACCATTGGAGACTAAAGATTTGCACCTTGTCCTTCTGCATGTCCGTCCCTCCACCCTCCATCCTTCCAGCAAAGCTTGTCTGGTCCATATTCCCTGTACCATAACCCTGGTACCGCCTACATGTACACAAACTAAATTTGGTGTGTGGACACTTCATGGAATAGAATGTGTTGGACACCAGAATTGGGTGACTGTGACCTTAACCTTTTACACCCCCCCCCACCCCCCAAAAAAGAAAAAAAAAACACCCACAGGAGATGGAGATTTGAAATTTTTAAGTGTCCTTCGGTGCTATCTTACGCAACTTTATGTCCCAACTTCTTCAATTTTCTGTATTACAATTTTTTGAAAAATTCTTTAAACTTATCATTCGACCACAACTTAATAATATGGTGATTATTGCTACTTGTGCCATTGACACATTCTCTCCTTTTTGTTTCATACAAACAATGTCATTTTGTCTCAAGAATGTTACCATATGGCCCGTAGTGTAATAATCTTCACTTTAGGTCTGAATATGGACATTGTGATAGTATTTCACCTATAGGGGCTCGAGTCACCTAAAGTTCAATAAAGCCCTGTAAACAGTAATACATGTATGAGGAAACTGTCCACCTAAGCTGCTTCACATTTCTTGCATATCAGTACAGTGTAGTACAAAAATTTAATGTAATTTACCATCTAACTTCTATACAAATGAGTTTTGATAGCATTGGTGCAAATCTGTCCAATACTTAATTGATTGACAAACGAGCTCAGTCAGGATAGGATAACTTCAAAGTTAGGCTTTCACTGCTGCATTTGTTGCTTTCCTATAGACACATAGGACATACGGAATTTCACAGTTTTTAAAACTGGTTTATCATATAATTCCATAAAATTATTTGGTTTGAGTCTGTTTAGCATAAAGTAATGGGAAAAGAGCCTCAGCGAGAGCCAGGGAGCCCAACATGTTACATCAGAATGTGCCTTGCAATGGGCCAGCACAAAGGAAGCACTGTGTATGAAGTCAATGATAGTGTATTTTGTGTATTCACATGCTACTATGAAAACGTTTATTTTCATTGGCATTTATTTTCATGATTTTTGCATTTTAGACCTTTCACTAAGACTTTAGATTCACTATTTAAGTTTTACTTCCAATCAATGCTGTGTTAAAAACCTTTTTTAACCTTTTCCTAATTTCACAGTTTTGAAGCATCAGCAAAATAAGCGAAAATAAGAACACAGCAAAATTAAATGAATTCACAGTATGCAGCAATATGTCACTGAAAGAGAAATTAAAAAGAGGATCAATATTTTCACTTTTATTCTCAGGGTTCATGCAGATGATTATAAGCAAACCATGCTACAACTAGTATGAATGTTTGTGACTGCTTGGTGCCAGAGTGGGTGTCCTGTGACCATGGAATGGCTGGATACCGAACCAGCAACCCTCAGTACCAACCACCAATAGCAGAAAATGCAAAATGCACACACCAACTGCTCCAAATCCCCGTTCCCAAAAAGAATGGTTCAATGGAGACAGGCATGCACTAATGCCACAACTGACAGTGCTACCCATTGCACATGTTCCAGAACAAATGAAGTACAGTACTGTGTATGGCATGCACTATTTGTACATTTTGATGCAGCTGGTTCCCAGGCCTTGTTCAAATTGAGATAGTATTTTCTGTGTAATCATGATAACACATGTATGCAGATTTTCCCTATCAGTATTTTTCAAAAACAAACAGGTATTGTGTTTGTGTCTCTTTGTCCAGAACCACTTCCTAGTTGTCATTACCCTATTCCGCAGTTCAAACTCTTTACTCTCCATAAGCTAACCTGTCACTGTCTAACCTAAATACATATGGAAGTACTATTTTCCATATTGCACACGTTCTTATGTAGAATTTTGACATAGGTTGTATTAGCCCAAATAAATTAAAGGGTCTTCAGCGGGTAACTACTCAGAACATGTTTCAGAGCCTATACCCGTACATGTCTCTCTGAGTAGCGGCTCCTTGTCTAAGCTAAATATTCAGCAAAGACAACCCACATAATAATGAATGAATATGAATGTGGCAAATGATGAATTATGAATGTATGACTTGTATATGTCAAATTCTATGTAAAGCAAGCTTTATCAGCCTTCTGGGGCAATACATGATTGGCTAAAAACCAGTGGCCATGGCATTGACCAGCTGGACATTAATGGACTGAGTTCACTGGTTCTGTGTTATACTTATTTGTGTGTGTGTGTGTGGTGGGGGGGAGCGGGGGTATATTTTGCTACCAACAAAATGCGTCCTATTAAAAACAAAAATATAGATACTGATCATGCTTATTGACTTGAAGAGCCTTCATTGAAAGTTGGTTATGGTCTCTCAAAACATGTAAACCCTTTTGTGGGTAGAATATGACTGTCAACAGCTTTCTTTGTCACAGGTTGGCTGCAATGCCTCCCCTGAATATCAAGGAAAGCTCTTGACCTTGGTCTGATACATCTCAATATTTCTTTTTCAAAACATTTCACATCATTGACAAAATGATGTAAAATGTTAAAGCATAAGAAAGTTTTGCATGTGGCCACTTTGGGGTTATTAAGGCATTGGTCTTTGCAGCTTTTCACAAGAGCAAAGCAACTCCTGTATAAATAAAAGTGTTTTTTATTCTATGTTTGAGGGTGAATTATCATTTTCTAGTGTGAAATTCAACAGGAGTAACTCACTGTAGATCACATGACCTAAATATTGTCATAACTAAATTGTGACACGCCACCATCAGTGATGTAGTACATAAACATAGAGACGAAATCAGATGTGTGCGAGGCATGTCATGCTTGATGTAGAAAAACTATGAAGGACATAAACAAACATCGCACACCAGGTCATCATTGAAAGTAGGCATAGGGCATTTTTTGTGATGAAGACCCTATTAGACATAGAATAAACTGAATCTTACATGACTGGAGAGTGAGTTACTATTTTTCTGTCATTGTTTGTGGGGAAAATCGCTTGTGACTTGTGGGCACAAGTGTTGTCTTCACCAACAACAATGCATCGTGAGAGAAAAAATGTAACTCACTTTCAGTCAGGTAAGATTCTGCTATTTAGTGTAGCTTAAGGATCATAAAGGGCATCTCAAAGGAATGTGTCTTTAAACTGATACATGTATTTTGAACACTATGAGAACCAGAACCTTGTACAAACTCATCTGAGTTACCAGTGATAGGGCTATGGTGAAATGACACCTGTGACAATTATATTTTATAAATTTGTGGAAGATGTTCTCCATATGACTTTTCAAAAAAGAAGATACATGTAATGTGCAGAAAATCTATGTGATACATATGAGAGAAGAATCAGAGAATAAGTTAGAGAACAAAATATAAGGGGCAGGGCAAGTCTCTTTTTTATTTTGATCCACGAAGGACAGTGTTTCAGGAGGAAAGGGTACAGGGAGCAAATCCTTTGTAAAATGGGTCTCTTGCTAAGCCCCTTTGAAAAAATGCACACAACCCATGTCACTTCTGGAATGTGTGGGGCTTAAGTGTTTTGCAAGTGAATTTCTTAAATCTTTATATGTCAGTTCACATGGTTGAGCACTACACAGTGGTCATCATCATTGATGCCTCTTTGGCATGCTATTATGATCACCAGGCATGCTAGCCAGTGGAAATAATATGACTGGAGCCAACTGGGGTCCTTGGCAGATGTATAACTTACCAGGAGATAAAAATCTGTGGCCAGGAACAGATGTTTCTGGCCGCCCGCAGTTTCTGCTTCATATACCACATAGGCATATTTGGTGTTAGACAAACATGTAATGTATGTATTTCTTTGGCCAGCAACAAAAGCAGCAATCATTTCACCGAGACCGAAACATGTCAACAACTGCTGGCTGGAGAAATGTTCAGGCTAGCCAGTATTCGAAACATGCTCCTATTTTGTCCGATTTGGGAAGAGCTACAGTATGGTCAATGTTGTCGCAATATGTGACTCACTAGCAAATTATGATAAATTAAACTTCCAGTTTGATTTTTTTGTATCAATACATACTGTTCAGACTAGATATGTTTGAACAGCTGTTTATTCTTGCTGTGTGTGCAGCAGTGCAGTTGTCCCTGTCTTGAGAGGCCACCCGAAGGGCAGACCCAAAAGTGGCCTCACATGACAGGTGGCGTCTCATTAGAGGTAGAACAACATGGAAAAGATAGTAGCAGGAGCCTGTGAAGTGTGGTCTTTCAAGCCAAGTGGCTTCTCATTGCAGTGGCCTTTCAAGACAGGGACCACTGTACTGTTAAGCATGGATTCAATGAACATATTGATGGCATTGTTGTAAATTTAATGAGAATTTTTTTCACAGTTTGTATTTTATGATGTTTCCAGTGGTTCCCTCACAGTAAAGTCTAAGCTTTAATTTTCAAAGTCTTTCTCACGATTGCCTTATTTCAATATTTGAAAGCATAGGTCGATAGCAAAAGTAAACATAAAAGTGAAATTAATTTTCAACATGCCACGTGTGCAGGACTTGTTCTGTGATACTACACTGAATAGTAGTGCGTGGATCTGGATCTGGACAGACAACATATGCTATAGTTAGATAATGGGCGTACACCTCCACAATAAAACTACCAGATTGCCAATTTCTCCATTTATCACTATAATGCTTTGCCAGATGATTTTGTGTTTTGGTGAAGCAAGCAAGATGAGCATGGGATCCCAGAGTAAATAAATTTGTAATTATTCATTTGCCGGCTGACCAGGTGTGGATTGTTCTGGGGGTATTGCAGTACAACAGGGGAGCCCCCTGTGGACGAACTATCCATGTGTGAGAGCCATGATAAGGAAGTAGTTGCAGGATAAGGCATACTCAGGGCCCTATCTCTCAACAGTTCAACAGCTTTTTGCTATGCCTGCTACTTCAAGGTTCTTTGTTGTCAACTCATCAATTTTGCTGTGATTTCATATTCATATATTTCCTCATGTTTACTTATTATTGTAACAACACCATGGGCAACAGAGAACGAGACGAAAAGGCTGGTGTTGATGTTCACATAGATTTCTTCCAAAATAGAATTGAAAATTACATGCTGTATGGTAAAACTGAAATGCATCCACAGTACGTTATGCTCAAAAACTTTACAAGTGATGTGACAAATAGCTAGGTTTACCATTGTAATTTGTTTTCTGGCAGGCTCACTGGCCTCATGAATGATTCAGTTAAAGATTAATACATCTCATGATGTTTGAGACTTAAAAGGCAAAATGTCACGCTCAGTGTTTGCATCCTGTGACAGAATCTGTCTACCTGATTGATAGATGGTGTGAAGTTATTCATGTCCAATATGTAAATGCTTCAAATTCCTTGCTCATCATTTTTTTTTCTTGTTATTATAATATGAAATGATTTGGTAGATAAGCAAATCCACTGAGTACAGGTGCTGAAGGAACAGCCAAAATTTTCAGCATTTTCACATTGGTGCACAGATTACTCTATTTCAGACTAACCATTTTTGGGGGTTGGGGGGTTGGAGGGAGCTCTAGCCACAGAATTTTCAAAAGAAAATCACCTTTTATTTCTCTTTGAACACCCCAACTTATTTTCTTCATGTCATTCAGATGAAGATATTTAATTATACACATGCTGAATTTTCTGCTTTATCCTATTTTACTAATCAATTTTTTTTTAACAAGACAATGCATTTCAAGGCTTACACAGTAGGACACCATCTAGTTAAGAGTCCATATGAAATCATGCATTTATTGTTGTAAGTATTCTATTCTTGTCTGAGATGCATACAAAGTACAAATACAACTGTCTTTGTGCTAAATTAAATTTTGTTGCTTTCCTGCTGAAATAGAGAGAAGCAAATCCATGTTTTCAAAAGGCAAAATTTTAACATTGAAAAAAGATATTCTGATAAGTTACAGGCAGTAGCAACTGTCTACAAAATCGACCCCAGTATGTGACAGTGACAGAGACTCTGACGACAGAACTTCCAGTAGAAATTTGTCATGTTGAGGTTCACTTTGCAGAATGTACATTTTAACATTGAGCATTTGTAGAATATGATTTACTTTACTTTCAATCAGACCTCATCCCCGCCCCAACAAGTGGCTTGACAGGTCTATTGCTGTCAGCAATCACATTTGGCAAAATGTTGTTAAAGGCTGGAGCCTGTGAAGAGGATCTTATTGTCGAAGTGCGTGTGTGTCAGGTGGTCAGTTATTGCAGCTATAAAGGTTCTTTAGTTTGTTTACAGACAAACTACACACATATAGGCTTTCCCATAGGCAAGGGACATGAGTGTATACTCCTTTCCCAGTAGAGGCTCCTTGAGAATGAAATTAGGTCTTATTTAATTGAAATTAGAAGTGAAATTGCATAGTAAATCCTCTTGTTATCAAATGTACGTGTTTACATGTAATTGCCATCTTTTGTGTGTGTGTGTGTTGGTATGATTTTACATATTGTGAGGACAGCCTCATTTATGTGTTTAGAAAAACCCTGTGGCAAAAGCTGTTATCCCACTCATCAGATACTGAAAAGTAAAAGAAAACATGTTTTTTGTGTCACCAATATTACTTGCAACTGTCATGGTTATGTTGAAATATTTATGCATCTATTTACTCTATAATAATGTTTTGCTTTTCTTCTTTGTGATGCAGAATTCTGTAAGTATGGAATTTTTGATGTTTTGTGAAAAAAGTGAAGTCTGTAAATATTTTTCCTTTCTGTCTCATTAATTGTGTGTTGTGTTTGAGTGTGATCAAAAATATTTTGATGTGGTTCCTATGTGAATACATGGCTGTGAGTTAATTTAACTGCGCTTTTGCCAGTTTTCAGAAAGCTGAAGTTTAGTGCAGTGCACTGCAGCCCACTATGATAAAGCCCACCCATTGTTAGAGACTATAGTCCAAACCTTTTAACCCTTGGGATGCTGAATAAGCAGCTTTCATTGGCATCCCATTGGCTTAGTGATTTGAGTGCACTGAAGAATAGCTGTTGATGAATCACCAGTGTATAGCATTCTTGATAAAAAAAAAAAAAAAATTAAAAAAGGAGCAGACAACATAAACAATTCGTCAGGGTCAAAGTGGTCAAGACCACAATTGGAAAGTATTTACACTGGTAGTTTCACCAAAGACTTCCTGGTTTGGAGACCACATTTTGAAGATCTCTGATGTTGTCTTTGTATATTACTTTGTCCCAATGAGAAATCAGTTTTAGAGCTGGCCTCTAAGTGGTCTACCAACTTGTGGATGAGTGCTCAGGAAAGTGGAGGGAATAAAGCAAACAACTGATGTATATATAGGCTTTGCAATTGCAGTGGAGAAGTCCTTTCATCAGGTTGGTTTGACCCAAAATTGTAGTAAAAATGATTGTCATGAATTGATCATGTAGTATGGATGTTAATTAGCAGAGTTCATATGGCAAACATACAGTTGGCAGTGACTGGAAGTGAAGGCCTTGGTTTCTAAATGCAAAGTACATACAGCACCATCTGGTGAGGTAGAAATTATTGCCTTCCTAAAATAGTGCCTAGTTTTGCCGATATCTTTATCATGATGTTGTTGTTCATGGTTGATTTTTCTCCAAGCTGTGGATCTGATTTAGGATGTGCCATAAGATTTTCATACATTTGTTTTTTTCAATGACTGCGGCACCATCAAACTTGATCAACAACTGTTAGCAACTTGAACCAAGCCTTCTCTCCAAGCCAACATTCTGTTTGCCCCCATTAACTCTTTGCCTCAGGCGCATCTATATCACCCAGTTACAGTATTTCCCGACTTTGGGACAAAACTTGATGGAAGGATTTCTCCAAGGCTAGCTTTACAGGTCAATCCAAGCTTCTGTAGTAGCTCTCTTGTCCTATATGTGTGACCTTTCGTGCCAGATTAATATAATAAATGTAGACAGTATTTGTTGTTGCATGTAGTGTGCAGTTTTTTGTTGACATAAAAGCAGGCTTATACTTTTTTGGATGGTCACAGAAAGTAGATTTTAGAAAGCTGGTTACAGAGATGCTGGTACCTGACATGGATATAAATTCTTATAGACTCAAATTTACTTTACGTCAGGTTGTTTGTAAATTGTTAAAATTGACCAGTGCTGTGTCAGAAAAAATCAAAAGTGTTCTCTTGAAGTTGCTTGTTAGCCTGCATATGTTGACGTAATAATATGTTAACATGTTAAAACATACACATGTAATCCATAAAATCGACACATTCCAGCAGGTGTTACCATGGTTACAAGTACTTGATGCACTTAAGCACTTATTTTCATGGGTACTTAGTTTTGGAAATTTGTCAATTTGCAGCCACATGTCCCGGCCATAGTTCTTACAATGTAATACCTTCAAATACATGTGCCAAAATTGGACCATCTAAATCTTCTTTTGTTTCACCTATGACCTAATCCTAGAATTATTTCCTAAACCTTAAAAACTGGAGATGCCAAACTTGGTATATGGATACTTCCTGGAATTGTAGCCATGTACTGGAAAAAAAAAAGAGGCCTTTATGACCTTAACCTTTGTCACAGTAAGTGCTTGTTTGGCCCAATTGATTTCTTAAGACTAGAGACATTGAACTGGTACATGGATATGTCCTGGGATATTGGCATATCAACAACCAAAGTTACGTCAAGCAGATGGTCAATGTGACCTTGACCTGTGATGTCCATCTTAAAAAATGCTTTTGGAGGTTATAAATCTTAAATTTTAACGACCTAAAGATACTAAACTTAGTATGTCAGTATGATTTCTGTGTACGTTGTACGTGTAATTCGACTTTCAACACAGTGATCAACAATTACGTGTGTTATAATAACTGTACTGCAACTCTGAACTGTTCTAACGAGTAAAGTGTCCAATAGATAGTGTTGAGGGAATCCTTCAATTTTTGTTGTGGTATAAAGCTTTTGTCCAGCTAAAACTTACCAGTCTTCTCAGATCGCCACCTTATCATCACTGAGTTTGACAGAAGTAAGGTATCAAGTAGGTTTTGGTGCCAAAAAAGGACGGCGGTCAAAGACCGGTGATCGACCTGTCACGTCTCAACGAGTATCTTGTTTTGCAGCACTTCAAGATGGAGACCCCCACCACCATCATGGCGGCGATGCGACAGGGCGATTGGGCAACCTCGATAGACCTGGAAGACGCTTATTTTCACATTTCCATAGCTCTGTGCTCTCGTAAATTTTTGCGTTTCATGGTCAACGGAAGAGTGTTTCAGTTCCGTGCTCTCCCGTTCGGCCTGGCGCCGGCACCGCTCGTCTTCACTTGGGTCATGAGTGAGGTAGCAGCTTTTGTGCACCGGCAAGGGATCCGGCTGCACATCTATCTGGACGATTGGCTCCTGCGGTCTCAGGACCACGGCCAACTTCTTCGTAACACGTAATCTGTGTACGAAGTTAGGTCTCATTGTGAATCTCCCGAAGTCCAGTCTAACACCCGCGAGGGAGTTTGTTTTTCTGGGGATTCAATTTTTGACGGTCCCTTTCATCTGTCTCCCGTCAGAGGACAGATGGAGGCGACTTGTCTCCCTCTTGAAAATCTTGAGGAGGGCGTCGGCCCCATCGGCACGTCAATGGATGCGTCTGGTAGGGACCCGAACGTCCATGGGTTCTCAAGTTCCCCTGGGGAGGCTTTATCGTCGGCCTGTCCAGCTCAGTTTCCGGGATCAGTGGGATCGACAGAGCAGGCTCTTGTCCCAACGTATCTCGATTCAGCCTCACGATCGGCTAATTCTGAGTTGGTGGTCTCGTCGGGCAAACGTGATGCTGGGACAGTCCCTGGTGCCGTTCAGCGCCGAGGTAACTCTGTTTACGGACACCTCTCTTCAGGGCTGGGGAGCCCATTTGGACTCTGTGACAGCCTCAGGCGAATGGCCTCTTCTGTGGAGGCACTTTGCCCTCAATTGGCTTGAACTGGAGGCGATTCGTCGCGCCCTTCTCCAGTTCAAGTCACAGGTGGAGAACAAGCACGTCCTGGTGATGTGCGACAACCGTGCGGCGGTTGCGTACATCAACAAACAGGGAGGTACCCGGTCGAAAAGGCTGTTCTCCCTGGCCAAGTTGATCTTGCTTTGGTGCCGTCAGTACGGCGTCAGGATCCAATGTCGGCACATTTCGGGTTGCCTAAATGTCAAGGCTGACCTGCTTTCGCGCCGATCGCAAGTGATTCAGACCGAGTGGTCTCTGAATCCCAAGGTGGTGGAAGCGATCTGGGCCCTTTGGGGCCGACCGCAAATCGATCTCTTCGCCACCAGGGACAATCACAAGATCGACACCTTTGTGTCCCCATTCCCCGACAAATTGGCGTGGGCCACAGATGCCATGTCAATTTCATGGCAGGGGATGTGGGCGTATGCCTTTCCTCCAACTCCACTCTTGCCGAAAGTGTTGCGCAAGATTCGGGAGGAGCAGTGCGAAGTCCTTCTTGTGGGCGCTTGGTGGCCCAAGAGGGAATGGTCCATGGACCTCCTGGAGTTGAGCTTGGAGCCCCCACGGGCCCTTCCTCTTCTTCCTCGTCTGCTCCTTCAACCAGGCTCAAACAAGTTCCACCACAACCCGCAGTTTCTCAGGCTTCACGTCTGGAAACTATCGCCTCTGGCGTTGCTTCAGCAGGCTTCTCAAAGGGAGTGGCTGAACGGGTTGCCCGCGGGAAACTTCGTAAGTCTTCTTTGAAGATCTATGACTCGCATTGGAACAAGTTTGCTGTCTGGTGCTCTGCTAAAGGACTATTGCCCTGGGATACGACGGTCCAGCAGGTCGCAGATTTCTTGTTAAGTCTGTTTGAGGAAGGGCACTTGAAGGTTTGCACCTTCGAGGGGTACAAGTCGGCCATTGCTGCTACCCTTAAGACCAGGTGGGCAGAGTCTGGGGACAGACCCCTTTCTCTGCGGGCTTATCAACAGTTTTTATACTGATCGGCCAGTAGAGCGCAATGTGGTGCCTCGCTGGGACCTCTCCGTGGTGCTGGGGGCATTGACCAAGTCCCCGTTCGAGCCTAAGGATATGGGCTCGATCGATCTTAAGATCTTGACCTTCAAGACGGTCTTCCTGTTAGCTCTGGCCACAGGTGCTAGGCGCGGGGAGATACACGTCTTAGATAGGTCCCTCATCAGGTGGTCTTCTGATGGGAAGGATGTTTTTCTCTGTATCTGATACTGATATATACATACACATATATCATTGCAACTAAAACATTTAATGTGTATTTAATGAAAAGACATCCAGTTTTTTCTTAGTTATTCTTGGTTGGCAAAATTAGGTGTGTGTACTCCTGTGGTGTTGCATGTTGATGTAATATTCTGTAACATTGTCACATTTGCATGGAAGGCACATTAGAGCAATTGACATGATCTAATACATTTATTTCAGCCATTTTGAAACCACTTGCACCCATTGATTTTGTTCATTCTTTGATGATGTCAACTGTACTTGGCCGTTATTTCAAGTTAAAAGCATAAATATAAATTCCACAGTTGTTAATTAGGGATTACACAGTGTCACCTACTATTAAATGTTTGTTAACTTTTTTTTTTTTTTTTTTGCATATAAACATATATTTATGACCAAAATTTGCATATTTGCATTGTTTGCAAAGTGAGGTTTCATTCAGGTGTCAACATACCTGGTCAAAATTCATGTGATTTTCGCATCGCATAGCAAGTGATGTTTCCATTGCCAGAGGGGCTGCTGTAGCATGACTTGCCAGGCAATGCAAAAACCACCGACCAAGACTTACATTACCCAGGTATGGAACGAGTTAACACCATTAAAGAGTTGGTCATTACTTTCTTAATGATCTTGAACCTGTATATTTAAAAAGATAATTTCCTTTATGTGTCGGTTGACTTGATGTTCCACTGATGATGACATGGTACTAGCAGATAAAACCAAGTTGGCAGAAATAGTGTCAGAATTAGAGGGCCATAAAGTATGGTGTGTTGAGTGGTCTTCTCTCTAGGATAATAAAATAAGGAACAAGCTACACTCAATGCCATGCTGTGCTTTGATAAGGCTGTTACTTTACAGTAGCATTCACTGTACATAACCCTCTCTTTCCAGACTCCTGGGGATATGTTATGAGCATGATTTTCATCACCGAGGTTCTGTCAGCAGCGTGAAGGAAAAAAAATTTAATGTATGGATTGAATTGTTTGGAGGGACACATTCATATTGATCCAGTTCAATCTGTGTTATTGATTTCATATCCAGCTAATGTTTTCCGAGAATACAAATGTGCAAAGTGAATACATCAGGTAAAGTCTAGGACAGCTTATCACTGTCCACAAAGAGATATATACAAGGCAAACTGACTACTGGGGACATAGTTTTACTGTATGCTAGACACACAGAGACCTATTCATATCTGTACAGGCAGCCAGTCAAACCTGTCTACAGAAACCACTGCTTGAGTTCACCAAATTGTGGGCCCCCAAATGGACAGTCTAGACTTTCAGAAGTATGCACCAAATAAAATAGGGAATATTCAAGGAACATATCTATATGCATTGAAAGGTGATTTGTCAGAAAGAGGTGGTTTTGTGGCATGGAGCTTTCACTGTACAGTACAGTGGTCCCTGTCTTAAGAGACCACCTGTTTTGAAAGACCATCTTGTCATGATACTTTGCTTGGTACCTTCCACCTTATGTGTACCTCCTATGAAAGACCACCTGTCTTGACAAGACCACAGTTTGGTTATCCTGTGGGATGGTCTTTTAAGACAGCTTTCACTATACTCCAAATTAATTATCCTTTGAGGGCATATTTATGTCAGTTATGCCAGACTTAACCCTATGCAGACTGAGTCACTGGCGTTTCTCAGTCCAGTCTGGGTGTATTGTACAGTGACCTCATTCCACATGCACCAGCAGACATTTATAATATCAGATGCTCATTGGTAATTTTAACTCTTGAAGTGCCAAATTTTGGATTGAGTCAACAGCTTTTCTGGGCGCTCAGTGGGCGCAATGCACCCAGTGCATACCAAGAAGAGCTGTGGACCTGGGATATTTTTTCTAGAACTATAGGCTCACTGGTATTTGAATGACGTCTTTTTACGAGGAACACAACTCTGGGATATTTATGATAATTCTGACTAGTTTGACTAAAGTAGATCCACTTTAGACATAATTGGCACTGAAAGAGTTAATGGCAAAAGGCTTTATGTTTATGCGTCAGCTTCAAGTCCTTCAGGGGTAACTAACATCATCATTATTTAGATTTGTATGGGTTCCAGGAGGGGTAAATTCTCATTTTGGTTATCAATCACAAAATAAAATAAAACTGTCCAGTGGGCAGGGAAACTGTTGGGTTGGATGGGCTATGACTTGCCTATAAAGAGCACACCAAACCCTGTGTTATCTCTACTTTAAGTGGATTGAAGAAAACATGGATATGGGTCTGTTTAGCAGGCAAGCAATTATTTAAGGATGGCTCACACATGAAATATTTGATAATGGGAAGTGTTGCAACCTACTCAGTACTGTTAACTTGTGCTAGCCAGACAAGGGACATGTGTTAAATTGTACCATGAATATTGTGATGGTTGGTGGGTGATATACATCAAGCCATAAATTCATACTCAGATAATTAGGTATAGTGACCTCATTCCACGAGTCTCATTTGACTTGAAGGACAGCAGTTATAACTGGCAGAGTGATGATCATTTACAAAATAACACCCCCTCAAACAATGTGATATTTTAATACTTTTTCAGAGTAGTTTTCTACCAGAGTTAACATGAATGTGCCATCAATGAACTGCTGTAGGAAAGTGCTGTGGGAATAGCAGATCATGGCTGTTATGGCTTGCCAGGAAGGCTACATTAACCTTGTTACTGGCACTTTGTGTCTGATATGTATGCACATATTGACCCTTGAGTGCTGACCTGTTGACCATAACATTTTTTTTTTCAGCTCAGCTGGCTGGTATGCAAGCTGAGCTTATCATATGATCCTTTGTCATCATACACTATCTGGTGTCTATCTGTCAACAATTTGTATTTTCAACTTCTCCAAACCATGGGCCAGATTCACCGCAGAGGTGGTGGAGATGTACAGTAGATGGGTTCAAATAGTCATGCTCCAGTGATTTGGGGATTTTAAAAAATTTTTCATTGATTTATTTGGTAAAACCCCCAAAAATCTTTCAGTTCTCCAAAAGCAGTTGTTTTGAATTGCACTTCTGGGAACCCCCAGACCTCAAGTGGTCCAGTAATTAGCAATGTGAGTTTTTTTCCATATTTTTTAGGTATTTTTGTGTAATCTTGGCTCTGCTGGCCAAAGGGTCCAGAGCTCATGTCTGTCTGTCTGTCTGTCCCTCATACCTTCCATCCATAAACTATTTGCTTGTGAGCATGATACAGTGGACAGTTTTTAAGATAGCCCCATAAAACTTTCAGGACTTATCAAGTGTATGAATATCTGGGCGGAGCTCGATATTGGTGTTGTTGCCTGCAGTATGATGTGATATGGGGGTGAAAAAGTGAAAATCTTGTGATGCTCTAGCATCCTTAATGTGAGATAGATCTTCATCACATTTACTGGGATTGTAGAGTAGGTCTAAGTCTTAGCTGCTTTTGATATTAGTGGGGCCACCTACAATTTGATAGAAATTATGAACCAAAATGTGTTGTAAGACGTAAAGTTCCATATCTCAAAAAGCAACTGGATTAAACTTGTCAGATTTACAGGATACATGTATACAGACCATGTCCAATGCTAGCATGTTATGTAATATAAGTGACCTTGACCTATTTTTGTGAGGTCACCAGGCCTATAAAGTTGAAGACGTGATTTTGTTACAGCAAGGTGTAGCTTGGACATCAATGACAGAGGCAATTGAGCCTCCAGCCTTTTGTTATTTTTTTTCCCAGCGTATTTTGTGGGAAGGTTTTTTTCCCTTTTTTAAACAGTGTGCAAAAGTTTATAGGTTTTACAGGCAGGTAGGTAAAATTTAAAAAAAAAAAAATGCACAATTGTGGAGGCCTTATTGAATACATGTAGATGATACTGTGATTAATCATGCAAATGTCTATATGCTACTTGTGTGTCAGTGGAGAGGGGAAAAATCCTGTTCAATTGTGACTGTCTTGACATTGGTGTTGTGCAAGGAATCCTGAAGCACCTCAGATGTGTTGATCAGGGATAATGATAACCCTAGTTGCAGCATGTCACAGTACAACTATCCTGCCGCATGATTCAATCAACATAGTCGATACGCCCTCTGCAGTGGCAATTGGACAAAGTGGATCTGTGGGAGACGCCCTGACTTGTAAGACTTGAATCACAGCATGCAAGATTCAACAGCCAATCTCTGCATTCTCTGTGAATGTTACCTGATCCACAAACACACACCATTGATTTGTATCAGTAATCCCAGGATTAAATGATCAACCAGAAGTCATTCATTATGTTGCATGGCAGGCATTCTTCAGCCAGTGGAATTTCAAATGATACCTGTTTGTGTAGCTGTCTCGGCACTGCTTGTTATGGGTGTCGGATATTTCACTGCTAGGCCCCACTATTGCATGTGGACAATGTACTGCCATCTGTTCATAATCCTACGAAAGATCAATTTCAAGATTCAGATAAATATTGCACTGCCAAATTATACTTTTAAAATGATCCAGGCTGTGTGTTCAAGTAATATAAGGAGTAAATTAATCCTTGTACTACAACTTGTAGTATGTACAGTAACCAGAAGAAATTGCAGAAGAAGGAAAAAACATATTGCTGCATGAGTAATCACTTGCTTCAGGCCCTGCATTGTCCATTACTCTGCAGTTAACTTAAAAGGAAACATCAATCGTAGAAGTTGTCGTGATGAATGTCATTTCACATGAGAGAGAAAATTCTCAAAAAAAGAAAGACTAAATGCATGTTCCAGGGATAAGAAAAACTATCTCGTGATAAAAGAGTTCCCTTGGACACATCACATGCCGACGGGGATGGGTAGAAAGTTAATCAGAAGATGAAAGTGACTGGACACCCAAAATAAACATACCTGTCAGGTTGGCAGCTCAAGATTGGAACCAGCTTGCTTGCCTGCTGAGCAGACCAGGCAGAGATAATACTGAGCTTGGCCATCGTTGCAGACACGTTTAACTCCTTCGATACCAGTCCCTGATTTTTCTGTATACTTACGTATATTTAAGACGACAATTGCATATTTAAATTTTTCATGAAAAGAGCTTTCGTTCAAGTACCAACATGCCCATAGTCCTAAGTCAGTGGTTCTGGCACTACATGGCAAGTCATGCTGCAGCAGCTGAGCTTATGTGGCTGTTAAGCATGGATCGTCTGTCTGTGGGCGTCCACAATTCACATTTTCATCTTCTCCAAAACCACTCGCCAGATTTACCTCAAACTTGGTGGGAATGTTCCTTGGGTGGGTCTCTACCTAGTTTGTTAGATGGTCATGGTCCATTGATTTTTTAAATTTTCTATGTTTTTTTTTTTTGGGGGGGGGGGGGGGTCCAAATCTTAAAAAAATCTTCTCCAAAACTGCTTGGCCAATTGCTCTGAAATTGCTTACGGAGACTTCCGGGGACCCTTAGACCTTAACTGTCCAATGGGTGGTGCTGTGATTTCTCAAATATTTTTCATGTAAAAAGAGGTGTTTTCGCTATTTTGGACTTCTTGTACAAAACCGTCACTCAGTTTATGCTGAAACTTGGTGGAATTGTTCCTTGTAGAAGGCCCAAACAAAGTTGTACACAAAATGGCTTTAATCTGAATTTCTGATTCTTATTAATTTTTTTAATTTGGGTACTTACTAAATGCTTATTAATTTATTTAATTTGGGTACTTACTAATGCATACAGTTCTGTTGATTACTGTGTAAGTAAATGTGGATTACAATGGTAATTCACGAAAGTGACTTCTCCAAAACCACAGTCCAGATTCACTTCAAACTTAGTGGGGATGTACCCTTGGTGGGTCTCTATCAAGTTTGTACAAATGGTCATGCTCCATTCATTTTTTAATTTTCTATGATTTTTTTTGCTTCAATTTTTGGCCAAATCTTAAAAAATTTTCTCCAAAAGCACTTGGTCCATTGCTTCAAAATTGCAGGGGAACACTTAATGGCAGGAGGTGCACAGTACGTGGGTGACCTTGACCTCATTCTCAAGGTCACAGGGTCACTTAGGTGTATTTAGCTCTACAGATGATAACTTGAGAACTATTGCAGTCTGGAATTCTTGTTTTACATGGTTATGATCATCTTTGAGGGCCACACTCAGACAGTACATGAGTGACCTTGACTTCATTCCCAAGGTCACAGGACAACTGACATGAAATTTGCTGTTCACTTAATAACTTAAGATCTGTTTTGAGTTAGGTCATTGATGTTGCACATGTTAATGTTTCTCGCTGAATGTCATGCTTAGACAGTACATGAGTGACCTTGACTGCAGAAATGAGTGCAACATACATGAATTTTTTACTCTTCAGTGCTATAACTTGAGAACTGCTTGAACTGGGACTTTGATTGTGGACGTTAGTGTTCTTCCATGGAGGTCAGACTTACTCAGAACATAGGTGACCTTGATCCTGTCCGAAGTTCACAGAGCCACAAGTGTGATGAATCTCTAGGTTAGCTGAGCATGGGCTACAGCCCTCTTGTTTTTGTCTTGTCCTCTTCAAGTCACAGGCCACTATGGGCCGGTAATACTGTGAATTACTGTTGTTGTATTTTTGCGTATTTTGCTGATGGCATAAACCATAAAAACAAAACATGATGAATACAGAAATATTTTTTTTACTTGAATTATTGTAGCATAGGTTTAATGGGAAGGATACCCAAAATAGTAAAATTAGCAGCTTCAGTTAAGTGGCTCAAATGCAAAAACCATGAAAATTTACACAGATGAAGGTAAGTGTGTTTACAGAGCTGAAAATTAGTTTAATGCTGACCATTTACACTGAAGCCTCCTGCAGGACCAGAATGTAATAAGTATCTACTTTATCAAGGACCTTTGGTTCACTGGCCAGGAGTAATTACCTGGGATACCCTTGCCAAACAGCTCTTATACCCACATTTAACTGAGGAGCAGGCATATATCACATGGCATGAGGTATGTGTACATTTTATCAGCCAAGTGGCTGTAGTACCGATGAGAATATAGATGTATCTGAAGCGAGTTGCCGGTTTCAATGATTTTGTGTCCATGACAAAAATATTAATGCTATTCTGGGCATGGCTATTGATTTTCTCCTAAGTACCTTCATTCTTCATTGTTCAAGTGGTAGACATGGTGGTAGGGATGAAAACCTGTGCCTGAGCAGCGACACACTGAGTGCACAGCCTCCGTTATGATGACTAGGCACAGAAACAAAGGGTCTTCAATATTGTGATCTCTCAGAGGCAAAACCTCGGAACTTCTAATTTGGCAGTGTAACACCTTCCAATCTGCACAACATTAACTGCGATTCTCATGTAGTTTTGTTTTCTCCCAGTTACGGCTCTGATGAGAGAATGGTGACCATTTTCTCTTACAGAACATGGTTTCCCTTAATCACAAATTGTCACAGAAATACCCAAATGAATATGGCTGGTGTTTAATTGTGTCAGGACATGAAAGTGAAAAATGAGAGCTATCTAATAAATGATGGACATTTGTTACTGTCATTGATCAAGCACCTTGCATTCTCTGATCCTTGTCTCAGAGCCCCCAGAGAATCCCTTGTATTTTTGTCCATTCATTGCCAGTGAAAGTCAAGAGCTTGTGATAATTATGGTCACAGTAGTTCTGCTGTTTACCACCATCAATGTCAGGTTGTGAATGTAATTGATGCACTTGTAACACTGGACAATATCCAGACAATCATCAGTGTCGCTGCAAATGTCATGGGCAAATTTCTCACGAAGGGGTTAACAAAATGCTAGTAATCAAGTGAAAGTCCACAAACAGATTCATATTCACTCCCTTTAAAATGAGAAGATTAATGCATTGTCACTATGCGTTTAGAATTATTTTTCCATATTGTCAGGATTGCAGAAACGTGTCGCCTATCTGATGTTAATGGTGCATATATTTTGTTCCTGTTTCTTCAACTTTCTCAAGTCCTCTGTACTTAGCTTGAGGCTTACATTAGTTACAGGTTCCGAAGGCAGGAACTGATCCAGACAAATTAGCTTCAAATGTGTGGGTGGAAAACAGAAAATCTGCTAAATCTGTCATTGCTTTTAAATGCATAAGTATAATTTTCCCATTAAAATTTCTTGAACCTAAGTACTCAAAGAAATATTAATATTTGTGTTTTTATCTAAACTCGTGGCAGTGGAACCAACAGAGCTGGATGAAGCGGAAGAAGAGAGATTATAGGAGATAAATTGTAATTTTGCTACTGGATTGAAAGGCACCTGGTGCCATCAAAATTAATGTGTCCTATACAGTGGTACCTGCTGTTTAAGACTATCCCTAATATCATCACAAAATGGTCACTTACAGCAGGTGGCTTTTAACATACAAGTTTATTTACTAGATAAATGCACTCAACAGCCTTTAGAAAGTAGTCTTTTGAAACATCTGGTCTCTCTGTAAATGGAGGTGACCTGAAGAACCATTGGCCAGACCCACTTCAAATTTAGCGGAGATGTACCTTGAATGGGTTTCTACCAAGTTTGATCAAATAGCCAGGCTTCAGTGATTTTTACCTCAGCTGACTTGTCAGTCAGCTGAGGTTATATGATGGTTAGGCATCCGTCGTCTGTCGTCCACAATTCACATTTTCGACTTCTTCTCTAAAACCACAAGCCAGATTGACTTCAAACTTGGTGGGGATGTACCTTGGGTGGGTCTCTACCAAGTTTGTTCAAATGGTCACGGTATAGTGAGTTTTGGATTTTTTAATGAATTTTTTTGTTCATTTTTGGGGGAAATCTTAAAAAATCTTCTTCTCCGAAACCACTAGGCCAATTGCTTCGAAATTGCATAGGGACACTTCTGGGGACCCTAGACCCTAAATTGATCAACAGGTGGCGCTGCAATTTTTTTCAATTTTTTAGCTCAGCTGACTTGTCAGTCAGCTGAGCTTATCTTATGGTCCTCCGTCCGTCGTCCTTCGTCCGTCCGTCTGTCCGCCCGTCCGTCCGTCGGTCGTCCGTCAACAATTTACATTTTCGACTTCTTCTCCAAAACCGTTAGCCAGATCCACTTCAAACTTGGTGGGGATGTGCCTTGGGTGGGTCTCTACCAAGTTTGTTCAAATGGTCACGGTCCATTGATTTTTGGATTTTTAATGAATTTTTTTGTTCTTTTTTGGGCAAATCTTAAAAAATCTTCTTCTCTGAAACCGCTCACCCAATTACTTTGATATCACACAGAAACACTCCCTGGGACACCTAGTTCTTAATTTGTTCACCAGGTGGCGCTGCAATTTTTTTCTATTTTTTTATGAATTTTTGTGTGTTATAGCTATTTTCGACTTCTTCTCCAGAACCGTCACTCAGATTAAGCTGAAACATGGTGGATATGTTCCTTGTAGAAGGATCAAACAAAGTTGTTCACTATGTGAGAATGCTACAGATTCCTGATTTTTAACGATTTTTTCCATTCGGGTACTTATGGCTTAATGCAGCTTTCCTATTGATTACTATGGAAGTCAATGAGCATTCTAATGCTAATTCACATTTTTGACTTCTTCTCCAAAACCGTCATGCAGATTAACTTCAAACTTGGTGGGGATGTACCTTGGGTGGGTGTCTACCAGGTTTGTTCAAACGGTCATGCTCCAGTGATTTTTGGATTTTTAATGAATTTTTTTGTTCTTTTTTTGGACAAATCTTGAAAAATCTTTTTCTCCAAAACCGCTGACTCAATCACTCTGATATCACATGAGAAGACACCTAGGGACTCTGTGTTCTTAATTTGTTGACCAGGTGGCGCTGCAATTTTTTACTAATTTTTTATGAATTTTTGTGTGTTCTAGCTATTTTCGACTTCTTCTCCAGAACCTTTACTCCGATTAAGCTGAACTGGGTGGATATGTTCCTCCTAGAAGGGTCAAACAAAGTTGTTCACTATGTGAGAATGCTGCAGATTCCTGATTTTTAACGATTTTTTCCATTCGGGTACTAATGGGTTAATGCAGCTTTCCTATTGATTACAATGGAAGTCAATGAGTATTCTAATGCTAATTCACATTTGAGACTTCTTCTCCAAAACGGTCATGCAGATTAACTTCAAACTTGGTGGGGATGTACCTTGGGTGGGTGTCTACCAGGTTTGTTCCAATGGTCATGTTCCAATGAATTTTGTTTTTTTTATGATTTTTTTTTTTCAAAAATCTTTACAAAAGTTTTAACATGGGAATTTCTTGTAATGGTTATAACTTAAATAATTTTGGCCAGATTTACTTGAAACTAGGTGGGGATGTGCCTTAGGTGGATCTCTACCAAGTTTGTTCAAATGGTCACGCTCTATTGATTTTTGGAATTTTTATGATTTTTTTTCGTTTTTTTGGGGCAAACCTTAAAAACTCTTCCCCTGTGAAACTGCTCACCCAGTTGTTTTGATATCGTTCATAGACACTCCCAGGGACACATAGAAACCACTATTTTTTTTCTATTTTTTTATGAATTTTTGTGTGTTTTTGCCATTTTCGACTTCTTCAAAAGCATCACTCACATTATGCTGAAACTTGGTGTAAATGTTGCTGGTAGAAGGGTCACACAAGTTTGTTCCCTAGGTGGCGTTGCTGTGGATCCTGATTTTTAACGATTTTTTCAATTCGGGTACTTATCGGCCAATGCAAACATTCCTATTGATTACCATGTAAGTGAATGTGGACTGCTGTGGTAATTCATGTTTTCGACTTCTTCTCCAAAACCATATGTCAGATTCACTTGAAACTTAGTGGGGATGTACCTTGGGTGGGTCTCTACCAAGATTGTTCAAATGGTCAGGGTCCAGTGATTTTTGGATTTTTTATGAATTTTTTTTGTTCCTTTTGGGGGCAAGTCTTAAAAAATCTTCTTCTTTGAAACCACTCATCCAATTGCTTTGATAGATATCACACAGGATCACTCCTAGGGAGTCCTAGTTCTGAATTTGTTCACCAGGTGGCACTGCGATTTTATTCTAATTTTTTATGATTTTTTGTGTGCCACTGCTATTTTCAACTTCTTCTCCAGAACCGTCACTCAGATGAAGCTGAAACGTTGTAGATATGTTCCTTGTAGAAGGGTCAAACAAATTTGTTCACTAGGTGGTGATGCTGCAGATTGCTGATTTTTAATGAATTTTTCAATTCGGGTACTTGTTGGTAAATGCACCTTTCCTATTGATTACTGTGTAAGTCAATGGGTGTTCTAATGCTAATTCACATTTTTGACTTCTTCTTCGAAACCATCAGCCAGATTGACTTCAAACTTGGTAGCAATGTACATTGGATGGATCTCTCCCAAGTTTATTCAATTGGTCACGCTCCATTGATTTTTGGATTTTTTATGAATTTTTTTGTTCTTTTTGGGGGCAAATCTTAAAAAATCTTCTTCTCTGAAACCGCTCATCCGATTGCTTTGATATCACACAGGAACACTCCTGGGGACTGCTAGTTCTTAATTTGTTCACCAGGTGGCGCTGCAAATTTTTTATGATTTTTTATGTATTATTGCTATTTTCCACTTCTTCTCCAGAACTGTCACTCACATGAAGCTGAAACATGGTGGATATGTTCCTTGTGGAAGGGTCTGGCAAAGTTATTTACTAGGTGGGAATGCTGCGGTTTCCTGATTTTTAACGATTTTTTCAATTTGGGTACTTGTTGGTAAATGCACCTTTCCTATTTTTCACTATGCAAGTCAATGGGCATTCTAATGCTAATTTACATTTTGGACTTCTTCTCCGAAACGGTCATCCGGATTTACTTCAAACTTGGTGGGGATGTACCTTGGGTGGGTGTCTACCAGGTTTGTTCCAATGGTCATGTTCCAATGAATTTTGGATTTTTTTTCCCAAAATCTCTTCAAAAGTTTTAATAGGAAAGTTTAACATGGGAATTTCTTGTAATGGTCATAACTTAAAAAATATTGACCAGATTTACTTCAAACTTGGTGGGGATGTGCCTTGGGTGTGTCTGTACCAAGTTTGTTCAAATGGTCACGCTCTGTTGATTTTAGGATTTTTTTATAAATTTTTTTGTTCTTTTTTGGGGCAAACCTTCAAAATTCTTCTCCTCTGAAACCGCTCACCCAATTGCTTTGATATAGTACATAGACACTCCCGGGGACACGTAGTTCCCAATTTGTTCACCAGGTGGCGCTGCAATTTTTTTTATGAATTTTTTTGTATGGTTTTGCTATTTTTCACTTGTTCTCAGAACCATCCCTCAGATTAAGCTGAAATGTGATGGATATGTTCTTGTGGAGGGGTCAAACAGTTGTTTACTAGGTGGCACTACTTTGGATTCCTGATTTTTAAGGATTTTCAATTCGGGTGCTTATCGTTCAATGCAGCTTTCCTATTGATTACTATGTAAGTCAATGGGCATTCTAATGCTAATTCACAGGACAACTGACACAAAATTTACTGTTTAATTGATAACTTGAGATCTGTTTTGGGTTAGCTGCACATGTTAATTATTGTGTATGAAGGTCATGCTGAGACAGTACATGTATGACCTTGACCTCGTTTGTGGGGTCACAGTGCAACATACATGAATTTTACTCTTCATTATAACTTGAGAACTACTTGAACTTTGATGTTGCACATGTAAGTGTTCTTCTATAAAGGTCAGACTTACTGAGAACATGGTGTCCTTGATTCTTTCCCAAGTTCATAGAGCCTCAAGTGTGATGAATGTCAAGATCAGCTGAGGCATGGGCTGTTCACACAGCCCTCTTGTTATGATTTATTTTAACTTTTTTGTTCATTTCTGGGTCAAATCTTCTTTGACTCCTTGTGGCTAATTGCTCTGAAAATTTTGCACAGGGACACTTCTTGTGATCCCTAGACTTTAACCAGTTCAAAAGGTGGTGGTTTGTTTTTTGTCCCTCATCCCCTCCATTTTTAATGAATTTCTCCATGTTTACACTGTTTTTGACTTCTTTTTCCCAAACTGCTAGTTGTTTCTCTGTAACCCTTCCCCCCTTGAATTAAGACTGAATCAACAGCATTCCTTGGCATGGGTTGGGCACTTGCCCAACCCATGCCAAGGAAAGCTGTTGACCAGGGGCATGTTATCTTGATAGGTCTCATCTTCAATTCTCAGTCAAATTGCTTCTCATGACTGTTGAAATTAGCTGAAAACATGGAAGCAGATGACATTTGACCATGAGCCAGCTTTGCCCTGTTTAAGGTGGAAAGGGTTAAACATGGTGGGAATGTACCTGAAATTGATCTGCAGGAAGTTTGTCAACTACATTAACATTGTTACCAGGTATATGGATACATGTAGCAGCAAATGGGACATACATGTTCTTGTATTGACTAATACACGTACCTTGGTAAGGGTAGATCCTGGGCCCATGGTTCCTATTATACAGTTATAGGTAAGTACCTTGGGATTTCATTTTGTGTTGTCAGTGTTGACCTTGAGTGACCTGGAAACTGACATATTGGCTTATAACTTGGTGATGGTAGATCCTATCACTCTTCATTTAAAGGACATATGACTCCAATACTATGTGAGTAAAGGCTTTGTTATTGTAAACAGTAATAATAGTCCTAAAGAAAAGTCATCTTGATAGTTTGAAGATTACAGGACCACTTCAGTCTGAGGAACCTAGGTCAGCTGAGCACATGACCTTCAGAGTCTTCTCGGTTTTTTTCTGCATTTTTTTTTTTTGTTCTCATAAATTTTATTTCTCCCAGAAATTACAATAATGTAGGGGCACTTCCACTACAGTGCCCCGTAGCATACTGTACCTGTCATATCCAGACTTGAAACATGAGGCAGATGCAACGGCGTATATTCACTCCTAATTTCATCTTCACCATTGTTTCACAATTTGATATTTAAGTCCTAGGCCTGTTGTGTTGGGACAAGTATGGAAATTTGAGTTTGGGACGGTCCAGTTAAAAGTTTTAAAAGTTCTATCGAGATGCAAAACATTACTCAGGAACCACTGGTACTATTAGCTAAATGCTGCAATTCAGTGTGGCCAAAGAAATTTGCAATCGGCTCAATTGCTTTTAAATTAATAAAGGACCAGGGAGAACTTTCTGTGATGGAGGAAACTGCTGGACTCAGAGAAAACCCAGTGTGCACAGCACAAGTGGTAGGTGCTCTGTTCACGTGCTGCCTATGGCTGAGAATTGAGCAGAGGTCAGAGCTCGGTGAAAGGTGAGCTGTGTTAAGTACTGCTCAACCAACCGAGCAACCGCTGAAGCAGTCTTCAGGCCAGGTGGTCTCTTGTTACAGATAAATTAAGTCTTTCAGTGCTAATCACAAGAGTAAGGCCAACCACAAAATGTGTTGGTTTCTGGTAACCCTCCTTAGTGGTTTGTAAACATGACCAAAAAGTGCCATATGGAATGTCAACAGTGTGCAAAAAAAAGTGTTTGATTGCTTCTGACTTTGTGTCAGGTTGAGTAATGAAGGAACTAATTTTTTAGCCTTAATTTGGATTTTTTTCATGGTGAAATTTGCCTTAATTTGGATTTTTTTTTCATGGTGAAATTTGCTTATGTATCCTTAATTTGGCATTAAAGAGGTTAAAAAAAATAATAATACTCCCTCCTTCATCTATTTTTCACAGAGCGTAAAAAAAAAAGATCCTCCCCGCACTATGACATCATGAAATTTGTGTTACTGGAAACAACAATATTTTTAAGGCTGGCCTTATGCCGTTTTTACATATAGTATAATGATTCCACAATAAAAAGAAAAAGAAAAAAGTGGTTAAAAAGACCTTTCACATGCTGAAGTGTCACTGTGCCAATATGATCTGGGTCAACAATTCATCCTCATAGCATCAAGGAAAGCTGTTGAGAAGGTCTACAGCATGTCACTGAAAGGGTTAACATGGGTGTGGAAAAAAGTGCAGAATTAGCACTGAGCTTAGTGTGTCCCAGGAGTAGGGCCAATGATTTTCCGTTCAAAAAAAGAGGAATTCCAGTTCATCAGCAAAAATTTTTCAAATTCTGTTTCACTGCCATATATTTATATATAATTCATAGGAGAAAAAATATCAAATTCTGTTTGAAGAATGAAAAAAAATGCACAATTCTGCTTTGGTTTTGGAAAAAACGGAAAATCGTTGGCCCTACAGGAGGGTTTGTTATATGTCATAACAAGACTTCTTTTGCCTCAGTAAAAAAATATCACTAGAAAATGCACTGTGCACCACCACACATTTGAAAATGTATTCTGATTATGGAATTGTCTGCACACACTGTGGGCTATGTGATACAGATAACAGCACTCTGCCATCAACCCATAGGAATTATGAACTTCTCAGTCCAAATATCATGTATTTTTTTGTTTTTTATATTTATAATTCCAAACAGTTTGTCAGAACTGATTAAAGAAATTGCATATAATTAGTGTGCATTAGTTTTGTGTACATGTACAATGTTTTTCATTGTTTGGTTGAGGTGTGGCCATTGAGTCAGATGCTTGCATATATATATCCTTTTGTGCAAAACATGTTTATTTACAATATCATGTACAGTAGTACCTTCAATGTAAGACCATTGTTGTGAAAGACCGCCTGGCTTTTAAGACCACATATCTGATGGCATGGCAGCCTATATTTTTGTTAATTTACCTGCAATTAAGACCACCAGTCATATGTGGCCACTTTTGACTGGCAGAAGCAGTGGTCTCAAATAGCAGGTACTACTGTACTACAATTAGGTAAATCATACTTGCAGGTGGGTTTCACATGCAACCATAAAGGTGATTTTCTGGTTATCAGGCTATAAAATTGGTGTGAAATGCATATTTTCAGTCATATCAACTGCAGTAATTAGCTTCATGGTTAACTCCTTCGTGGTCGGAGTCAGACTGAGTCATCATCTTTCCTTGGGTCCAGTCCATACCAAGGAAAGCTGTTGGCCTGGGCCATGTCACTGCAATAGTTTTTACCTGCAATTCTCACCAGAAATTTTTCCTTTTAAAACCAACAAAGATTAAGGTAGTGGACAATTGACATCCAGGTGTTTTGGGGCCATATGACATGCAAAGGGTTAAGGATAAGACACTTTCAGTGGTTAACAGGATGTAATAACATTTATCATCTGTAAGGATGTAAGCGCTAATGCATTTAAATGTTAACACTTGGGACCTTAGGAGTTGGTATACCTGCTATAAACCTGTAGCATACAAAATGTAAATGGCCAGAGGGATAAAAATATGCAAATTTTATTCTAATATGTTAAACTTGTCTATTGAGTAAGATTAGTATTGACACATATCCAGCTAACAGCAAGTAGAAACTGTCACCAACAGGTATTATGTCTAGCTGCCCAGCCAGCTGCTTGCGGTTGGTATAGACCTATGGGGCCTTGGGCTATCTAAATGTAACCTGCACTTAAGGCTTCAGATCTGCCTTGAGCTCTGTGGTGTATTTATTTATTTATTTATTTATTTATTTATTTATTTATTTATTTATTTATTAGAAATGATATGCAGAGTTCAGACCATGAGCAAATATTCACTAATGTCTTATAGCAATGTCAGATGATAAAGTAAAGTTATGACACCCACATAGATCAACACCTGTAGCAAACGATTTGCTTTATTCACCATGTGCACCATTTGTGATTTTGCCGTACCTTTATTGATGGCAGAATTAATACTCTGCAACATTGCATCACAATTATTACTGTATGTTACCATGGTTTCTAAATGCATGGTGTGCCACAAACATTAATCATTTCTATAATTTTAAAGTTTAAAAATGACAAAGAATTGAATTATGAATGTTGAAATAATCAAGATCAAGAGTACAATAGTGGTAATCTTACCAATATTTGGTAATCACACTGTACAATTCCAACACATATTACCACTGCCCAGTCACTGTGCTTTCATTTAGCCTGAGAAAAATAGTCAGTGTGAACATTTCTATTACTCAGAATCTGTTATGTCAGTCTGAAGTACTTTTCCATTGTCTATTCTTGCAAGTAGAACATATTTTGAGGGTACACGATGCAACACCCACAATAATAAAGGCATTTTAAGGCACCATTTGTGTTCCATGATATTGGGAAGAGACTGCATGTTCTGATCCAGTTCAGGAAAAGTATCAAACATAAACAAATTCCGGTGTCTGTAAATATCGCTAAATGTGGCGCCTACAGGATAAACGTGGGGCCTTTTCATAGGTCAAACTGGAACTTTCTGCCAGGCCTGCTAATTAAAGTCTCATTAGCCCCTGCTGAGCCAGCCCTGGTACATGTACTTCAAGTAGTGTCGCTGTTCTGGGCCAGTTTCCCTGCTACATAATATATTTTGGGTTGGATGGGTGCTGGAAATAGTGTGTGCCAGAGCATGGAACCAGAAATGCAAGACTTGATCACCTGTTGATAAAAGATGCTCTTTATAATTAGGGTTTCTTGATAAAACAAAACAAAAAAACATTTTTGCTGCCATCTAGTGGCAAAAGACCAACAAGCTGTATAGGGATGAAACCACCATTATATTTACTGTATATTCTCATATTAGCATAAAGGCGTATAACTTTTGTTGCGTCACTTTTTAAAATAAAGTATGCAGTTGGTGTTGTGCAGACACCTTTCTTTGAAAACATTCAAAATAAAAAAGGCGAGTCTATAGATAGAATCAAAAGTTATGCCAGTGTTTACCTGTCATTGCCAGGAAACACGTGCTCCGAGCACGGCTTGCCAGCATTACCTCACTGCGTATGAATATGTGATTTGCCCTCTGTTTATAAAACTCATCATGGAAAAAATATCTGTCAAACCATACAACACAAACAGGCTGATAAGCTCATGTAATAGTCTAGCTGAAACAGTGGGTTAATTACAGGTAAATGGCCCCCAAAGGTGTCAGCACACGACAACCAAGAACTATTTAGTGCGGTAACCTGCACCTGATTGGCCGCAATGGTGTATTCATACTTATAGAATTACCATAAAAAAGTAATCTGTTATAATGAAATCATCATAGAATTACCACAAACCGGAAACATTACCAGCATTGTGGGCTGGTGCCTGACTGATAACTTTCTTTTTGTATATCATATTGTATTTTTGATGTTCCAATACTATGGTTATGTAATTTTCTCCACGTTGTTTGTATATATACCGTATCATATTCAGAAACAAACTTGGTATATATGATTTAATACAGTATGCCAACAGGTGCATCCTTGCAACAAATAACAATTGTTTGCCCCCCTTTATATCATATTACATAGGTCCTCTATGTGGCAGTTCCAAAAAATATTGTGGCAGGGGACTTAGAGCCTTTGGACCATTGTGCAGCTGTTTAAATGGTTGCAAGGTTCACAGATTTTTAAAATGAAAATTTGGCTCAGATGACTTGTAAGTCAGCTGGGCATATAGGATAGTCTGTTGTCCGTCCGTAATTCACATTTTCAACTTCTTTAAAGGTACTCCTAGTTCTTAATTTGTTCACCAGGTGGCGTAGTTTTTTCCAACTTTTTATGATTGTTTGTGTGTTTTTGCTCTTTTTGACTTTTTTCCCCAGAACTGTCTCTCAGATTAAGCTGAAACTTGGTGGATATGTTCCTTTTGGGAGGGTCAAACAAAGTTGTTCACTAGGAGGCAATGCTTTGGATTCCTGACTTAATAATTTTTTCTATTTAGGTACTTATCAGTAAATGCACCTGTCCTATTGATTACTATGTAAGTCAATGGGCACTCTAATGCTGATTCACATTTTTGACTGTCAGATCCACTTCAAACTTGATGGCAATGTACCTTGAGTGAGGCTCTACCAATTTGTTCAATTGGTCATGCCCCAGTGATTTTTTAAGTGGGGCTCCGTAAGGAGACCCCCTCTCATGTACATAGTACATAGTAGACCTAAAAAGTTCAATATTTGAAAACCAGGAACTATTCCTGTCGTGTTAATAGTCCTGATTTGTGACAAGACTTTATTCTTAACATTTGATATTGGCAAAATAAACAAGACTGATACCTGAAGGGTTTAATAAGAGAAAATACTCTGTCACCACTGGTCACAATTGCTGAAAATGCCTAACTGTTAGCTGAAAATGCCTAACTGTAAGAATGTGCCATCAACGCACATGCGGCGAACGTTATGTATTCTGGTACAAACAAGAAACAGATTTTAAAAAGGTGTTGCTTATTTTCTTTTATTTGTGCTCATAATGGTAACACTGGTATTACTGCTCATTGCTGATGTAAAATGTAGATATTCTTTATTGATCTATGCACATTATCAGGATCTTTTGGTTTAAAGAAGTTCCGTATCTTGCTTGTATTCGTGCGTGAATGTGACGTAAATTCTGTGAACTTTGAACTTTTGTCAGCTCAATGAGGCTCTCCATAGGTTTTTGCATATCCAGAGAGTTACCAGTCTGAACATGTCCAAAGATGCATCAGACGGAAAAAATCCATTGAGCATTCGTTACAGTGATGTAAAAAGTCCACGAGAAAATGTAATCAAGTTATCACTTCCCCTTACAAGTCTTGTGCAAGTACGCTGTTTTGGCGCAATATGTAAATTTCTTTAAAGTGGGTGAATAGAAAGAATTCAATTGGGTTCGCAGATGGAACGAAATATTGCCGGTTCAAGTGCAGATTTTACAATGTGTATATGTGATTGGTACATTTGCCGGGTCCTACTGTGCAATGCATATTTTATATTTTGCCGGGTTCCAGCAGTTGTTTTTGAACGGCGATGAAAATATATCTAGACGTTTCAAAGATAGTTAGTACCAAGAATCAATAGTCCAACGGCATAAGTGGCATCTATGTCTCTTGCGGAGGTTTTAAGTCCTACATTTGTACAAAAAGACCATCGTTTTGTTCATCGGCTTGAATGTCATTAGCATAATGTAGGTAAATAATGCTGCGCAAGCGCAATGTTATTAGATCTTATTACCGTTCGGGTTATAGGAAAGAAGTGCAATGCACTGATTTTACTGTTTGTGAATAACACGAATCTTTCACTTTGATGTATATTGTTTGAAGAAAGGACAGAATAGAAAATAGATGGATTTTTTGCATCTGTTGTTGTCTACTTTCGACATAATCAAACTAGCGTGGGAGCGACCGTATTTTGGAGATCGTTTATGCGCACGCCTAATGTGTTATGACATATGTAAAGCAGCCACAGTGACGTATGAAAAGACCTGTTGCCGGAGCCACTGCGGACAGGTGGAACCAGAAGAAGACGTGAGGATTACACGGTAGTTTCACAAGTAAGTGTGTGTTTTTCAAAATCGTTGTTTTATATTGTGTATTTTACATGCGCGAAGATGTATTGGTATAAAATTTGACAGGTTCCCTGCCACTTGCGGTGTCATCGCATCAATGTGGTATCCACGCGGTCATTGCCATGTTGACCATCACATTCACATGAACATTATGGCAATGTCGCTCATCACGAGCACATGCTTTTGAATATCAATGCATTGCTCACGAATTAAACTTGATGTGTGTTTTGAAGTCTTATACTGAGTTGTTATTGTATGTCACTAAGTCTGCTTTATTGATTGCGTTCAATTGATTGTGGGATTCTGAGATTAATCAAGATCTAGGTCATGGATCCGAGCGAGAAGTGGATGTTTGTAAACATTGCCATGCTAATACTGTCAACATTTTCAGTTCACGTTTTGAATGACCTATCACTTAGTGCTGTACTCACTCAACCTTGCGCTCGATAAGGCCACTTTGTTTGATGCTAAAACTATTTTTTCTTCAATTGATATACTATATAGGGAAACAGTGAGCCAGAACAGTCACGGAGAGATGGGAAAGTTGTGTTTTAATGGGAGAGAAAATGGCGTCAGTGAAAACTATTATTAAAGCAAAGCAAAACTTATGTATGTATGTATGTATGTATGTATGTATGTATGTATGTATATATATATATATATATACATATATATATGTGTATGTATATGTGTATATATATATGTGTTTATATATATGTATATATATATGCATATTTTAAGTGTGATTAAAACCCCATCTGCTGCTGGGATTTTGGTGTGATTTGTAAGGTTCATCTTCGTGCATACCCTTGGAATGGAAAATGACAACCTGTATGTATCAAATGTACAGGGTGGCCTTTACAGATCAAGCGTAGAAACTAAACCAGAGGAGAAGCACTTCCAGTGATGAGGGGGCTAACAATTCTGTTTCTATTTTGCACCACCTGATTAAAGTGTACTGGAGCTCAAATGAAATAATACAGTGAAAACTCAAAGTGACACTCAGTTATCTGACATATTCATTATAATGACACAAATTTGAAGGGACTGAAGTTGTTGTTCCTTTATTTTTTGACTCATTAATCTGAAATATTCAGATATCTGACTCATTTTCTTGGAAAAAAATAGTGTCATTCTTACAAGTTTTCATTCTGCCTGCTATGTGTTGACCCTTACAAACACTAAAAATGTAGCAATCAATAAAGCAGACTTAGTGACATACAACAAGAACTCAGTATAAGACTTCAAAACACACATCAAGTTTAATTTGTGAGCAATGCGCCGATATTCAAAAGCATGTGCTCGTGATGAGCGACATCGCCATAATGTTCATGTGATGGTCAACATGGCAATGACCGCCTAGATACCACATTGATGCGATGACACCGCAAGTGGCAGAGAACCTGTCAAATTTTATACAAATACATCTTCGCTCGTGTAATATATACAATGTAAAACAACGAAATATGAAAAACACACGCTTACTTGTGAAACTACTGAGTAATTCTCAGGTATTCTTCTAGTTCCACCTCTTCGCAGTGGCCTCAGCAACAGGTCTTTTCATACGTCACTGTGGCTGCTTTACATATGTCATAACACATTACGCGTGCGCATAAACGATCTCCAAAATACGCTCACTCCCAGCCTAGAAATAAATTTTTGTTTGATCATACACAAACCTACATGTATTAAAATGTTAACAAAATATTCATATTAAGCCCGGTAAATTAAGGTCTTACAGATACTACTATAATAGCCATGAATATTTACTCGCAAATGTACCCAAGTTTCATATACATGTATATGTATACTATACATGTAAACATATGTTCATGCCCTAATGAAAACAAAGGAAAAACAACAAAAAGCCCCACCTCCAGGCTTTAAGCCTTGTTTTTACCTCAGCTGACTTGTCAGTCAGCTGAGGTTTTTTGAGGGTCCGTCGTCCGCCGTCCGTCCGTCGTCCACAATTCACATTTTCGACTTCTTCTCAAAAACCGTCAGCCAGATTCACTTCAAACTTGGTGGAGATGTGCCTTGGGTAGGTCTCTACCGAGTTTGTTCAAATGGTCACGGTCCAGTGATTTTTGGATTTTTTATGAATTTTTTTGTTCTTTTTTGGGTAAATCTTAAAAAATCCTCTTCTCCGAAACCGCTCACCCAATTGCTTTGATATCACACAGGAACACTCCCTGGGACTCCTAGTTCTTAATTTGTTCACCAGGTGGCACTGCAATTTTTTCCTAATTTTTTATGAATTTATGTGTGTTATAGCTATTTTCGACTTCTTCTCCAGAACCATCACTCAGATTAAGCTGAAACATGGTGGATATGTTCCTTGTAGAAGGGTCAAACAAAGTTGTTCACTATGTGGGAATGCTTAAGATTCCTGATTTTTAACGATTTTTTCAACTCTGGTACTTGTCGGTCAATGCAGCTTTCCTATGGATTACTATGGAAGTCAATGGGCATTCTAATGCTAATTCACATTTTTGACTTCTTCTCCAAAACCGTCATCCAGATTAACTTCAAACTTGGTGGCAATATACCTTGGGTGGGTTTCTACCAATATTGTTCACATGGTCATGCTCCAGTGATTTTTGGAATTTTAATGAATTTTGTTGTTGTTTTTTTTGGACAAATCAAAAAATCTTCTTCTCCGAAACTGCTTACCCAAATGCTTTAATATCACACAGGATCACATCGGGTACTTATCGTTCAATGCAGCTTTCCTATTGATTACTATGTAAGTCAGTGAGCATTCTAATGCTAATTCACAGGACAACTGACACGAAATTTACTGTTTACTTGATAACTTGAGATCTGTTTTGAGTTAGCTACACATGTTAATTATTCTGTATGAAGGTCATGCCAAGACAGTACATGAATGACCTTGACCTCGTTTGTGGGGTCACAGTGCAACATACATGAATTTTACTCTTCATTATAACTTGAGAACTACTTGAACTTTGATGTTGCACATGTAAGTATTCTTCTATAAAGGTCAGACTTACTGAGAACATGTTGTCCTTGATCCTTTCCCAAGTTCATAGAGCCTCAAGTGTGATGAATGTCAAGATCAGCTGAGGCACGGGCTGTTCACACAGCCCTGTTGTTTGTTTTTGTTTGTTTTTTTTGTTCTTTTTTGGGGCAAAGTTTGAAAAGTCTTCACTAAAGCTGCTCACCCAATTACTTTGATATAACACAGGAACACTCCTAGGGACTCTGAGTTTATTTACCAGGTAGCACTGCAATTTTTATCTATTTTTTTATGTTTTTTGCGTGTTATTGCTATTTTTGACTTCTTCGCCAGAACCGTCACTCAGATTAAGCGGGAACATGGTGGATATGTTCCTTGTGAGAGGGTTAAACAAAGTTGTACACTAGGGGGCAACACTGCAGATTCCTGATTTTTAACATTTTTTTTATTTGGGATCCTATTGCTAAATGCACCTTTCATACTGATTACTATGTAAGTCAATTGACATCCTAATGCTATTTCACATTTTTGACTTCATCTGCGAAACGGTCATTCAGATTGACTTCAAACTTGTTGATAATGTACTTTGGGTGGGTCTTTAGCAGATTGTTCAAATGGTCATGCTCCATTGATTTATTGAATTTTTATGATTTTTTTGTTTTATTCTTTTTTTAAGCAAATTTTAAAAAATCTTCTGGAACCGCTCACCCAATTGCTTTGATATCGCACAGGAACAATCATAGGGACTTGTAGTTGTTGATTTGTTCACCAGGTGCCACTGCCAATTTAAAAAAAAATGTGATTTTTATGTGTTATTGCTGTTTTCAGCTTCTCCAAAAAGGTCACTCAGATAAGCTGCAACTTGGTGGATATGTTCTTTGTGGAAGGGTCAAACAAAATGGTTCACAAGGAGCCAATGCTGTAGATTCCTGATTTTTCATGATTTTTTATCAATTCGGGGTAGTTCCCGGTAAATGCACCTTTCCTATTGATTACTGTGTAAGTCAATGGGCAGTCTAATGCTAATTCACAGTTTTTGACTTCTCCAAAACCATCAATCAGATTGACTGTAAACTTGGTGGCAAGGTATGTTCGGTGGGTCTGTAGCAGATTTGTTCAAATGGGCACGCTTCATTGATTTTTGGATTTTTTATGAATTTTTTTGTTGTTTGTTGGGGCAAATCTTATAAAATTGCAAGGGTATTTATGTACAAGTCAGCTGAGCACAGGACTGTCATAGTTCTGTTATTCACCTTTTTTATGTTGTTATTTTCAAAATCATTTTCAAAAGCATCCCTGAGATTATGTTGAAACTTAGTGGAAATGTTCCTTGTGGAAATGCCAAACATAACTTTTGATTAGGTGGCAATACTGAGAATCCCTGATTGTGTGAAAGTCAATGAAGGTAATCTTCTGAAACTGCTTCAAGATGCCTGTGTTCTGAGATGAAACAAATCCTTGATGCACAGCCCATTGTGCAGCATGTATGTTTGTGACACCTACCAACACTTGTAATCTGAGGACAATGAAAAGTTGGTCAGCAACAATGTGCGCTGTATTACATTACAGAGAGAGTAAAAAAAAAAACTATTGAAAGTTTCACCAAGGAGCCTAAAGGAAAGGAGGGATAACATGCTACCGGGCTTCTTACTTGCACTATATTATTGACCAAACACCATTCATTTCCTTTGTCTTGGCCCTATCAATAGAACACGTAAACAATCTTGTGGTCTGGCATCGTAGCCTGTCCGTTTTGCAAGACATCGTCATTTAATGCATTTTATGTTCCCTGTTTTACAGACTTACATCCATTTTCAATTTCCGTATAACATGTTTTAGACAAAGATTATTGTACATTCAGAAAGTATGGCTATTTTTAACATCTGTGAAATGCATATATACATGTTCTACTGTTTTTGTGATAAGCGGACCCCATGATATATATATATGAAGGGAGATCAGTTGAATGAAAAATGTGTACAAATGGCCAATATGAGATCCGTGGAGCAGAAATGTAACTTTTAAGGGATGATACCCTACATCATAGTGTTTCTCCCAGCCAAAATCAGTCTTGCTCGACAGTTAGATTGGTGCAAGACAGTGTTTACAAATATTGGTGTTTACAACATCATGTACAAAAACATGCACAAGAAACGTCTTTGTGACCATGCTCTTTTCAATTAAATGCAAGGTACAAAGTTCAAAATTGGCCAGTTTACAAACTTCCATAGTGCGAGGAGGATAGCCCAAGGTGAAATGGCAAGTTGTCCTTCCTTCCCTGTGGGCTCCTTGGTTTCACACAGTACAAAAGGATCAATTTAAGAAAATAGTCTTTTAAATTTATCTGGGGGTACATTTGGATACCTTGTTATTGGATTCTGATTCAATGAAAGGAAGATTGAAGCTTTCATTGACAACATATATATATATATCTTAACATTTAGATGCTGTTTTCCCATCTTAATTTAGAGGAGAAAAAATTAAGGTCCTGAAAAGTGACCACACAATGTGGGCAATGGGCTGTGAACAGGACAGTCAGCATCAACTGTGGCCTCTTGTGTGGTGATTTTTTTTTTTTTTTTCATTTTTGGGCAAAGTGCTTCAAAATTGCATGGATTATTCCAAGTAGTCCCAGGACTTCCATACCACACAGGATTGTGGTACTCTATACCAGATGAAGGTTAGGTTAAAAAATAGACAACCTTGACGTGATTGTCAAGGTCACAGAGCAGCTGTTGTATATTTCATTTTCACACAGGCATGATAAGTTGAAAAAATTTAAAGCCAGCACTTTCATAGTACCCAAAATTATAAGTACAGTGTACTCGCCTATGAAGTCTCGGTTTCTGTGTGCAAGGTCAGCTGAGCACAGGACTGTCATAGTCCAAATATTTTGTTTTTTAAATTAAAGCCCAAGTTTTGAACGAGCTTAGTCAAGAGATGAATTAACCATTCCCATGCTATGCTAAAGCCTGTAGTTTTCCTTGATGGGCACCTGTGTTTGGGAACAACATACCCAAAGCATACCAAGCAAAGTGTTGCCTTTACTGGAAACCATTTGCTCTTCTCTGGAATCATGGGTGTGCTGGTACCTGAACATAATGTCATTTTACAAGAAATTTGAATCTGGAATCAAAGAAAGTTTTCCAGATGAAGACTACTTTTGTTTTGATGAGCAGGCAAAGGGTTACGGTGCAAATAATGATCTTGCTCTTTGAGCCCTCCCCGATATACACAAACATGATAAATGTGGTACACATTTTTTTACCTCAGCTGACTTGTCAGTCATTACCTCAGCTGACTTGTCAGTCAGCTGAGGTTTTTTGAGGGTCTGTCGTCCGTCGTCCGTCCGTCCGTCGTCCGTCCGTCCGTCGTCCACAATTCACATTTTCGACTTCTTCTCAAAAACCGTCAGCCAGATTCACTTCAAACTTGGTGGAGATGTGCCTTGGGTAGGTCTCTACCGAGTTTGTTCAAATGGTCACGGTCCAGTGATTTTTGGATTTTTTATGAATTTTTTTGTTCTTTTTGGGGTAAATCTTAAAAAATCCTCTTCTCCGAAACCGCTCACCCAATTGCTTTGATATCACACAGGAACACTCCCTGGGAATCCTAGTTCTTAATTTGTTCACCAGGTGGCACTGCAATTTTTTCCTAATTTTTTATGAATTTTTGTGTGTTATAGCTATTTTCGACTTCTTCTCCAGAACCATCACTCAGATTAAGCTGAAACATGGTGGATATGTTCCTTGTACAAGGTTCAAACAAAGTTGTTCACTATGTGGGAATGCTGCGGATTCCTGATTTTTAACGATTTTTTCAATTCTGGCACTTGTCGGTCAATGCAGCTTTCCTATTGATTACTATGGAAGTCAATGGGCATTCTAATGCTAATTCACATTTTCGACTTCTTCTCCAAAACCGTCATCCAGATTGACTTCAAATTTGGTGGGGATACACCTTGAGTGGATCTCTACCAAGTTGTTCAAATGGTCACGCTCCATTGATTTTTTTTTTTTTTTTTAAATGCACCTTTACTATTGATTACCATGTAAGTCAATGGGCATTCTAATGCTAATTTACATTTTTGACTTCTTCTCCAAAACCATCGTCCAGATTTGCTTCAAACTTGGTGGCAATGTACCTTGGGTGAGTGTCTACCAGGTTTGTTCCAATGGGCATGTTCCAATGAATTTGGATTTTTTTATGATTTTTTTTCAAAACCTCTACAAAAGTTTTAATAGGAAAGTTTAACATGGGAATTTCTTGTAATGGTCATAACTTTAATAATATTGACCAGATTTACTTCAAACTTGGTGGGGATGTGCCTTGGGTGGATCCCTATCAAGTGTGTTCAAATGGTCACGCTCTATTGATTTTTGGATTTTTTATGAATTTGTTTGTTCTTTTTTGGGGCAAACCTTCAAAATTCTTCACCTCTGAAACCGCTCACCCAATTGCTTTGATATCGTTCATAGACACTCCCGGGGACACCTAGTTCCCAATTTGTTCACCAGGTGGCACTGCAATTTTTTTTAATGAATTTTTTGTATGGTTTTGCTATTTTTCACTTGTTTTCAGAACTGTCCCTCAGATTAAGCTGAAATGTGATGGATATGTTGTTGTGGAAGGGTCAAACAGTTGTTTAGTAGGTGGCACTGCTTTGGATTCCTGATTTTTAAGGATTTTCAATTATGGTACTTACCAGTCAGTGGAGCTTTCCTATTGATTACTGTGTAATTCACAGGACAACTGACACGAAATTTACGGTTTATTTGATAACTTGAGATCTGTTTTGAGTTAGCTACACATGTTAATTATTCTGTATGAAGGTCATGCTGAGACAGTACATGAATGACCTTGACCTCGTTTGTGGGGTCACAGTGCAACATACATGAATTTTACTCTTCATTATAACTTGAGAACTATTTGAACTTTAATGTTGCACATGTAAGTGTTCTTCTATAAAGGTCAGACTTACTCAGAACATGATGTCCTTGATCCTTTCCCAAGTTCATAGAGCTGCAAGTGTGATGAATGTCAAGATCAGCTGAGGCACGGGCTGTTCACACAGCCCTCTTGTACTGCCTTGGCAAGGAATGATATCCCCAGAATATTTTCATGATACTTGTCTGCTGGTGCTAATGGTCACTTAAGTGTTGTCAGACTCCACTGCACTCACTGACTTATACTTGAATGAGTAGTTGGCACCAATAGCTGACCAATCTCCTGATGCATAAATCACTGGAGAAATCTGAGGACCCGTAATCATGGGCATAAAATTTACATACATGTATTCTTCACAGATGCAATACATCAATACCATTGGATGAAAATTGGAATGGTCCCAGAGGGACATGAGTAAATAATACATAGCACATTACCAGGGACTTTCACTTATTGTCCAACAAAACTCTTATGGGGGGCAGAGGGAATTGAGCCGTGCGCCATGGTTCTGTGACTTCAGTGTTGCATAGATGAACAATGTTATACATTTCACCCACAAAGCCATACATTTTGTTTATTGTACAGGTATCTAGATTTGTTAGAAACAAGTTAAGTATCCATACGCTGAGTTTTAAGGACTTTGTACGCCACTTTACGAGATGGTATCTGATAGCACACTTTGTCTGCATTTCTTTAAAGAAAAATTGATGAAGAAGGGTATTAAATATGTAAAATTAAAGTATAGACCAATATATGCAGGACCTGTATTCTCTGTTTAAAAATGAAGTACAGTATATGCAGAATGATCAAATTCTTCAATCATCATTTCAAACATCAACATTTATTTCATTTTGTGAGCTACAAAAGTCTCAGAAGGAGACAGCGGACAAAAACAAAAAAACAAAAACAAAAAAAAACAAAAAACAAACAAAAACAAACACAAAAAACATTAAAAAAAACAAAAAAACCTACAAAAATTACAGTTCCTAAATAATAAATTTGAAGAGGTGATGACTGGTCGATCTGTCTCTCCTTCTTGTGTTCATATGAACAAAACATGAAGATTATGACAGTTTTAGCAAATGTTCTTATTGTTTGTCCATTAGATAAGGTTCTTGTAGTTAATGCATTGATCCTTTAACTTTTGACGTTCAGCACCAATTTTGACATATTCTGTAAATTAACTTTTGTTCCGGTGCTATATGTTTTTTTCACTTGTTTCTCTAATGAAACAAATCCATTTTTTAAAAAATGCTGTGATTGAAGAAGGTAACTTAGGTTTAATGGATCTTTTTCTCCAAACTAGTGAATTCAAAACATTGAGTGACATACCTGAAATAAAAAACTGAAATTTATACATGTGAAAATAAGGCATGTAAAAAATGGCCCACCTCCGGGTGAATGGTGTGTGTGTGTGTGGGGGGGGGGAGGGGGAGAGAGAGAGAGAGAGAGAGAGAGAGAGAGAGAGAGAGAGAGAGAGAGAGAGAGAGAGAGAGAGAGAGAGAGAGAGAGAGAGAGAGAGAGAGAGAGAGAGAGAGAGAGAGAGAGAGAGAGAGAGAGAGAGAGAGAGAGAGAGAGAGAGAGAGAGAGAGAGAGAGAGAGAGAGAGAGACCCCTTCACTGGATGTAATGTGTGAACTTTTTCAGGTTTATGATATGTGAACTTTTAAAATTTTTGGGTCCTTGTGATGTACATGTACTGCAAATTGCTTTATTTTCATATGTTTAAATTTCCACAGTTTTCGTATGGTTGACATTTCACTGAAGTTTTTAATTTCACTATTTTAGACATAATGCGTATTCGAAGAAGGTTAAAATTTCACTGTGTTTTAATTTTCATGGTTTTGTGCCATCAAAGAAATAAGCAAAAATAAGAATATATTGACAGCAAAATTAAAGCAGCTCACGGTACTCCATAGTTGAAAACGAAGAGACAATTTATTCATTGTTTGCAACTGAGTTTGTGCCATGTGTTTCTGTTCCATTATTTTATTTAATACCCTGTTAATAAAACCATATTGACTATGTTCCTGTCTCTTTTTGCAGTTTCAAGATTGCAAGAATTTAACGAGTGGATCTGGACATAAGATTTCATGTTTATTGGAACACAAGGACAACATCACGAGTGCCAACTGCAAACAGTTCCTTGTCAAGATGGCCAGTATAGTCTTTGCAGATTACCGACTGGTTCACAAATTTGCGGAGAGGTGTGAAAATGATATACAGCAACTGCTTTGTGGAAGGTTCCATAAAAAAGGAGATGATGTAGGTGGTACTAAGGCTGTTTATGAAAATACTTATTTTGTGTGACCCTCCCATGGGGCTGATAAAAATAAAAAATCCCCTGAGAAGTTTTTGTCAGCATTTCCCAGCTTTAGCTCCCATCCACTTTCTAAGATGGACACAATGAAACCTAGGTGTGGCACTATATTATCCCTTGTAGGCACCCCTAGCCTTTTGACCCTTTCCCCCTTGAATAGACACTTGAGTCAACAACTTTCCTTGGCATGAGTTGGGCACTAAGTGCCCAACTCATGCCAAGGAAACTTGTTGACCTGGAGCATGTGATCTTGATAAGGCTCATCTACAATTCTCAGTCAAAATTGTTTTTCATTACTGTTGAAATTAGTTGAAAACACTGAAGCAGACAACATTTGAGTAGGTTTAAGGGAAAGGGTTAAGTGCCTCCCACACTGCATTTTCTGGCACGAAATTCTGAAATATTCTATATATATTTTATGATGGCTTCCTGCTTGATACTGTACAGCTGTATGTCCCAAGTTTGGGTCTATAATTAAAGCTCATTTCTATTAAATTTCTTAAGTGCCTCAGTGTTTAAAAGGGATAAAGCTGTAATTACTTGGGGGTGATTGTCTGCAGGCATATATTGTAAATTATAAGACCGAACTCTATCAGTACCAACTACTACTATAGTCGAACTACTTAACCCTTCCTGTGCGATATATTTTTGGTTATTAATTGTCTGTCACACTGAATTTATTCTTCAGATGGCCCACAGACATGGTATTCAGGGCATCCACATCAACGTTTGTTTATGTAACCGAAGACATCATATGCTCATTTCTGGTCAATCAAACTGCGTAGTTTTTGCTGCAGAAACAATTTTGTTGCATAAATGTGATGATTCTATTCAGACTTTTAAATAAATTCTAATGAATTGTTTTTGGTACATTTTCCAATAAAAATCCACAAAACAGCGGTAAAATTACGTATTTTAATTGCAACCTCAAACTTTGAACGATTCTCTTGCCAGTTCTAGGCATGTTTCATATCAATGGAAACGTCGGGACCACATCAATATCATCTTGCTGTTTTCCTATTGGCTCAATTCTTTAGTCCTGCCTACCAAATGTTGTCATTTTGCATAAATTTACTATCTCCGGCTTAAAAATCTAAGAATAGAAGGCAGCAACATTCTCACCCTGCTTCAGCAAGACTCTCATCCTGCTCGGGCGCTGATTGGCTCAGAAGAAAATGCTTGCAAATAAGCTGCATGTGGTCAAGCATGTGCAGTGTGCACTTTCAGCAAACCAGCATGGTGGAGCTGATCATTCAAGCCAATGGTATTTTTATCTTTGCATGTCACATAAGTGCTGAAACTAAGTGACATATCGATGGTAGATATTTTGAAACATTCAGAATGTCCCTGGTGAACTGCTGAAAGAAATACAGTGTGGAAACTGCATGCAATCGATGTTAAAATAGGCAACTCATGCAAGGGTATGCATTGTCAATCAATCTCCACGATGGTCAGTACTGAATAAAATCTGTGTGTGTTGTTTTTTTCTGCAGCGATACAGCAATATTTAGATAATTTTGGCGCTATTACTCAATAGTTATTGTCAGAACCATATAATATGTTGTACATCTCCACGAGAATGCGCCATTTTGCCTTATCTTGGGAATTATTCGCATTGAAAGTTGATCTTCAGCATGTGCTACATTGGGCGGATAAACTCGCCTGTAGTGTAGGAGACGCAAGTACCTTTGGGCAAGTTTTCTCTTAACCCGTCTTCTGCTGCAGGCGAGAAAACCCGCCCAAAGATACTTGCTTCTCTTACATGTATGCTACAGGCAAGTTTATGTGCCCATTGTAGCACATGCCGAAGATCAACTTTCAGTGCACATAATTATCAAGATATGGCAACATGGTGCATTCTCCTGCAGATGTGCAACATATTAAATGGTTTCTACCATGATAACTATTGAGCAGTAGTGCCAAAATGATATGAATATTGCGGTATCTCTGAACAAAAACAAAACAACACACAGATTTTATTGACTATGGACCATCGTGCAGATGACAATGCATAATAGTGCATGAGTTTCCCATTTTAACATGGATTGCATGCAGTTTCCACTGTGTATTTCAGTGGATAACCAGGAACGTTCTGGAGGTTTTCAAAATATCTACCGGCAATATGTCACTAAATTTTGGTACATGTATTTATATGTGACATGAAAACATAAAAGCACTGTTGGCTCCAATGATTGACTCCACCATGCTTGTTTGTTAAAGTACCCACTGCACATGCTTGACCATATACAAATCTATTTGCATGACCAGTCAGCCAATCAGTGCCAGAGCAGGGGAGAATCTTGCTGCCCTTTATTCTTAGATTTTCACGTTAGAGATAGTGTACCGGTTGGTATTTGTCTTCTATGTATTCTAGATGGTATATTGATGCAAAATGATGACGTTCTGTGGGCGGGAATAACAAATTAGGCCAATGAGACAGCAGCATGATAATTTTGATCAGCTTCTGACATTTCTATTTATACCAAACATGCATTGAACCCGCAAGAGAATCATATGAAGTTTGAGGCCACAAAATATGCAATTTTACCGCTGTTTTGCAGATTTCTCACCGCGGTAAATGTACTGAAAACAATTGATTACATGTTGTATTTAGAAATCTGTAGGAGTAAAATTGTCACATTTATGCAATAAAATTATTTCTGCAGCAAAAACTGTGCTGTTTGATTGACCAGAAATGAGAATACGATGTCTGTGTTTACGTAAATGAAAGTTCTTGTCTATGCCCTGAAGATCTGATTATGCAATCCCAAGATGAAATTCAGCATGATACAATTAACCCCCCAAAACACAAACAGTGGAGGAAGGGTTAAGAAGAACTGCTCCCAATTATAACAAGGGCGCTAGATTCATATTCCTTGCGAAAAGACCTTTCAGTCGAACCTGTTGAGCTGCGGCATGGCATCATACCTGTAGTTCCAGGGAATGTAATGGTCCAAGTCAGCAACTTTCTTCGGCACGGTTTGGGCACAATGTGCCCAAAGCACACTGAGGAAAACTGTTGACTCAGTCTAAACTTGGCACTGAACGGGTTAAATGATTTAAACCTGTTGCACTTATTACAGTGAAAGTGGGAATACATGTATTTATATATATAATAAATGCAAACACTGATGTGTACAGTGACATTTGGCTTCCTTCCAAAGCCTTAAATATTCCATGGAACAAATCGTATTCAAAGGTCAGCCTGGTATGTATTGTGCTTTTTTGTTTGATTTAACTTAGTGTTGCTCACCTGGATTGCATCTTTGTAAAAAGTTTCTCTTTGTCTTTTATGTATCATATTTCTGGATTCACATCACAACGTGGCAAGCTGCACTGCATTTACCATTTCCTCAACAAGATCCACTTGATGGTATTCAAATGATCAGCATTGTAAAAGTGGAATCCTTTGCAAGTGCTAAAATCAATCTTAGTATGCATCATGTATATAAATAGTGGAAAATGCCAATTTCTTCAAACTTTTTTTTTTTAAATTCAAGCAAAAACGAAAGATAAATAGCCTATGTATGTATACGTATATGGGCCCAAAATCCACCAGAGTGTCCCTTACGAACCCAGATTGTCCCTTAATTTAACTCATTCCATACTATGGTTACAGGCAGTGCCAGAACCACTGACTTAAGACTATAGGCATGTTGGTATTTGAATGAAAGCTCTTTTCATGAAGAATTTAAATATGCAATTGTCGTCTTAACTCAAGGTAAATATACGGAAAAATCAGGGACTGGTATGGAATGAGTTAAAATTTGTCAACCTTTGGAGAATGCTTGCAGTAATTTATGTGCTCTCTTTGATGACTGGGCTGCCTTGCTATGACAATGTGCCATCGTGGTAGCTGTATAGTCAATCAAAGTTAAAGCAATGAACAGACAGGGCATTGTATTGTAAGCAATGCCTGAAAAATATACACATAGGCTTAATATGTAACTTTAACTGAATATTGGGGTGACCATTTTTGAAGTTTGCCAGTTTATTTAAGAGCCCCCCCCCCCCCCAAAAAAAAAAAAAAAAAAAAAAAAATATTAATACCCCTACCAGTTCCTGGTGAGTGGAATTTATATGACCAGGATGTGTCAGTGGTCAATTTGTAACTGTTCTGGAGTTGCACTGTTTGAGCTTTTTCTTTTTTCCTTTTCAGGCCCCACATTCACAGGGAAAAACAATAGAATGCCTGTCACAGAATGTCAGAAAGTTGAACAAAGATTGCAAGCATGAGATTTTACGAATAGCAGAGCTACAGTCGGATGATTATCACATGGATCGGCCTCTGTTTTATGCATGTCGTGAAGACAGGGAGAGATTCTGTAAAAGGACAAAGGCTGGAGGTGGAAAAGTCTTCAAGTGCCTCTTCAGACACAAATTTGAAAGGGATATGAGTACAGATGTGAGTTTTTCCTGATGGAATATTTTTGTGTGCAAGACACGTTTTAGGGCACTAAGTATTGACAGGCATGAGAGAGCTTTTACTGTACAGTTAAGCCCTCGTTAAACTTAACAGTCAGTCACCAAATGCAACCTTTTCCCAACCTTTTGAGTGAAAGGCACACCTTTTCCAAACCCATTTCTAACACTTTTCCAAACCATTTCAAAATGATTTCCTCTTAATGCATTAAAACACTTTTAAACCTTTCTCTAATGGTTAAGAACCATTTCACACACGTTCTCAACCTTATTGCTTAGAATGTTGAAGTGGTCTGCAACCGTTTCAGCCATTTGAAACTAACCCTTTGTCAACCTTTTACAAACCTTTTGTTAACCTTTTACAACCTTTACAAACCCCGTTACAACACTTTGCAACACTAAAAATGCATTTGGTTGCTAATTTTTAGACGGGCTTAACTGCAATTCTAGTAAAAAGCTAAGAAAGGCATATTACTCATTAAAAATTTTTTCGTACACTTGTGATTTTTTAAAAAGTATTGCAAAATTAAATTTTAAAAAAAGAACGCTGGCACAGGATGTTGAAATTCATCTGTAATCATGACGCTAACCTGTTGCAGCGAGAAAAGTTGCTGCTTTTAATTCAGCTGACTTATCAGTTGGCTGAGCGTACAGTATGGTTGGTGATCAGCCATCTCTGTTCACAATTACAGTTTTAGCTCTGCTGACTTGTCAGTCAGCATAGCTTATGGGATACATCTGTCCATCCACCCACAGTTACTATTTTTGAACTTTTTCCAGCAGATCAGCCTCAAAGTTGGTAGGGATGTAACGTGGGTGATTCTGCACGAAATTCAAGTGGTCACACTCCAGTGATTATTTTTATTTTTTACAATTTTTTACCTCAGCTGACTTGTCAGTCAGCTGAGGTTTTGTGGTGGTTGGGCAACTGTTGTCCATTTGTGCTGTCACTGTTGGGTTGAAATTTTAAATGTGGGTTATGGTTTTAGCTCAGCTGACTTGTCAGTCAGCAGGTGCTGTTTTCGACTTCCTCTGCAAAACCATCATTCAGATTAAGCTGAAACTTGTTGGCTGTGTTCCTTGTGGAAAGGTCAAACAAAGTTGTTCACCACGGGGCATTGCTGTGAATTCTTGATTTTTAGGGATTTTTCTCAATTTCAGGTACTTGTTGGTAAATGCGGCTTTCTTATTGATTACTAAACAAGTCAATGGACATTCTAACGCTAATTCACATTTTCAACTTCTCCGAAACTGTCATCTAGGTATAGATTGACTTTAAACTTGGTAGCGATGTACATTAGGTGGGTCTCTGCCAAGTGTGTTCAAATGGTCATGCTCCAGTAACTTTTGGATTTTAAAAAAAAAATTTTTTTTAGGGGGGGGGGGGGGACAAATTTTGAAAATTATTGTCTGAAACCGCTTACCCAATTGCTTTGATATCATACAGGAACACCCCCAAGATGACTGGTTCTGAATTTGTTCACCTGGTGGCACTGCTATTTTTTTCTATTTTACTACATTTTTTGGGGTGTGTGTTTTTGCTATTTTCAACCTCTCCAGAACCTTCACTCAGATGGCATGGGTTGGCACTAAGTGCCCAACCCATGCCAAGGAAAGCTGTTGACCTGGGGCATGTGATATTGATAAGTCTCATATACATTTCTCAGTCAAATTGTTTTTCATAACTGGTGAAATTAGTTGAAAACACTAAAGCAGAGGACATTTGACCACCAGCCAGTTTTGGCGGGTTTAAGGGGGAAAGGGTTAATTAACTTTGCTCTGCTCCTCCTAGCTTGGTTCAAGCTGTAGCAGAAGATGAGTTTGTGTTAAAACTTCTTTTTTTGCAATCGTGTGTCTAGGTCAGCTGAGCTTGGGCTGTTCACACAGCCATCTTGTAAGAAACATGTACCGCTGAGTGGTTATAGTCAACTGATAAGTGTCAGAACTTCAGGCCAACAAGAAACATAGCTATAAATGACCAACACATTTACGCCCAATCCCTTCAGTATAGAGGAATATACATTCTGTCATGGCAGAGGCCTTGACAAGTAGTTTTTGCATCCCCAAAAGCCACAGGGTTGCAAGAACCACCATTTTCAGGACAGACATTTTGGTACTTCAATAGAAGCTATTCTTATGAAGCATTTGATGATGCAATCTTCGTAGGCAAATATATGGGAGAATCTCGGATTGGTATGGGATGGCTCAGTTGGGTTTTGTAGTTGAAGGAAAGTTTCTGCATTTAATGGCCACTGATTTAATTGTAGTGTTCATCATGGCAGGTCACTTTGAATGATGAATGATACTGGGGGAAGTAGGGGATTATTAATGTCCAGGATTGACTCATCTATGTGCTTATAGCTCGAACAAACTACCAGCTGTGGCTCTTCAAATTCTCATCAATAGTGAACTGTTGCAATCAGTTTCTTTGCCGCAGGGGAAAGAATTGTACAAAACATGGTATTTAAACACCGTAACAAACAAGATGTAATTAAAATTTACATGTGCACCATGTTTTTAGTGCCGAGAAAAGTTGGTGATACGACAGCAGTTGATCCGTGAAGACTACAAAGTGAACAAGGGGCTGGCAGATGCCTGTCGTCATGACATCCGCAAATACAAGTGTCTGAAGTCTGTCACAGGCCAACAACCAATCTTAAGACAGGGAAGACTCTCAGTTGTACTACTCTGTCTTGAAGGTGCAATGCAGGATGGTGAGTGATCCACAGATTTATGTAACACCACAACCTCCATCTCCTACCCCCCTCCACTCCCCCCAAAAAGTTCAGACTTGGTTTCATATGGATCCAGGTACTTCATATACATGTAGTGTTAATGTCAAATGTCTTGTTGATTTATGCAACATGGGAATTATTTCTAGGGCTAATGTACTGTAGATGGGATGTTGAAGTTTATCATAACACCAGAAATGTTCAAACTAATGATGGAAATATTAACTCATTACATACTATGGTGACAGGCATTGGTCAGTGATTCTGGCACTGCCTGGCAAGTCATGACTTACCAGGCAGGGCCAGAACCACTGACTTAAGACTATAGGCATGTTGGTACTTGAATGAAAGCTCTTTTTGTGAAGAATTTAAATATGCAATTAATGTCTAAAATCTAGGTTAATATACAGAAAAATCAGGGACTAATATAGAATGAGTTAATACAGTGAAACCTAACGGTGATCCTTAAGCTTGGATGTCTGATATAATACTCAACTTACTGCCATTATACAACAACCTGTTACGTCCTAGCCACCTATTTTTTTTTTTTTTTTTAATTTCGAAGTCTATTTTAATTTAATTAATTGGCATGGAAATGTATTTATGATGCTTCATGGGATTTCATAAAGGAAAAGATAGTCTCAAGCAGTATATTATGATAAATACAAATTTAGCATGGCACCCTAGGACGTAACTGTAGTCCATAAATGGACACAAAAAAAACAAGGCAGTGACCATCCAATTTTAAAGATGAGATACGTGTATTTATTTCATTAACGCAAGAGTGAATACATGTATAACAACAACACCAATATATCTATATAATGTGCACTTTCCAAAATGCACCATAACCTTATTCAGTCTTTATTATTTTGACAGCAATGAACAGAAATATTGGCCTACAGTAAATTATTAATCCTGTATTTACTTAAGGACATAAATTTCCAGGAACTTGGAGTCAAATTCTTTTGCTATGTGACTCATCTGGCACTTTTGGATATCCAGCATGTATTGGAGGGAACATACAGCATCACTGTAACAAGATTTCACTCTAGCTACACAGATCCCTATATCAAAGAAAAGGAAACCCCGAAAGAAGGCTTGAATGCTCTCTAGATTGACATTTATATTTGAAGATGGGCATGATGAATTACTCATTAACCCTTGGAAACCTGTGGCTAATAAAGCAGCATGCAGCTGTTTCCCATTACAACTTACAAGTGTCCTCGTAGTAAATGTTACCAGCTTTTGTTTTTATCAGTTACAACATGGATCATTTGGCAACAGCTTTTCTTGGTGTGCTCTGGGTGCATTGGAACCAGAACACATCCAGGAGAGGTATTGACCATTCAAGTCTCAGAGGGTCAAGCAAATACTAGGCATGCATTTTAATTTCCCACCACAACTGCATACCTGGTTGTCTAACTAACCATAGTCTCGCTTGGCGAGATACTGGCCACTGCCTGTGCGAGGAAGCAGAATATTACTAATATTTTGGAAATAAAGAATACTTTTGCAGGCTGATGGGAATTCATTCTTGTGACCAGTTTAGGAGGTACTAAATGAATATGACTTTGGTATTTGTAAACTTAAATTTCTTTAAAAGACACTTATTTTATCAGAAAGGGTTATCTAGCCCTGTCTATGACAGCGATAAGCCCATGTGTCTTCCTTGATTGACAGGGGTGAGCCGGGTTCTTTATGGTGGGAAATTAATATGCATGTCTCATATTACGAGTCCTATGGCCCTCATTTTGACTTTTTGTATTCGTTATGAATTAATATTAAACAAGAGTGAAAACTATCACACAACTTCAAGGTGATTTTAAGCATAACACACATGCTGCACTGCATTTTTTAAAAGTTGATGTTGTGAGCTTTAAATTTATATTTGTTGATTTTGCATCATTTCATTCTTCACATATATTATAAAAAGATGAAAAAAAAAAGTCACAGAAGATCATTGTCAAATTCCTCATTAAAAAAAAACATCATTTAAAGCATCAGCTTGCTTAAAGTCAGGGAGTTCTCTACTGCCTGGCAAGTCTGTCTTCATTATCTCGCATGTCATGCCCTAGCTGCAGCAAAGACAACTGGAATAGGATTTATCAAGCAGCTCAAAATCCACTAGTATCAATGAGTGGAATCCATAAAATCCTGAAAGTGTAGAAAACTGGGATGCAGAAGGTTATATTGTGCCGTGGATTTGGAAGTGGAACTGTACATGGAAGGTAATATGTCTGTTCCAATATGATCAGGGAAGCACAGCTTAATGATCAGCTTCTATTTGTGCAATATTCGTCTAGTCTTCCTCCACATTTGAAACATAATGCTCCCCAGGGAGCATTAATTAAACTGTGGCATGGTCATGGGAGCCAGCCTGTACTAGCAGACATTGTTCGACCACATTGACATTGTCAGTGTACCATATGTGAATACTAAGTGATCCAGTCCAGAGTTTTGCAGGAGTGTGGACTCAGAATTTCTGTCTGGCAGGGGACAGACGAATCAAAATTATTGATTGAATTTTGTGTTGACATCTTCATCTGGCTACTCACAGGCATCTTTTAATGAGAAATTATCCTTTATATTTGTGAGTAGGGACTTTTCCAAAGAATCCAGAGGCTTGCATACCAGTCACAATGTGTTTATCAGAAACATTTACACAGGTGACAATCCATGAAGTGTATTTCTCTATTAAGTTCACATAGATTTTGGCCATGATGAAATTACAAAAAAATCAAAAATACCATGTACTTGAATGTTAATGACACTGCTAAAATGAAGAGTACTATTTCTGTTCATTACCATTCTGTCAGTGGAGATGATTCTATGAATCTCAATAGCCTGACATGGCATATTCTAACAGCAGCATATCTGTGACTGTGCAGGTCTAGGTGAATGCATGATATAAGTGTAATTAAAAGAGTCGTACTTGAGTTTGCCCATTTGACCAGCCACCTGTCAGGAAAGACATTTTTGGCTTTTGTGATCACATTTTCACTGGTTGCAATGGTTACCAGAATTGTTTGGCCTTTTGTACTGATGTAGATGTTGCTGTTTTGAATACTTAATGCTCGACAGGGATGTTATCAGTCCCTCAAGTTTTCTGGTGTTAATAAAGAAGACAAGAGACATCACAAACTGTTTTTTATTGTCACAGGGGAAGAAGTGACACCTGAGTGTATCGGCGAGATGAGGGAGATGAGACGTAGCCTGATGGAGGACTATAAAATCAACCCCAACATTGTCATTGAGTGTTCCAATGAGATCAGTAGACACTGTGGAGGGGGACTGCAGAGGGAAGGCAAGACCTTACACTGTCTCATGGACCTTGCAAGACCTAAAGCTCAAGACAAAGGGGCCTTAGAGTGGAAGACGGATATCAGTAATCAGTGTCTGAAGGAGGTAGGTATAGAGCAAGCAGTCTTTAGCAACATGCAGTGTGCATATTAATTTCAGGCCACAAAGCAAGGGTTTGATACCTGGCGCTCATGGGGGACGTGCGGGTCACATCACTGTCACAGACAGGCCATGTGCTCATTTCTCACAAAATTAACATTTTCGGAGAAATTTAAGTTCACAAATGCCAAACTGATATTCTTTTAGTACTCCCGAGCCATATATAAGAAAAATGTCCATATGCCTTTATTAAGTAGTCTGTTCTATTTCCAAAATGTTAGTAATGTCCCGCTTATCCCCACTGATACCGACCCGTATCTCACAATATCTCACCAAGCGAGACCAGGCAATCAGGTATGCAGCTGGGGCGGGAACTTAATATGCATATCTCCTACTGAAGCAGGAACATAAGGGCCTGGAGAACTGAAGGAGGTACATACATAAGGTTCTGGGATACTGGAGGAGCTACAAGGAGAAGGCCCCCTGTGACTGAAGGACGTACAC